>OU015494.1:76398688-76941644 GCA_907164885.2 Dolomedes plantarius | reverse complement strand
ACAGAACATATACATATACATATACATATACATATACATATACATATATATATATATATATATATATATATATATATATTGCATACATTGCATTAATTGCATACATTGACCGTTGTATTTAATTTGAATGTGCTCCGTAGCGAAGTGCGGGTTTTCAGCTAGTTTATATATAATCTACCCCTCTAAAAATTACTTCGTACTTGCACTAAATTGAGTCACTGCGGATATGCACCGGTGGGAGGTAAGGAAATTTTGCCATCAACATAGATACAAAAGTGGGTGATAGATATTAAAAGGTTTATGACACCTTGTGTAAAGGATGAATGCTCCGTATTATAATTAAAATAAAGGTTTTTGTCCTTCAATTGACATAAAAACTATTATTATTATTAATATTAAAGTTTTTAAGATCTTGGATTAAGAAAAGTTTGCATTACAGAGAACAAGCACATCAGTAGAGTCCATTCTTTGATTCAAGCTTGTAATGAAATATCAGACATGATTTTTGAGTAGTTAAAATCATACGAAAAATAAAATAACGTACAAGTATATATGTAAATAAGTTTTCCATAAAAACAAATTAGAATGAAATGCATTTAGTAAAAACAAATTACTATCAATATGTATTTATTATAATTTATTTATTTATACTTTATTCACTTTAGCATAAATGTTTAAAGTATATATGGTAATTTAGTCACGCAGAGTAAATATAGCAGCAGAGTAAAAAAGGGCAGCAGAGTAGTAGCAAAACATTTAATATGACTAAGACACATTTTCACAGCACTTAACATAGAAGCATGTTACAGAGAGCATCATTATTCTCTTTCTACCTCCGCTCACAGAGCGTTCCCGTACAGGAGAAAAATATGATGACGTCGTAATTAACGTGTGCGCACGCATGTCGTAAGGAGCGAGCATAAGGAGAGAAAATGAGCGTTGATTTTCAACAATTCCCCCTCACAACGTGCATTTTCTATGAGAATACAATTTTATGCATATTTCACTCAGTAAAGAAAACTTATGAAATATATGCAGACTTACATTACAAAACTTATTATACTTGTGAATTCAAAACTTTCATAATAATGTAAACAAATTAAACATTACAATGTAAATACAAATAGATAATACTTAAATGCAATAAAAACACATCATTACATGCACTAATTATTATACTGAAAAGGATACTGGATGATATTAAGGATTTAAAACACTTAATCCAATTAAGTTACAACACATTTTATGCTTGTCTGCATTTAATGTCTTCGTTAAAATATCAGCAGGCATGTTTTCAGATGCTATGTATTTAACATCAATCTCTCCATCATTCAGGACATCTCGCACGAAATGATGGCGTATATCAATGTGTTTGGTGCGAGAGTGATATACAGGATTTCTCGTCAGTTTTTGAGCAGACTGATTATCGCACATGATGTCAGTAGGAGCTGTTACTGTTCCGGGTGAAAGTTCATCTAAGAATCGTCTTAAGTGTAGAGTTTCCTTGGCAGACTCTGTTAAAGCCATGTATTCGGCCTCGGTTGTCGATAACGCAACAGTTCGTTGTTTTCTTGACTACCAAGATATAGCACCACCGGCGTACTTAAAATTATAACCGGTAAAGGACTTTCTGTCATTAACGCCTGATGCCCAGTCAGCATCAACATATCCAGTTAAAGGTTCTGGATTGCGATGAAAACACAGTCCTTGTAATTTGGTACCTTTCAGGTATCTCAAAATTCTTTTGGCTGCTAACCAGTAAGGTTTTCCTGGATTGTTGTTGAATTGGCTTAAAAAGTTCACAGCGTGTGTGATGTCTGGTCTAGTTGCTACAGATAAATACATTAACGATCCTATTAATTGGCGATAGGATATTTCTTTCATTTCGGATTTTTTTTCCTCAGTTTCAGGACACATATCTTTAGTAAGTTTCACATTATTTTCTAAAGGTGTAGACACTGCTTTTGAATCTTGCATATTAAATTTGCACAGAATATTTTCAATATACTTTTTCTGAGTAATCACGATTTTACAGTTGTTTTGCATAAATTCTATGCCTAAATAATAATGCAAATGACCCATATCTTTCATTTTAAATGAGTTAGATAATTCATCCCTAATGTATTTATAATCGTGTTCATTTTTAGTAAGAATTATTAAACCATATACATACACGATAATAATTGCTTCGATTGATGATTTTGAAATGTAAACACATTTAGCAGAATGTAAAGAATCAAATTTCATTTGTTTTAATTTTTCATCCAATTTCTTAAACCATTGCCGACCAGATTGTTTTAAACCGTAAAGTGATCTTTTTAACAAACATACTTTATCAGTATTAGATTCATCCTCAAAACCTTCTGGCAGTTCCATATAGATTTCTTCATTCAAATCACCATTTACATATGCCATTATAAAATCTAATTGATATGCGGTTAAACCATTTTGAATTGCATACGCGATTACAGTTCTAATTGAGCTTAATCTGGCAACAGGTGAAAGTTTTCTTCATAATCAATTCCCGGTTTTTGTGAACAGCCTTTGGCTACTAGCCTAGCTTTAAATTTCTCGATAGTTCCATCTTGTTTATATTTTGTTTTTAATACCCATTTACAACCAATGATTTTTTTTTTATGTTTTGGTTTTTCCACTAATTCCCATGCGTTTTCATTTACTAGTGAATTATATTCACTTCTCATAGCTTCTAACCATTCCTCTTTAAATGGACCCGAGATCGCTTCACTAACTGATGGGCTGTTATCCGTAGACGAAACATGTAAAATTGTTTGGGCTTTTGATACATCTTTCCCACGATATTGTTTACGAGGCCGCCCTCGTTTACCATCGCGTAAAAGTTTCGGTCGTCCTGGACCTGGCGCCCTGCCAGCTGTAGGTGGGTTAGAAATTTGTGTTTGCCCCTCATCAGAAAACATTTCTTGCACAAGCGAGGGTGCATCATGGGTAATTTTCTATTTTTCATTTTGATTTGAATTGGGAGACTCTTTAAATTGAAAAATTAGCTCTATTTCTTCGCTTTTTGGAAGATTGCTTTCGAACTCATCGATAAATCGAACATCGCGGCTTATAACAATTTTTCTAGAATTTTTATTCCACAGGCGATAAGCTTTAGATTGATGGCAATATCCTACAAATATATGTTCAGCCGATCTAGGTTCAAACTTGCCTTTTGATCTCGTATTCAATACAAAACATTTTTGTCCGAATACTTTAAGATGAGATACGGTTGGCTTGATGCCAAGAAATAATTCAAAAGGAGTTTTGTTTTCAGTTAAACTTCTAGAGGGACATCTGTTTCGAATATAAGCAGCGCAATTTATCGCTTCTGCCCAAAATGTTTGCGGTAAATTGGATTGTAGTAATAAACATCTGGCCATTTCAGCTAAAGTCCTGTTCATTCACTCTGCCCGAGAATTTTGTTGTGGTGTCATGGGGCTTGATTTTTCCCGTCTAATTCCGCATTGTTCAAGATGTTTGTTAAATTCTTCCCCTAGATACTCTAGACCATTGTCTGTTCTCAGCACTTTTATTTTATTATCCAAACGATTTTCTACGACAGCTTTGAACTTTATAAACGCGTTTTTAACTTCGTCTTTCGTTTTTAAAAAACTAACCTCTACATAACGCGATTTGTCATCAATAAAAGTCACAAAATACCTAGAACCAGCATGAGATGGTACAGGCATAGGGCCGCATAAATCAGAGTGAATAAGATTTAATGAATCAGCACTTTCAGATTTTGATACTATGGGAAATGGTCTGACTGATTGTTTGCCTTCTATACAAATCTTACATTCTTTTAAAGATTCATAATCATTAAAATTTAAATTTCGTACCATATTTTCAGATTTCAGTTTCTTTAAGTCATTTTCATTTAAATGTCCTAATTTAAGATGCCATTTTTGAAAGTCACTTACCTTGGCAACAGCAGCTGTTTCGATGAAGGGTTCTATATAATAAAGATCGCCTCTCCTGATAGCTTTCACTAAAGTAGAACCGTTCGGCTCTAATATTTTAGCATACCGCTCTTTAAAAATTACAGAACAGTTGTTTGCAGTGGCCTTGGAGGTTGAGATTAAATTACATTTTAGCTCAGGAACACACAGTACGTTGTTTAAAGTAAGATATGTCTTGTCAGTAGGTACGGTTATAAGAATTTTACCGATACCGATGACTTCAGCACTTTTATCCACAGCGAGTTGAATTCTCGAATTTTTTTGAGGATAAAATTCTGTGAATGAATTCTTATCATTACACATGTGGGACGTTGAGCCACTATCTAAGCACCAGGATGATGCTCGTTGAAGATTTTCTTTGCAGGCCATTGTAATTTGATTATCATAACTTGTAGCCATCATGGAACTGTTATTTCCTTTATTTGAAGCAGCTTTTCTGTCAGATATTTTCTTTCTGCATTCGGAGGCCCTGTGACCTGGCTTGTGACAATAATTGCACTTGAAATTTCTATAACTTCTTTCAGAAAAATTATTCCTGTTCGGATATGACCGATATTTGTCATTTTTCTTCTGTTCTTGACTATTCCTTTTTGTTTCTGTACTATAGTAAGCATTTTGAGATTCAGGACATCTTTTTCCTCTTCTTGCTTCCCATTCTTCTAGGAGTTTAATTTTCAGAGCGTCAGGCTTCGGTAACTCATCTCGTGCTTCGATTGTGCATCTAAAATTTTCGTAGTTTTCAGGTATACTGTAAAGAAGCAAAATTGAAAGTAGATCATCAGCAACATCAATGTCCATTTGCTTGAGCTTGTCAACAATTTCGAAGAAAATATTTATATGGTCACACATATTTTCTTCTTCTTTCATTTTTCGGAATAACAGAGATTTTAATAATGAAGCCTTCTTCGCCGGTCCTTTTGATTCATAAACTTCTTTCAATTTGTTCCATACTTCATTTGAAGTTGTACAGTGTTTCACATGACACAATTCACTTGGTTGTATGGATAATATAATATCAGCACGGGCTTTTTGATCATGTTGAATCGAATTCTTTTCATTTGGGGTACCAGTTTCTGGTCTTGTTTCTCTTCCAATCACATATTCCAGTAGTCGTTTTTTATCAGAACAGCTTCAATTTGCAGCTTCCAGGAATCAAAATTGTCCTTGCCTAATTTTTCGATCGTACTCAATTGCGACTCAATTGTTCGCGGAGATTTTCACAGCCTAGAAATCACAAGTCGAATAGCACAGCGCAGAGCGCTTCGTTAGGCTTACAAATGGCAGTATGTCGAATGAAAATAATCATGCTACTACTTATAGCGCAGTTAATAGCTGCTGCCTGGGCCCATAACCAATTATGGTAATTTAGTCACGCAGAGTAAATATAGCAGCAGAGTAAAAAAGGGCAGCAGAGTAGTAGCAAAACATTTAATATGACTAAGACACATTTTCACAGCACTTAACGTAGAAGCATGTTACAGAGAGCATCATTATTCTTTTTTTACCTCCGCTCACAGAGCGTTCCCGTACAGGAGAAAAATATGATGACGTCGTAATTAACGTGTGCGCACGCATGTCGTAAGGAGCGAGCATAAGGAGAGAAAATGAGCGTTGATTTTCAACAGTATAAATAAATAAATAAATATTATGATTATATACAAAATTATACTTTAATATTTTTTCACAATGTTGTATCTAAAAGTTTTAAAAAATGTAAAATTATGAAGCGTGCAAATTATGTAGCCTACATCAAATCTCAACGTGTAAAAAATTAATGCTGTAGCAAATTTCTTATTCATTTCAACGAAATTTTTTCTGAAAAAATGGCAGTTTTTTAGAAGCGTAAATACGTACTTCCC
Organism: Dolomedes plantarius; assembly: GCA_907164885.2. NCBI lineage: Eukaryota > Metazoa > Arthropoda > Arachnida > Araneae > Dolomedidae > Dolomedes > Dolomedes plantarius. The sequence continues at coordinate 76,935,808 of OU015494.1, read as the reverse complement.
TCTTTTTTATGGAGTTCTAATATACAGTATTACATAAATATTCTGTATTACATAAATCCCATTCTGTTTTGTAAATGTTAATACCATTTTTGTATTTCTATTTAGAAATTTTTTTTACCATAGGTGCCTTTTTTTTTAATCTCTTAGATTTAACGATCTTTAATGAAATCCCACGGGACCTGGATTACATGAGCAAAAAGTATTTCACAAATATAATCAGTCTTTAAATATCCAGCTTTTTTAAACTTAATCAAAACTCATACACACACTTCTTACCCAGATATAACTTATACATGACTTTCAAATTACACTCGGGTTATAGTTTCATACCTCTTGATTGAAAGACTAATTGTGTTAATAGAGAACATGTTTAACAAAAAATATTTAAGCAATAATGGAATGTTTTACTCATAACGAATATATATGTATATATATATATACAGGGTGGTCATAAAAACACTTTGCCGTTATATGGACCTCTAGCTGCTGTACCGTTCAGCCAATCGAGATGTGAATTCAGATATAGTTATTCAGAGGTATGACCTGGAGATTCTGTGAACGGCGACCAAGTGGCTCTCGCAGTTACGGTCATAGTTACAGAAACTCAAAATTTTCGAATGGCAACGTCCACTTTTTCCCGTCGCAAAATTGCTCAGCGGATGCGAAAACCCTAAAAAGTGTTGGAACGGTACGTGTATCACAAAGAACGGATGCGTTGTGCACGCACAAAAAACAGCTGTGCGAACGGCCTGGGATGGCACCCATGTGTAAAATGTGTTATCCAAATAAAAGTTTTATTTTGTTCGACCTGTGTTGTCATCAGCGATTGGTGTCTTGCCTCTGCCATAAACAAATTTCCTCCGTGCGCCCCGATTGTGTTTTTGTTAGCCGTTCGCAGAGCTCTTTTTTGTGCGTGCATAATGCATCCATTTTTTGTGATACACGTACCGTTCTAACGCTCTTTGCAGTTTTTGCATGCGCTGAGCATTTTGCGAAGGAAAAAAGTGGGTGTTGCCATTCGAAAATTTCGAGTTTCTGTACCTATAACCGTAACCGTGAGCGCTACTTGGTTGCCGGTCACAGAATCCTGACCTCATACCTCTGAATAACTATATCTGAAATCTGAATAACTATATATTTCATTATTTCAGAGATGATATACGCAATAATAACTTATTATTTTCCATACTGTAGCAAATAAAAAATGTAAAATTAAGCAGGATGATCGCAAAATCTCAAAGTGTTGAAAATATATCCTACAGAGAATTTATTATTCATTTCACTGAAATATTTTATTAAAAAAACGACAGTTTTAAATATTTTTAGAAGAGCAAACAAATACTTTTTGATAGAGCTATAACGCAATATATAAATCACATTCTGTTTTGTGAATGTTAATACCATTTTCGCATTCCTATTCAGAAAGTTTTTTACCTTAGGAGGCCTTTTTTTTCCTCCCTTCCAGATAAAAGTCGATTTAGCGATCTTTAATGAAATCCTACGGGACCTGGATTCCGGTAGGGAACACTTATCTTATCATTGCTATAGGCATTTTTACGGTTTCTTGCATTAGGCGAGTTTTTTTTCTTCCGTCCGAGACTCCTTTTAATGCGGCAGAAAGTGAGCAAACAGGAATAAGCACAGAAAATAAGATCCAAGAAGAGAACAAAAGAGTCAGACTAATTTCTTTCTAATAATAAGGTTGAGCGAATCAGGAACACTCAAAACTACAATTAATTGGATCTCTCGAAGACACTCATTAGAAGGGAAGATTTTTGCCGGGGAATTTTGAAGTTATAAAGCACCATTTCTACGAGCACATTTTGGCGAAACGTATTAAATTGGAAATCAGATGAGAAAAATTCACTGACAAATTTTTCCATCTGTACTGTATATTTTCTTTCTTCATATTTTTTCGCAGAAAATGTATCAGATTATCATAATGTCAGACATTTGCGATAAAAAAACTTTAAAAAATATTTTACAAGTCTTATTAGTCTTTAAATTTGTTTCTTTTATTTTTCTTGATCAAAACTTGTACACACAGTTAGAAACATAACGTAACTTTCTAACTACACCCGTTTTATGATTTCTGGTTCCGTGATTGAAAGAGTTATGTGAATAAAAAAGATGTTTAAGAACAAACTATATAAGCAATAATAGATTTTTTTTTTACAAAAAAGAAACTTTTTTCCTATCTAATGCACATAAATCTAATACATGCATACATACATACAAATATATACATACATATATATATTTACATATATACAGGGCTAGATTTGAGGCGGAACGTGCCGAAGCGGCGTTCCTTTACCTCTCTTTAGGTACCTCTCTTTATCAATAATTTGGAATACCCCCCCCCCCCACACACACACACACACCCCAGAAGGTTACCGTTCCGGCACCTCTATTTCTAGAAATCTAGCACTGCATATATATATATATGTGTGTGTGTGTGTGTGTGTGTGTGTATGTATATAAATGTGCATATATATATATATACAGTCGAACCTCCATATATCGAACTTCCCTATATCGAAATTTTCTATATATCGAACTTTTAGCAAATCTCTATGTTCATTACATAGAAAAACTGTTTCTATATATCGAAAAAAATCTCTATATATCGAAATTTTTTCAAGACAAATTGGGAGATTTTATTCTACTTTAGAATAAAATCTCCCAATTTTTAGCATTTGAAACAATACGTCGTGGACTTCAATTCGCGGAAAATGTCCCTGATGAAGTTTTTAGTAGACTGAATAAATACGAACATTTCTTTGAACTTTCCGTAAAACTAACTGTTCAGCAAGATATTCGTAGTTTTTTTTAAAGAATGTAACTGTGATCATTGTAACCATTGTCTGCATTATTGTTTTTTTAAAGATATGTAGTAATCAATAAATCTTTCATATTAATTCATTTTTTAGTTATTAACTTTCATTTAATGCGATTCGCATATAAATTAGAAATGGAGTTTCGTATACGAAAATTAGCTTTAATTTTTTTAAGGAGAATTATTATAAGACTAAGCTTAATTCTATATATCGAAATTTCTATATATCGAATTTTTTCCGCGCAATTTGCTACTTCGATATATGGAGGTTCGACTGTATATATATATATATATAGCTTATTTCCATAGTACTACGTTTTCTTCCAAGTACAAAATTTAAACAAAAATAATGTGTTACAGATCATACTTAAAATTTTAGTCTTATAAATAGTTGTTTGATTGATCTTCTTTCATTAAAAAAACCCGCCTCTATTTCCATATTATTTGGATTTCAATAAAAAATTGCTTCTGCTAATAGTATCTATGGGAGGGTCAACAATCAAGCTTATCAATATAGTAAAATTTTTAGTAACAGTGTACAGATTCAGAATGAGTGATAGATACCCACCAAAGAACCTTTGTATCCAGAGGGTACTTAGACCTAAAAGACGTTCTTTTTCAAGTTATCCCTGGAGGTTATCCAGTTCGAAAGAATGAGAGTAATTTTTCTGAAAATAAACATTGATCTCGATAACTTGTCCTTGGTATTGATTAAGTTTCTGATTTTGTAATACATTACATTGATTTTGTTAAAGCAATTCTAAATCCAAACTTTAGAAAACATTATCAAGTTAAGACTTAATAATAAAATCATTTGAATGCCCTTTTCTTTAATAAGGCAGCATTTTATGAACACATGAAGACTCTTGAGTTCTCTTTGCTACCCTCTGCATCAAAATATTTTTCTAATTGCATCTTTAATTGTGAGGTATTATTTAAGTTGAAACTGTTGAGCAATTAAAAGTGAGAAACTCCGTGAAACACGCAATTGTCATAGTCTAAAGTTTGGATTTCGTTAAATTTTTGATAAAAATTTGTAGGCATCTGTAGGTATTTGTACGCACTGTTCTCAAATTTGTTTGACTTCCTTTAGCTAAATATAAAAAAATTTAATTATCTTTATACCTAAGTTTTAGCTTACAGAAAATTTGCTTGTCCTACGTTTACCGCTATGATTTTTATTTATATCTTATACATTTCTCAGGATCAAAACTGTTATTTCATGCACCTCCATATATTAGAGTTTGTTTTGGTTTTCTAAAACTTGTTTTTATGCAGTTGTATAACAGTTCTTTAAATAACAATACCGAATTTTATCATTCAAGGTGTCTTAAAGTGCGAGTAGCTAATTAATTTTCTAATAGTTCGTATTTTTAAGGTGAAATTTATAGAAGCGCCTTATAAGATGGATAACTGCCATAGTTTTAAAGAAATTGCTTTGAGAGAGAGATTATGAGCTTTCCTTTTACGTAAATAACCTTAACCGCTTACAGCAATGTTATCAGTACATTTTCAGGATGCGTATAACCTCAGGATTAAGCTGATAATACAGAAACAGAAAAGCTTTCATTAATCGATACTGTTTAACAAAATAAACACGATCCTTTTAATGAAAGCTAGGCTGATTAGGTGTAAAATACTGATTATTTAGTCGCAACTTACTGATTTACTGAATATTTACAATTTACTGATACAGCGCATTTTATATAATATGGAAATATTTTGCAGGAGTTTAGATTTTTTTAAATCGAATATACTCCAAGAAAACTTTTATCTCCATAAAAATAACAATTTGGATAATAATTCCGTAATTATGTTCCAAAAAACACTAAGTGAAATAACTATATCATCAATGGGCTATTTGTAATTTATTATTTCCAGCGTAATAATTACAACATTTTTATCAATAAAATGTCTACATCATTTAAAATATCTTTTACAGTTATGGTAGCATTAAAGCTATAAACAATATAATGAGAAATCGTTTTAATGTGTTTAAACTCACCAAAGAAGAGAATTGTCTTCAAAAATAGAGATTATAGGCTTTATTTTTACGTAAATAACATTCACCAGTTAATTAAATGTTATCAGTGTATTTTCTGGATGCGGAAAACCACAGAATTAAGCCCGTAATATATGAACAGAAAGGCTTTCTTGAATTGATAGTGTAACCAAATAAACGCAATTATTTTCATGAAATCAAGTTAAATAAGATATGGCATACTGATTATTTAGTTGCAATCTATTGATACAACACATACCATGGAAATATTTTGCGGTATAGGTGAAGATTTAATTAATTGTATACATTTGTTACGATCTTTTATCTTCTTAAAAGTAACAGTAGAGATAATAATTTTAACCGCTTTTCAAAAGAAAATATTAAATGAAATAAATAATCTACGAATAAGCTTTATGCATTTTACTGTTTCCATGAAAAGAATAATCAACATTTCGATCAACAAAAAGGTTTCATGTATTAAAATAAAATTCAGTAATGTTCATTTAAAATTTCGTAATAATATAATTAAAAGTCCATCTACAGTATTTAAACTAGCCTTAGACATTAAAATTCCTACAGCCTTATTTAGGAAAATACTAATTTATTTAACATTATCGGTTCTTGTCCTTCCTTATTCTCCCTAGAACTAAAGTATCGAGTAAACACATTATTGAATATACTGATTACTACTTAAGATAAAAACCAGTTTATTTGTTTACCCACACATTCTGGTTACAACTAAATTTTGGTTCGCAGACTTCGCTCATGGTTACAACACTAGCGGTTAAATTCTGACTGCTAATCTCTGTTGGAAGAAAGTACCACGGTTCGAAACCCTCATTCTGTTGTACCTCAAAAGATAAACCCACACTCTTTATTGAAAACTCTACTCTTGACTGTACCACTTTTGGATTACAAGGAAGGGAAACAATTGGGAGACAGAATGATTTCAAAAATATACGAGTACTAGCTGAATACCTGTACTTCGCTACGGAGTACAGTCAAATTAAATACAACGATCAATGTATGCAAGTAATATCAATATATATATATATATATATATACGCTCTGTCACAAAAAAAAATATATGCACCCAGAAGAAATCGAGCTACTATCACGAAACTTGGTAAGAATGTAGTCTGGTAAGACATATGCAAATGATTAAAATTTCAACGCCAATGAGACAAGGGTAAACGCGTTTGTCACGAATAGTTATTCGTAACTTTATTAATTAGATTCATAGTAATGCAGGCCCCCTTTATTGTAACTATAAATAGCGTGATTATTGTAAAATAGCCTGAGTGGCGATCAACCCGCCAATATGGCAGCCTTTGGCGTTGGCCCAAGCTAACCATCGCGCCAAGTGGGCGCGATACAGGAGTCGCTAGGACAGGTTCCAGCAGAGAGAGTCAGTGACTTTTTTCTCTCTCGTGGTGTGTCTCGAGGTGTTCCTAGGCTAGGCCTAAGAATTTCCCATGTCGGGAGCAACGTGACCTCAAAATGTATTTAATGTGAGTATTTTTTTCATCATTACCATTTGACCATACCGATATTACCTTGTGTGTTTTTTTTTAAATGCTAATTTTAATAAATCTATTTCTTTTAACTATTCTGTGAGTCAGGCATTCTTTTCTTTGTAAATTGTGCAGGCTATGTATTTTATTCTAGGTATGTAGATCTATCACTTACTCTAATATACACAACGCATAAAAATTTCACTATACTGTCTGCCATCTTGTGCAAGTTCATGGTTTATTATTTTCATAGTTTTTCTTGTTATGCACGTTAACATTTGTCTAATTTTGGCACATGGCCGCATGCTTCAGGTTACTTTGTAATCCTGTTGCATCTAATTTAATTTACATGCATCAGTTTATCTACTCCCCTCAATAGTAATGTAAGTGTAGTATAAGTCACCCAACCTAATTTTTATTTCACATTATCAAATATTTTCCCATTGTTTAATTCTCTTTTTTATCCTCCACCATTTTAATTCCACAATTAATATTCCGTATCCCAATATATTCTTTCGGTAACATATTAATCATATTCCGTAACAATAAATAATATTCCGTAACATATGGAGCCGTGTTACCAGCTCTGAGTTAATTGCAATAGTAATTTATGTTTGGTGTGGTTCCCTGACTCAAGAATAGTATGGTATTTTTTTGTTTTGTGTAAATTTGTATCTATACTAAATTGGAAATGTTTCTTAAATTTTGTTAACACGCTCAACCAGTGTTTTAGTATCTGTGAGTCATTTTACCTATTTATTGAATTCATATTTATTATAGTGTGTGTAATTATGTATGCATTTCGAATCTATTTTGCTTGTAACTAGTGTCGTATTTTTCATAAGTATATGCACATGTCACCTATCATTTTTATTTGTCGTATTATGTGTTATTTTAATATTTAAAATATTACTTGAAGAAAGCTAAACCTACCTTTTTTTGTTTGTTTCACTGCTGACATATTTTTATTCCCTCGCCTGTGTTAGCCATAACTTGTTTAGCCTTATGCCTAGATCAAATAATAGTATGATGGCTAATTCACATCCTTTTCAAATTAATATTGCTCCATGGGATGGCGACCATGAAACTTTTAATTTGTTTAAACATCAAGTAACTCAAGTCTCTGACTTGAATAAATGGACGGCAACACATACCGCTGCATTAATAAAATCCAAACTGATCGGTGCTGCATTAAAGTTTGTGAGCTCATCCCAAGACCTGTTGCAGTCTGATGACCCAAACGTAGTGCTTAATGAACTCAGTGATTTTTTTCTGAATGAGGAGGACAGCACTAATTATGCATGTGTGACGTTAAATTTGCTACCAGGTGAATCAGTAAAAAACTTTTCGTATAGACTGTCTCAGCACATAACAAAACTCTATCCACAAATCAAGGATAGGAATACCATCGATTCATTGAAATTTGTACAATTGATGGCCGCTTTACCCTCTTCAATTAAAACTCAGCTTTTAAAAGAGGATGTGAAGGAGTTTTCTATTGCTGTAAGGAGATCTCAAACACTTCAATCCATTGACTCTCATATAACTGGTGCTTCAAATCCTGAAGCAGTGGATAGTAGTGCTGAAGTTTTTTTGTTAAAGCAGGAAATGTCAGCTCTGAAACAAAAACTTAAGGTTTTAGACCAGGGATCAAGTTCCCAGTGTACAAAAAATGACTCGCAGATAGTTTCTAGTGTACGCCCACAAAAATGTAATTATGTAAAAAATAATAATGTAAGCTATAAATATAATAACAGGGTACGTCACAATAATGCTAATAATAGTAAGTTCAAGCCTAAGCAGAGAATGGTCTGTCAATTTTGCGAGAAGGCAGGGCATACTGCCAAGAATTGTTTTAAACTAAAGCATGCCTTGCAAAATCAGTCAAATAAGTACCCTCGAAGAAATAATGTAAATAATAATGGCAGACCTAATTCATATAGAAGTCATAATCGCAGTAATGATATGTCTGATCTTAATCCAAATGCTGCTTCCTATAATGGTAATTCTTTAAACTCAATGAGAGCTGATGTACCTGATGGTGTCAGTTCTCAACTTTTGCCTCATCCATCAGTTAATGCCTCCTTTGACTATAATGTAAATCCTCAGAGTGAACCTATAATAGCTAAAACTGTTGCTACTCAAACCAACTGTGTAATTAGAACGCAGAGTCATGCTAATACACAGACTGAGTTTAGTGAAGCTTCTAATAATGATAATACCTTGCATCTTAATTTTAATGTGTCAACCAGAAATCCTGTACTTCCATTAATTGAATTAAAAATTAACAATTTTAACTGTAATGCATTAATTGACACAGGATCTTCCATCTCTTTGATCGATAGTGAGTTCTTTTACAAAAACAAGGACAGTTTACATTATAAAAATATTTCTAGAAGTGTTGTCATATCAACACTTAACTCTAAAATCCATTTCTCTGCTTGTATAATCTTAACATTTAAAATTCAAAACAAATTCTTCAAACAGTCTTTCTTTGTCACTGATATTCAGGACAAACAATTTTCATTCTTGCTTGGCTATGACTTCATCAATGCTAATAGGGTTATCTTAGATACCCTTGATAAATCTGTAAAAATTAATGATATTACTGTACCTTTATTACCCGAAAATCAACAAAATGTGGTGTCTGAAATTAATTATAACAATACTAACTGTGAAAATGTAGTAATTCTGTACATTGTGTAAAAAACTGTATTGCGACCAGCTCACCTAATACAGTACCTGATAATACTGTAAAATTAATTCAAAAAGTCATTGTACCACCTAATGAAAGTAAATATGTACAGGTGGGTGCTAAGATACTTAGTAATGATAATGTCAACAACTACTTTATGTTTGAACCTTCAACCCATAATAATATTATTGTATATCCATCAGTTCATGAGTATATTAATCAAGGCAAAGATTTCATTTTTTTATATGTATAACTAATGTGTCTAATGCCTCAGTACATCTCAATAAAAATATGGCAGTTGGCAGACTGCAGGATGCACTGACTGAAAATGATCATGTATCTAATTTAAACAAACATGAGTGTTCGTTGTTATGCACAAATTCAAATACTTCTGAACAATGTAATCTCATGTATAATACTAATGATACTTATGAATCAGTTAATGTAATTCAACCATCTGGTGAAATGTTAGAGGCTAGACGTAAAGAATTTTCTGTTACTAATTTTGATTTAAATCATTTAACACAGTGTCAAAGACAATCTCTGTCCACCATGTTAAGTGATAATTTTGCAGCTTTTTCTGCATATCTCAGCACTCTTGGTCACACCGATAAAATAATTCCTAAATTGAACTTTTCTCATGATTTCCCTGTCAAAACTCTCCCATTCCCAATTCCCCAATCTTTGCAAACTGAAGTAAAGAGACAATTAGAGGAACTTCAGGCAGCTGTAATCATAGAGAGGTGTGTATCTGAGTGGCTTGTCCCATGCTTCTGGTCAAGAAGAAGCCTGACTCTTCTGGTCATGTTGCATTCACATTAGCTTTAGATCTGAGACTAATTAACCAAATCATCCAGAACTCGTCTTACCCTCTACCTAAAATCCAGGATATAATCTCAGCCATGGCTCAGTTTAAATATTTTTCTTCTGTTGATCTTAAGAATGCTTATCATCAAATTAATTTACCTCAGGAATATCATGATAAGTTAACTTTCACTACAATGTGGGGATCCTTTCGTTACAAAAGATTGGTGTTTGGGTTCAAGACTGCAGCTTCAATTTTCCAGGCACTAATTGATTCTGTAATAGAAGAATCCAAATTGTCTGGTGTGTTTGCATACCAAGATGATATTGTCATTTGTAGTAATTCTTTTGAGGAAACTTCTCTTAAGCTTAAAACCTTATTCAATCTGTTCATTAAATATAACTTAACTGCTTGTCCTCAGAAATGTACTTTTCACACAAAAGAAATTAATTATCTAGGTTTCAAAATAGCTCATGGTAAAATTTTTCCAGTGTCTGCCAATATCCAAAAAATCACTGCTTTTGAACCTCCTAAAACCAAGAAACATCTTAAATGCTTTATTGGGTTATGTGGATATTATCGACATTTAATACCTAAATATGCTCAGCTCATGTACCCATTAAATGCGATGACTTCACCATCTGTTCCCCTCAAATGGGATCCTGAGGAACTACTGGCTTTTCAACAGCTCCAAGCCATTTTTTTCAAGGCACCTTTTGTTATCCAGCCAGACTGGAGTGCCAGTTTTTATATCAATACTGATGCTTCTAAGCAAGCAATTTCTGCTGTTTTGCTTCAGAAAGTAAATAACCAGTTCCACCCAATCTCATACTTCAGCAAGACTTTGAATAAAGCCGAATCTAATTATCCAGCAATTAAACTGGAGTTAATGGCAATTGTGAAAGCTTGTGAAGCCTTTCGACACTACCTTTATAACCGTCATTTCCATATTTTGTCTGACTCCAAACCTCTTAAGCATTGCAGGAAGACTAGTTCTCCTGCCAACCTCATAACTAGGTGGTTAATGACTTTAAGTGAGTACACTTTCACTTTTTCCTATATATCTGGTAAACAAAATTTTATGCCTAATTATTTATCCAGAGAACCTAATGTTGTCACTCAAACACTTGAATCTCATCCTGAAATCTTACAATCAAATGAAATTTTGCCTTGTATAAATCATGAATCCATTAATACTCATACTGTGAATAATAGCTCTAATTGTAATGTGGTGCAATCTGGTAATCATAAGTCTGTAAATAATTCCTTGGTTGAGCCTGTTAATAGGTATGGTCATGGTAAAGAAGGAACTCACAAGTTTTTACCATCTTTTTTATGTAAATCTAATAATGTGTTTTATATTGATAATAGTGTAAATGATAACCAGGGCACACTGAATAAGCAAATAGTTTTTGAAAAGGTCTTAAGGTTGACAACTGTGCAAAATAGTCTATTAAATGAAATAACACCAGGGGAGGTATTGTCTGTACAAATTAAAGATAAAAAGCTTGGTCCCATTTATAATAAGATTATAAATCATGGAAGTTCTGATGACAGACAGTTTGCAATCGACAAAGACTCTATGGTCCTCATGACTACAAAGGATGGTCACCATGGGGAGAGGATTTGTCTACCTGAGTCCTTACTTATTAAGGCCATTGGAATTGCTCACACTATTCATTTAGGTGTTGCAAAAACATTCCAGCTTGTTTCCAAAAGATATTTCTTTCCTGGTCTGTTTCAGAAGGTCAAGCAATTTATCAGAAATTGTTCAACTTGTGCTACCACCAAGAATTTAAACATACATAAAGCTCCACTTCAGGCTAGTCCCATTCCTGAAAGGCCTTTGCAGATAGTATCCATGGATATCCTAGGCCCATTTGAAAATAATGTGTTTGTGCTTAATATTGTGGACATTTTTCTCGCCATCTTCAACTGTATCCCCTAAGCAGGATCAAGGCAAATGATGTGGTAGAAGCCTTATTTAATTACATCAATATTTTTGGTCGTCCTGAGACATTGTTAACTGATAATGGTACTCAATTTACCTCTGCTGTATTTAATACCTTCACTGAAAAGTTTGGCATTCAGTTAAAGCATTCAACTGTTTATCACCCTGAAGCAAATGCAATTTCAGAAAGGGTAAACAGATCCATTAAAAACACCATTTATGCCTTACAAAAATCTGGAGTGTCACTAAGACATGCTCTCGCCTTACATTGTGCAATATATAATTCTTCAATTCACCCTGCCACTAAGGCATCACCTAATCTTGTGCATTTTGGAAGTGCACTTCCTTTAATAACTGATACATTTAACTTTGATTGTAATATGCCTCATCTTGATGTATCTCATTATGTCCAGAACTTGTGTGATACCACTGCAACATTGATGCAGCAAACCTTTGAAAACTTAAAATCTGCCCAAAATAGCCAAAATACTAAAGTTAATGCCAAAAGGCATCTACGTAAGTTTTCTGTTGGTGACACAGTATACCTTAAGTCGCCAAATAAGTTCAATTCAAAATATAAGGGTCCATATGTTGTAAAAAAGGTTATTTCTAAAATAGTTATGCTTATTCAGGAATGTGAAAATCCTAATGCACCTCTACTAAGGAGACACATAAACCTTCTTTTCTGGGCTCCACCCAGACAAATTAATGTTAACTTGTGCGATAATTATTGTTCGAGTCCTTTGGTCTCACCTCTTCCAGAATCTACTATCCAAGAACAGGATCCTGATGTCTCTCCTGTGGTTGAACAGCGTGAAACGCTTCCAGCTGACCAAAGTCAACATGTAGCAGATATAAGTGATGATGTTCCTGTGGTACCTGTTGCCTCGCTACCCCAGAGATACAACTTGCGTCCCCGTGGGAAGATTGTCTCCTCATAATGCTCACAAGTCCTTTTTATTGTTAAACTACTTAATAGTTCCTGTTACTCACCAGATGATAATCACTCAGGTTGCAATTATTATTATGTGCAACTGGATATCTACACACTCATTATGTGCCTTTCTGTTTGTCTTGTTTGCTTTACATAATTTTGTACAGGCACAATTGCTCTCATTATTTATGTATATGGTCATTTCTATTATTATTTATGTGTATGGTCAATTGTTTTGTTTTTAAGTACATATATTTAATTTTTAATCTCTTGATGGACAATTTTGTATGAAACATTCTTTTAAATCAATTTGTCTTTTTGCCTTACCTATGAACCAATACTCTGTGCCAATATTGCACATTTTTGTGACCTTGATTCACAATAATTTAATAAGTAGGATGGCCACCTATCTTTATTATGGGAGATATATAGAGAAATGCTGTAAATGCTTAAATGCATTCTGGTAATTAAGATTACCTTAAGTTAACCAATTTGTTTGTTCCATTAGTGTGTGCCAGTGCACGGGTACTCACTTCACCTTTTCATTTATGGAGTGCAGCACTGTTATGCTTTATGGTTAACATGTCATGTAATTGACTGACCTTGTTGTGTTGACTATTGTCACACTAGGTTTCTGCAGCAACTCCCTAACTTTTAATATCATGCAAACATTTTACTGTCACTGCATGGTGTGTTCAAATTTTAATTGAGTAAGGCTTATGTATAATGTATTTTGACCGTTGTCAAAAGTTTGATCAATATTTGTAATATGTTCATATGTCGAGCAAAAGTTTTTGTTGAATACTCACACACCCATTTTTTATACAGTATACCTAAGCTGATTTCTGTATCTTGACTGTACTGGGCCAAACAACCAAAAGTACTAGCTTTTGTTTTATAACAGATTAATTTAAACTTGTTCTTGCCAACTTGTGGTTAGGCATGCGCAACCTAACTACAGGTCTGTAGGAAGTATTTTTTTTCTCTCGTTAATGGGGAGGATGTCACGAATAGTTATTCGTAACTTTATTAATTAGATTCATAGTAATGCAGGCCCCCTTTATTGTAACTATAAATAGGGTGATTATTGTAAAATAGCCTGAGTGGCGATCAACCCGCCAATATGGCAGCCTTTGGCGTTGGCCCAAGCTAACCATCAAGTGGGCGCGATACAGGAGTCGCTAGGACAGGTTCCAGCAGAGAGAGTCAGTGACTTTTTTTTCTCTCTCGTGGTGTGTCTCGAGGTGTTCCTAGGCTAGGCCTAAGAATTTCCCATGTGGGGAGCAACGTGACCTCAAAATGTATTTAATGTGAGTATTTTTTTTATCATTACCATTTGACCATACCGATATTACCTTGTGTGTTTTTTTTAAATGCTAATTTTAATAAATCTATTTCTTTTAACTATTCTGTGAGTCAGGCCATTCTTTTCTTTGTAAATTGTGCAGGCTATGTATTTTATTCTAGGTATGTAAATCTATCACTTACTCTAATATACACAACGCATAAAAATTTCACTATACTGTCTGCCATCTTGTGCAAGTTCATGGTTTATTATTTTCATAGTTTTTCTTGTTATGCACGTTAACATTTGTCTAATTTTGGCACATGGCCGCATGCTTCAGGTTACTTTGTAATCCTGTTGCATCTAATTTAATTTACATGCATCAGTTTATCTACTCCCCTCAATAGTAATGTAAGTGTAGTATAAGTCACCCAACCTAATTTTTATTTCACATTATCAAATATTTTCCCATTGTTTAATTCTCTTTTTTATCCTCCACCATTTTAATTCCACAATTAATATTCCGTATCCCAATATATTCTTTCGGTAACATATTAATCATATTCCGTAACAATAAATAATATTCCGTAACAGCGTTCTGAACATATGAGATATGCAGCTGGTAGAGTTTAAAAGCATTATTGCTCGTGCCATAGGGTTATTCAACAAATCTGCCGACTTGGATTAACGGTATTGTGACTAGAGATGCCTCCCAGGCGTAACCGGTGACAGTACGAACAATTGTCGGACTTTGAGAGGGGGCGTATAATAGGCCTCAGAGAAGCAGGTTGGTCGATCAGGGGTATCGACCGCCACCTCGGTCGGAGCGATATGGTAGTTGCTCGGTGTTGGCAACAATAGATCACGGAAGGGATAGTCTACCGTCACGGAGGGTCAGGACGTCCCAGGAACACAAATGCGCGCGAGGATCGCGCAATCATAAGAGCGGCTCCGTCCGCACCAACAACGTCGCTAGAATCGGTTCGACGCCATTTACCACCTTCCAGACATCTGGTGCTATCAAGGGAAACCATTCGGATACGACTGGCCGACGCAGGTATAAGGAACCGACGTCCATTAAGACGCCTTCCACTGACCCCACATTATAGGCTGTGTCGATTGGATTTTTGCCGACCTCGGGCAAGATGGAGTGTGACCGACAGGAGGCGTGTGATCTTCAGCGATGAATCCCGATTCAGTCTCAATGCTGATGACCAGCGCATACGAGTGTGGAGGCGGCCAGGCCACCGGTCTGATCCGGCATTTGTTGTCGAGAGGCATACGGCGATTACACAAGGTGTGACAGTGTGGGGAGCGATTTGTTGAGACAAAAGATTACCTCTAGTCGTCCTTCAACGCACTTACGTGGACGAGCATTTAACGCCGGTGGTACTGCCTATGCTATCAAGTCGCCCAGGTGCCATTTATCAGCAAGACAACGCTCGTCCACACACTGTGCGACTGTCCCAACAATGTTTTCAAGGATATGACGTACTCCCATTGCCTGACAGGTCACCAGACCTCTCGCCAATAGAGCACATCTGGGACGTGCTTGGAAGGCAACTGCAGCCGTCCCGTAATTCTGGTGAATTAACTGCCCAGTTGAAAAGATTGTGGCATGAACTTCCCCAGGAGGTCATAGGTGACCTCATTGATTCGATGCCACGCCGTGTTTCGGCTTGTATAGCTGCCAGAGGTGGGTTTACTACTTACTGATTTGTAACCTTTTTTATGCCATGTCTTCTTAATAAAACGATCTGCTCTTCTGAATTTATAATCATTTGCTTATCTCCTCAAACACTACATATATATTAACTTTCGTGATAGTAGTTCGTTTCCTTCTGGGTGCATATATTTTTTTGTGACAGTGTATATATATATATATATATATATATATATATATATATATATATATATATATATATATATATATATAAAAAATTGTAACGAATATTTCTATAGACAAAATAATGTACAGGAAAATATTAAAATTAAATCTAAAAGAGCATACTAAAGAATATAGTGCAGTTAATATAGTACAGTTTGAGGAACATATCTTTTGCCGTATTTTAATATTTTTTGGATAATGTTCAATCGTCTGCCGTATTAGCAGGAAAATAAAATATATTTTTTTGTCTATTTCGTTGTTATGCACGTGACGCAAAATTAGTTTAAAATATCACAAAAAGAATTGAAACCACGTGATCAGCATTTACAAAATTAAATTCTAAAAATTAATCTTTAAATATCCACCAAAAATCAGTAAATGGAGGTAAAGATTCGAAAAAGATTTCATTTTAAAGGAATTTTTCTGATCTTTCTTGTGATGTAACATCTATAATCCTCAGATTATTATTTTAAATGCAAACTTTAAGGAATATTGCAAAACCAGTTTAAAAATTTAATTTTAAAAAATGTAAGAATTTTTCACAAATATTTCTTAGTTTACCCCTACACTATAAGAAGAATAGCCATGAAAAATTTCAGCCCTTTAGGTCCAACGGTTTAGTCTGGGCGTTATCTGTCAGTCAGTCAGGCAGTCAGTTACGGAACTGTTTTATATATATACGTAGATGATATGAATTATTACTTAAAGGAGAAAATAAAAAGGAAAGTGGTCTGGTGTAGCCCCAACTTTTTATTACTATCTTTTCCTTGATACTATGCATCTTGAAACTCAATTTGTGCTTCGGGTTGTTAATGTGTTTAGAATTTCCCTTTAATTATACGCATATATTTATGAAACTATTTCTGCATAATAATTTTATTTTTAATACATACGTAGTTAATAAGAGTAGAAATCAAAATAGTAAATTTTATCCCGTGTATTTTGATCTTATCATGGAGTAATAATTATTATAATGCTAATTTTCTCGGCTTTAGTAAATAATAAGTTAAAATGTTAAAAATTATATAAGCGGCTAAATTATAAATTTCACTTTGATAAACAACGAAACTAAAAACCATGCATGCGTAAGCTTAATTCAAAGACTTATTATTAAAGCATATTATATGCAACAACATATTTTGTTTAAAAGATAAAACACATAAATTATTAACATTTAAGTGTTGTCTGTGAATAATTATACTAATAAATTAGGTAGCTCTTTTTAACAGACAAATTGAGCATGTTATAATTTAATTTTTTTTCCATTTTATACTAGAACACGTTTAATGTAGTATTTACTAACGTACACTCATATTTAATATTTATATTTATTAATATTTATTTTTTGTTATCTTAATTTATAATATCATTCAGGCTATTTCTGAATCTGAAATGTCTAGCAGTTAACAATATACAAACTGTTTTTGGCATTTGGCACCTTATATTTGAACATAATTTCTAGCAGGTCTTCAAAATCAGTAGTAAACTCAGATATGAATTACCCACTTTATTTTTTCTATTTGTAACTGGTTTTTAAACTGGTTTTGTAACTGTGCAACTTCTTTGCTTTTTCGTGTGATTTCAGAATTCTACTCCTCCTGCGGGATTTATTTGTTCTCTATTGCATAATTTTTTTGTTTATTTTATTGGGGCATTTAGCACTATAGTGGGTGTACTTTAAAAATACGCCTTTCCAAAAATTTATATATTTTTTGTCAATATTGTCATTCTTTCTGGAGTAAATGTTTAATAAGCTTTTTCAGTAATTGCTTCATCTTGATTTCATAATACAGTCAAACCTAGTCATAACGAACTTCAAGGGACCAAAGGTTTTGTCCGCTTTATCCGGTGGTTCGCTATATCCGAACCGTTAAGAAAAATGCAAGAGTTCACAAAATGTATAACTCATTAGTTGCAATGTGAATTATATTACGTACAATAGGAAAACGACGGGACCAAAATTTTCGTTCGTTATATCCGTGAGTTCGTTATATACCGGGTTCGGTATAACGGGGTTCCAATGTATTCAATGGCTCTCTTCATTTAATTATATTGCATCTGTCTGCATATATTTCTATGTATAGCACATTTGTGTCTCTTTCCAGAATTAATCCTTTTCATAAATTACAACCCCTCTCCCTCCCGGTTCAAGATTTCAACCACTAAATTATGTAAAGCAATAAACCTCACCCCTAACTTAGAAATAATACCTCATTAAGTTCCATTCTAACAACATTAATCTTAACCTCCTCAAGTTTCAAACCTCGTACAACATGATTTATTTAAGCTGATGCAGTTCGGAATTAGATACTCGAAAACTATCACATTTCCTCCAGTCTTTCGTGCTAGGATAAAATAATAAAGGTGTGAGTTGGAATTTTTTCTATAACGTAGAATTTTTATGCTATTTACTCTGCATGATGTTTGGCTAATAATTAGAAACTTTCCCTCCTTCTCCCCCGATCAGTTGGAAAATTCGAATTCCACGGTGATATAAAATTACCTTAGGTATTAAATCTACTTCTAATCTGGATGCAATAATATTGAGGAAGAAATAGCCCATTCATTAAGTTCTTTTAATAGAATAGGTATTTTTAAGCTATAAACTTCTTTCCAGGGGGCGCCTTTGTATCTGGTGTATTATTTCAATACACTTAGCATTTTTTAACAAAGATTTGGGCTTGGTATTAAAAGAATATTTTTTTATAAATTGATACACTTTACATGAACCATTTTCAAATAAGGCATTGCTGTTTTTTTATTTGCAGTATTATTCTTAAATAGTCAACTAGATGGCCAAATTTATTGTTCTTTGATTGATCAGTTGATGATCCAGTTTAGAGTAAAAGAGTAACATTTTCAAAGTAATTGATCTGTCAAGTTTATGTATTTCGTGTTAGTAGGTGCGAAAATACACTGCTGGCCACTGTAAATGCAACACCCTGAAGGAAACATGCAGATAACATGAAATTTACAACATGCATTAGCGGAGGAGAGATATGTAAATGATTAGAATTTCAGCGCAGACGCACATCACGCGCGCCTGTGGAGTCACTTCAAAGCGCTATTTACGGATTGGAGATTTCGACGATTTCAAGTTCGGCAATTGCGTTTTTCTTGTGGTTTTTTCAAAAAAACGATCAATTATGCCTCGTCGAAAACAGCGATCATCTTTTGATCAAGTATCCGAGTTCGACAGAGGAAGGATAGTGGCCTACCGAGATTGTGGATTATCTTTCAGGGAAATCGGTAGTCGTGTTGGACGAAATCAAACAACTGCAATGCGGATATGTGATCGTTGGATGCAGGAGGGTACGACGGTCCGGCGTGTTCGATCGCATCCACCTCAGCGCACCACTTCACGTGATGACAGGCAAATTGTGCGCATGGCAGTGATGGATCGCTCAGTCACATCACGAACCATAGCACAGCACATGCAGTCTGTAACGCATCATCCAGTGTCTGCGCGCACCATTCGATGCCGTTTACAGCAGAGTGGTCTGTCCGCAAGACGTCTATTGCTTTGTCTACCCTTGACGCAGAATCACAGACGTCTCCGCCGCCAATGGTGCGATGACAGAAGGGAGTGGACGGCAGAATGGAATGAAATTGTCTTTACTGACGAGTCACGCTTCTGTCTGTAACACCACGATGGTCGCATTCGAGTCTGGAGACACCGTGAAGAGAAGATGCTGAACAGCTGCGTTATGCACCGCCACACTGGTCCTGCACCGGGTATTATGGTATGGGGCGGTATTGGATATCACTCTCGCACACCTCTAGTACGCATTGCCGGTACTTTAAACAGCCAGCGCTACATCTCCGAGGTGTTGGAGCCAGTTGTCCTTCCTTACCTTCAGGGCTTGCCCACAGGCATATATCAACAGGATAATGCGCGACCACACGTGGCACGCATTGTCCAACGGTTCTTCGTCAATCGCCAGATTGAATTGCTTCCCTGGCCGCCTCGCTCTCCGGATCTTTTGCCGATAGAAAACATGTGGTCCATGGTTGCTCTACGATTGACCCAGATTCCATCCCCAGCTGCCCCAGCAGATCAACTTTGGCAACGTGTGGAAGCTGCTTGGTCTGCTGTACCCCAAGAACTCATCCAAAGTCTCTTTGAATCAATGCCGAGGCGTGTGGCAGCGGTGATCTCCAACAATGGCGGCTACTCTGGCTACTGATTTTGGCAGGAACCACACTTCACAGAAGTCTATAAATTTAATCATTTGATACTTGGTCAACATGTTATGTACAAAATAAATTTTGTTGTGATATCTCTTGTCTTTCTTGGTGTTGCAATTTGGGTGGCCAGCAGTGTATAATTAAAAGGAATATAGTATTTAGAAAGCATTGCCATAATATGCTTATTACATTATCTCTGCATTTCGAAGACCTTTTCATAGCGGTTTACAGTACCGTAAAATCTCGAGTATATAATACGCACTTTTTTTCACATTTTAGTCCGCAAAATTGAGTGTGCGTATTATACTCACGTACAAAAAAAATGTAGTTTTAAACATTGGATAAACGAACGTACAACAGCTGTAAGACATTGCCGCAACACGGGTTTCGTGCACATCTGCACTCCGTGATTCATCCCCCCGTTTACTAAGCAGGTATTCCTTTTAAGCAAAAGGAACTCACAGTTCGTATCGTCAAGTGAGGATGATGATGGCGATATATATTACGGCGGCAACAATAATTATGACATGGGCGCAACAACAATAGATAAGCTGTATTCTAGTGAAAGTGATTAAGACTGATAATTTGAGAGTATTGTTTGTTTTGAATTAACAATTTAAGTTTTTTCTACCTAATTTGACGTTTTGTATCTTTTTATTACAAATTTTATTTATGTTAATAAATATTTGTGAATTTCTAAAAAAATTTAAACGTTATGGGTACGTATTATAGTCGAATTTTATATTTTTCCGAAATGTTCGTGCAAAATCAAGCATGCGTATTACACTCGGGTGCGTATTATAGTCGAGATTTTACGGTACTTATCGTGAACTCTTACTTTAACTCCGTAAACAATCATAATCCAGTCTTTTAGAAAAACTCTTTTGCAACCCTTTCTTACCAAATATTTATATCTACTGCTTTTCTTTTGACATTGTGAAGGCTTATAAAATTAAAAGATAAGTAAAAAACCAATGCAACCTTCCTTAAAAGAACATATACTGCTCAGATCAGAGTACTCACGAAATCTCTAAAACGAGGACTGATAGTGAGGCCAGTACAGAGGTAAGATTTGGATATTTACTTCGAGCCATGTAAATATTTCTTCGGTGGAAAATTTACAAATCAACTAACCATCAATATTTTACCACAGTTGTCTAAACTTGTTCTCATTTTATTAAGAAATATCTAAAATTACGTGCTGTTATAGACATCGTATAGTGAAATTTGTATGGATTTGTGCTGTTCCTTTATAGAGAACAGTATTGACTCGCATTCATGGTGCTTCCATTATAAAGTAACTCAAAACTTTTTCGTGTTGATGGGCGAATTGTCTCCAAAACAAGTGTTGCAAGAAAGTGATAAGAAATATCCGTCGTCTAAACAGCTCTATCAAACATCTAGAAATCTAGATGAAAGGCATCTAAATTGAAGACAATAACTAAAAACATCTTTTTTAACTGTCGATTTTTTTTTTACGTTAACCAACTGCTAGCAAGAAACAAACATTCTTTTCTATGGATTTAAAGTTATTTACACTCACACACACAGTTAGTAAACAAACCCACTTTTAAACAATTTAAATCTTGTGTTTAAAAAAATACATTTTAGACATGTGGTCACTTTTAATGACCTTATGTTGGATTCAAAGATTTTTTTTTAATTGTACTCCGTCATAGAGAAAGAATTTTTACATTTGTGTACATTTTTCGTTTCTTTTTAAAAATGCAATTAATATTTTAAAATTTAAAATTTTCGGGGGAAATTCTGGTATAGTGTGTTTTAAACGCTCATAAATTCTTTCGGTGGACGAAATTTATAAAATGAATCCTGTAGCGCTTTGCAGAAAAGTTCAGGCTATCTGACAATACCAATTTTATTTGATTATCAGCAATTATGTACCTGTAAATAGTTGACAAAAATATATTTTAAATAAAAATTTGGGGGGCAGCACTTAACCCCCCTATAGAGAGAGAGCCATTACAATCCCTCAAAATGTCAATCCTAAGGGGGGTGGAATTCTCGAACTGTCAACTGGACTCCTCCCACGCCAAAAGTCTGCAAGAAGAGGAAAAGGGAAATACGATTTTTTTTCTTAGTACATAGCAGCCTTAAGACATACTACTTATTTCCTATGAAACTCGCAAGCTGTCGAAAGTATTTTTTTAACTTTTACTTATAATTTACTTTAAAAGTTAAATACCTTTCTTAGTAGTGTTAAAATAAATACTGATAGCATTTATTTACGAGATTAACAGAAAAATTTATTATTGCTCATTATGAAGAATTCTGATAAACTTTTTTATGGAACGGATGAAAGTGTTTGAGGCTAACTTAAACACAATGTACTCTAAAAACCAGTCCTGGAAACGTTAAGTATTTTCAGAGCCCTTAAGTCCTGTAGGGGCTTTGAAATAAAATTGCTCTCAGTACACTATGAAATCCGATCCTGAAGAGGCTTTGGTTGGTTCCAAATTTAGCTGTACTTACGACCTCTACGGTGTTTAATACACAACAGAGAATGCTTATTTCAAACATGTTCATAAATACATAGCAGTTTATTGATGACAAGGGCCCCAGCAGCATAAATGAGGGCTAATAAAGCACCCATATATTTGCCTCGATCTAACTGCGATCTCAATTTAACCTGTATCTAAATAAATAAGGTATTGCTCATGCCCTATTAAGTAAGTTTTCTACCTCTAGATAAATTCGTCTCTATTACCTATACCATTTATTGAGTTCCGTATTCAATAATGCAGAAAGATCAAACTAGGCCGTTTGTCGTTGGTATCATCTTGCTTACTCGTAATAATAGATTAGAATATAAGCATATTTTTGGTGATATCGGAAAGAAAGCAGCTTCAAAATAATTTCATGTTATTTCGATCTTTCTTCAGTTTATCAACGAAAGCTTATTTTTTAGATATATCTATTTGTCTTACATTCAGATTTTGATAATGTTAGGAAATGGAAAATTTCCTTAAATTCTCAGCATACCGTGCCGTAATTTTATACAAAAATCGCAACTAAATTTAGAGTACAGAGATTTTGGTACTTACTTTAGGAAAATGTAATTACCTTAATAATATATTACTATTTCATACATGCTAACCAAAATATTAAAATTCTTTCACTTTCTTTCATTTGAAATTGTTACTATATTGCTGATTTCAGATTCCTTAAAGTAGCACTTTCCTAACTGTTTAAATTTCGTATCACTGATTACGAAGATAAAGTGACAATATTACAGTGACAATACATATTTGATACAATAATCTCATCTGTTCGCCTGATCTCCCCCCCATCTCGCCTTCCTTCCCACACATCCATTTGTTCATACACATATGCATTAATGTTATCTCAAATTTATTCACTAAACTAAACTAAATTCACTAACTTTTAAACTAAAAAATGTCACGCTAACACGCCGATATTACTTTTGTGTCACTATCCATTTTTCTCTGTAAACATAAAAATCATTTAGTACTAAAGAATATAAAATATGTTTATAAATTTGCTAGGAATATATCTATATGTATATATATATGTACTCTATAACAAAGAAAAACGCACCAAGAAGGAGTTGTCCGATTGTAAGGAAATTTCGTATGCAAAAATGTTTCGACCAAACATGCAAATGATTAGAATTTTGTGTCCACCGCAGGGCCCGATTTAGAAAATTCTTGACTATAGGCACAACTCGGGATGGGGGCCCCATAACACTGATGTGGGTGTAAAATTTCCAAAATTGACACACACAAAAAAAAAAACATGAATCATTGTTAAAGTACCATTTTACCAAGAATTGGCTATTTTTGCGTAGAAGCCTAGAACATTATCAAATAATAAAAGCAATACAACATATTAACTTCATCATTAAAACACGAATACAATGCAACTAGAAAAATTATTAATCCCTTATATACACTATAACATACGATGAACTATACATATAACTGTACATATGATGAACCAATCAATGAAATTTAAAAGGATATATAAAAAAATTGCTATTAAAAAAGGTAAAATAAAAAAAAATTGAATTGGGAATTTTTTCTTTTAAAATAAAAATTTTTGGAGGGCCCCCTAGGCGCAGGCCTACCGGGTCTAATGGAAAATCAGGGCCTGGTCCAACGAATGAATAGCGGGAGCTCCAGTGCATCAGAAGTGCATCAAGCAGGTGTATATAAGGAGCGATTCTCGATCTGCTGTTAAACATTTCAGCTGCATTTCAACTGCGGATATCTTACGTCGATTGTAACAAAGCCTCGCAAAAGGATTCGGGCTCATTACGAGCATATTTCAGAGTTTGAAAGAGGTCGTATCATTGGAATGAAGGAAGCTGGTTGGAGATATCGAAGAATCGATCGACATCTGGATTGAAGCGATGCAGCGATCAGACAATGCTGTCAAAAGTTGGACAACAACGGCAGATTTAAGCTTCAGGACGGCAGCGGTCAAGCTAGGACCACAACAGAACAGGAAGACCGAGAGATTGTCAGATCAGCTGTCTCAGTACCGGATTCTCCGTTATCAACCATCCGCCGTGTAACCTGCACACAAGTGTCCAACATGATCATTGACAGACGACTGACACAGCGGATTCTACGCTCGCGCCGACCGTTACGCCGCTTACCCCTTACGCCTGTACACCGTTAAGCCCGATTACAGTGGTGCTAAACTAGAACAACTTGGAACAGCGATGACTGGGGACGTACAGTCTTTAGTGACGAGTCCCGTTTCTAACTGTGTCTTGACGACCACCGAAGAATTTCGTGACCCTGAAGACGTATCTGGAGACGTCTAGGGAAGCTTGGAAATCCTGCCCTTACTATCTCATGCCATAGAGGACCACAACAGGGCATTATGGTCAGGGTTGTCATTTCCTTTGATAGCCGGACCCCTTTGATAGTCATTAGTGACACACTTGCAGCACAGCGGTACGTAGACGACATTCTGAGATCCGTTTTGTTGCCATTCCTCTTGCGTCACCCTAGACTTACTTTTCTACAAGATAATGCCCGTCCGCATACGGCACGTATTGCTATGAATTGCTCTCAAGCTTGCCGAACACTTTCATGGCCACCTGGCCTCTCCCCCATAGAGCACATTCGAACAAAGCACCGTCGGTGCTGAAAGCCAACGAACTGATACCACTAGGCTACTTTGGGCCCTTTAAAAATTATCAAAATGACAATGAAAGTACTGACGACTTTTTTAATGATAGGCTTGTGTGTAATTAAGTTCTTTCTAGCAATTCTTTGCATTTGAGTCAAGTAAGAAGATATCTTTCTACTATTTAGCCCAAACAAACCTCTTAAATGAAATGCAAGAGAAGCCCGTTCCTTAATTTATCAATTAATAGTATTAGGGTACTGTTTAAAGTTTGTTATAATTTTCTTTATTGTGTTGATATATTTATTCTTGTTAAAACAATACATTCCCATTTTTATTAATTTGAAAACAATAGAGGAGCAAATTTAATGCCTTTCAAGGTTTTGGATCGTAAGTTAAATGTTGGAGGTCAACAACCACTAAAGATTTTTAAATCAGTCCATGGTAAAGAAAATTCTAAGAACCGGTGCTTTAAAGTATTCATGACTATAATTATGCACGAAATTCTATTATTCTTCGCATGAATACAAGAACAAACACGATTAATAAAAGTCTTTGACTTTAATGTATCTAAAATCAATCCCAGTTCTTTGCGTGAAACTCGGTTGTCATCAGTCAATTATAAAAGTGAACAAAGAAAGATGGATGAACATGTAGCTAAGCTGATATTATCAAGTATTTCTTTAACACAGAAATAAATACTGAAGGGAAAATTTATAGTTTCAAAACATATATTTTCGCATTACTGTCTAGACTTCTCAACTTTCATTCATTTGTAGAAGAAAACGTATAAAAGAATAAGTTCTCTAAAGAGAAATTCTCTGAAAGACGATCCAGTTTAAACTGGTTTACTTCACTGAAAGTTAGTGGTATATATTTTGGGTTGTATATTTTTATGCAGTTCCCATTCAGTTTCAGTTGTACGTAGAGAAAAAAATTCTTACCAGAATTTTATGATGCCGTTATTATCTAATTAAAGTAATAAAACAAGAGACACAATCTTAATTTGATAAGAATTAATATTTACATTTGAATCCAACCATTTCAATTCCAGTTAATTATCAATTGAAAAGATAATTATTAAAAAGCTCAACCATTTTCCTAACAAACCGTTTACTCTTATAGTATTCTAGTCATTGAAAAACATGAATAGGTTTTCCAAACGTATATTAAGTTAAAATTTTTGATGAAAGCTCCCCCTCTCAACATTTTCTCTCGTTTAATAGCCATTAAATAGTTTAACTCTTCCATAAGTCAAAATGTAATATTATTACTTGAGTCATTAAAATTCTTTACTTTCTTTGTATCTTCCATAAGTTTATTTCTATGTGAGTCTCAAATTTAAAGATGTAGCCTGGGGACTTTTAAATAAATAAATCTTTTTCCTCTAAACTGTAATTCAAAATTTCTAGATTTCTTAGTGGAAAATTCCTAAATATGGAATTGTCTGTTGTTATTAACATAGTTCATTAGTTTTATGGTTCCTCTTTAAACATAATAAATTTCTTAATGACATATTCAGTCTTTTATCCTTTGATTCTAAACTTGCAAGACTTGAAATTTTGTGTTAATTATGGATATCGCGTTTAAACATAATAACTAAAACAGTGTATATAATATGATGCGGAGTTTAGTTAGACACAGTAAAATTGGCTACACCACTGGCATTCGCAATTTATTTTGACATAGTTTCTACAATATATCAGTAGGTTTCTACGAGGTAAACACTGAAAACCTGCTGGTGTTACCGAATTTCAAGTTTGGTGAATAATAACATGGACTTCGCATGGGGTTGTTCACGACCATCGTTGGTCCAATTTGTTTTAGCAATGAAAAAGTTCAGTACAGGGGGCATAGGTTGATATATTACACAAATCTATTTTTACATAATTTTTACACCAGTTTATTGAGTATTCATTGTTTTTACGATCACGATAACCCAACCGCCCATCAACAATCGTCCTTTCAGTACTGGCTGGATGTTATCCGTGTCCTAAAATTCGACGGATATTTTCAGTCTTGTAACTGTAAATCTAAAGATAACTTTTAGGATAAATAGCAAAAGCGACTTTAAGTTAGGTTAACTCGAATGAATGAACTGAGAATGGCTGTTTTAGAAACATAGAAGACTAGTGATTCAAATTCCAATACATAGTTCTCCCCTTGGATTGCAGGCTGTCAAAACAAAACCTGGAACTATATATATATATATATATATATATATATATATATATATATATATATATATATATATATATAGATATATATAATTCTGGCCATTAAAATTGCAACACAAGGAAGGAAAGCAAGTATCAAAACTTTACTTTTTGTACATATTCAGTGTTGGATTTTGATTTTCTATTTTTGCGTTTTGTTGTGTAGAAGTTTAAATAACTCGTTTAATTATCACTAGATGGCGATACTGCTGTAGTTTTTGCTATCGCTAAGCTTCCTTCCCGCGATGTAATCAGTTGCATTGCAGTCTTGTAGGGAAGAGTGTCGTGTTTTTTGCTCGCCGTTCTATGGATTGTAATGATGTACTGCGAGAGCACCTTTCATGCGAATTTCTCTTGGAATGCTTCTTCAAGTTTAAAGTTTAGAAATGCCGACATTCTTCCGCGTGAGTATCAAAACATTGCCTTGTATTAGCTGAGTTTTCGCCTTTCAATAAAGTCAGTTTGTTTCAATTGCTTGTCATCATTAACAAGTTTGAGCATTGTCAAGTTGTCATCATTGAAGGTTTTCAAACTGTTTAACATTGAATTCTTAGTATCCAGAATACAGTCATAGGAAAAACCCAGCGACCTTATGAGCTGTCTTAGAATCTTTTATCCCATAATTGCTGTGTGGTTCAGTTAGTTTCTACTAGTAAGAGTTAAGTTAACGTTAAGTGAACTGAGCCATACATTCTGTTTTGGTCCGTCGAGCCGGAAACTGTGTTCTGGTAGATTGCGTATTTAGAAGTTCAACAAAAGTAAGATTGTTCTAGAGGAAATAATTCTCGTGAGTTCTTCATTTCTGGCTATTTAGTATAAGTGTTATCTTTGAAAGTATTTTTATTGTGAAATGAAAGCGGAAGTAATCTATACTTTAGTACAGTGAATTTAGTATCAGTAAATCCAAGGACATTTTCATGAGTATATTTGAAAAGGTGTTGAAATAATTTACAGCTTGTGGTTAAATTAGTTCGTTGAATACTGATTCAACTTCCATAGAAGATGCAGAAAGTGTTTATTTGAATAAGCGACGAATTGACATTTTGACTTTGAAAATTTAAGTTGTTTGGAGTTCACATACAAATAAGAACGAAGTAAATTTTGAAGCATAGTATTGTGACGCATGTTGGTTTTAGATATACATATTCTAGTGAATTTTTAATTTAGTTTAATTTAAGTATTGTTTTTATTGTCATAGTTTTAGAGATATATATTTTAGTGAATTTTTACACTTGCTTTGTTTAAGTATTGTTTTTTATATTGTAAAAATGGAAAGGTTGAAAATTGAAAAAAGGGTATTAAAATCCTCTGTTACAAAATTGAAAGTAACGTTAGAATCAGAGACTTTTGGTTTGGATAATGCAGAAATCACATTGTTTAAGGATAAAATTTCTGACTTAAACGGAAAATGTTCAGATATTTTCTGCAAAATTTATGAGTCATGCAAGGAGGATGAGTTTGATATGTATTTGTCTGAATCACAAGTCAGTTTGTTTCAATTGCTTGTCATCATTAACAAGTTTGAGCATTGTCAAGTTGTCATCATTGAAGGTTTTCAAACTGTTTAACATTGAATTCTTAGTATCCAGAATACAGTCATAGGAAAAACCCAGCGACCTTATGAGCTGTCTTAGAATCTTTTATCCCATAATTGCTGTGTGGTTCAGTTAGTTTCTACTAGTAAGAGTTAAGTTAACGTTAAGTGAACTGAGCCATACATTCAGCATAGTAGGAAGAAAACATGATTAAATTTGTAGGCAATTTGAGGGTATACAGCTGCCAAA
Source organism: Dolomedes plantarius (assembly GCA_907164885.2). Classification (NCBI taxonomy): domain Eukaryota; kingdom Metazoa; phylum Arthropoda; class Arachnida; order Araneae; family Dolomedidae; genus Dolomedes; species Dolomedes plantarius. Next base: position 76,906,589 of record OU015494.1, on the reverse strand, counting down.
TCTGGCAGCTAAAACGGCACTAATCCGGTTATGCATCTAGTCGAACTGGGCTTGTATGACAGATACTATCAAGTCATTCCATGCTGCTTCTATTCTATGCCACACTTTATCAATCGTAGTGGCTGGAGAGCGGTGGCGGCTCAGTCTCTCAGCAAGCCGTGACCGAATGTTTTCAATCGGTGAGACATCTGGAGAACGTGATGGCCAGGGAAACAATCGAACACTCTCTGTGTCGAGGTAGGTCAGGACACAATGTGCACTATGCGGTCTTGCGTTATCTTGCTGAAAGATGACGTCTCCGAGGCCTCGAAGATATTGCACAGCCATCGGTCATAAGATCTGAGAAATGTAACGCTGGTTGTGTGTGGAAATGTAACAGGTGGTGTTCGTTTCGTGTTCCAAATGGCTGCCCGTACCATCACACCAGGAGCAGGTCCCGTATGATGATATCGAGTGCAAGCAGGCCACTTGCGTTCTCATCAGTTCCCCCACAGACGGATACGTCCATCATGATGCTGCACTCAGAACCGGTACTCGTCTGAAAAGACGACGTGATGCCCCTCCTGTATCCAGTTTTGTCGTTGCGAGCACCACTGTCACCGCGCGTTTCTTTGATGCAGGGTGAAGGGAAACCGCAATAATGGTCGCCGTGCAGACAGTCCGTGCTGCTCCAGGTGTACTCGCACTGTCCGTTCGGATATTGTCGTGCTGCAAATAAGCCCATTTCCTGACTCAAGGTCCGTGGTGTAGCTGTAAGATCCTGCCAGGTCGACCTGACATCATGTCTGTCCTCTCGGGCGTTATTAGCGGGAGGCCGTTGAGATCCTGCATGCCGTTCAGTATGATCCTCCTGAACCCATCGATTCCATATTCGCATGACAGTCGTTGGATTCCGACCAATGAGAGAAGCAATTTCGCGGAACGATAAACCGCACTCTCGATAGGCCACGATCCTTACGCTATCGAATTCCGACACATGCTGGTAGCCATTTTTCCTTCTTATACGAGGTATAACACGATCAACTCACAAACAAAGAACTTTCAAATGCGATTTCTGAATGAGAAACTACAGACACGAAAATGTTTCACGGTGCCATATCTGTAGACATGAATGTTTTGTCACAGTAGAATGACACTATATTCTGTCATAAAATTATTGATGGCAGTACCAAAGAGAGTCACAGTAACTTATGTAGCAGAGATGACGAATCGTTCGCAGAGTTCTATCACTGGAAAGTTGTTATTCTGAAGATGAGAGCAATCGGAGGAAGAAGTGTTCATCAAATAAAAATAGTTCGTAACACTGTGGCCGTAAATTATTGGAGTTCTGTCCTGTAGGAAAGAGTTCATCTACGGAAACTTAATGAAGTAGACAGTTCTACATAACACTAAATTATAGAAGGAGCACTCACAGAGTCTAGATGAAGAAAGCTCTCAGCTCGTGAAGATGAAGTTTACGTCGATGGCCGGAGGATCCAAATTTAGATACTATTAAAAGTACCAACAAAGGAACAATGAAAGTCAGGATGCATCGTGGTTAGGATCTCTTCACTAATTCATCAGAGTAGCAGAAGTGGTAGTACAAAAGAATAATCGTTATGCATTCAGTACCATCCATTTGGGCATTGCTGCTCAAACCTCATGCTGGTCCAATTCAAGAGTAAAACTCATACTATCTTTTTTTTTTAAAAAAGGGTTTATTTTTTTTAACATATAAAATCAAAAGAATCTGGGCTACCGTAATAAAGAACAAAGTGATGTCTGTTACATAACAAGGATTTCAGGTCAACACGACCACTTAGGTTCGCAGCCAACAAATAAAATGAAGATTGAGCATACAGCATCAGCTCTAAAAATCACGAAAAAATCATACAAAGCTCCCCTCACCCATGGTCAAAGACCAGGGATTTTGGGGACCTCCAAAAAAAAACTTAGAGTAATACAACAAACTCTGACTATATAAAATCTCTAAGTAAGTTAGTACCTATGTTTTTTTCAATCACTGAACTGAGGAGTAGGGGTTGCCATTAATTACAGAATTACGCCAAAGCTATCGGGGGCAGAAAGCAAATTGGCTTACTTACGCCAACAAACGGTGAGAACGGGAAAAAAGATTAGCGATAAGTTATGCCAAAAAGCAACCCTGAGTTGGAGGACAATCTCATTGGACGGAATCAACGAATCACCGTACATTACCAACAGTGCGCCACTTTCCGTAAGAAGTTTCGAGAAAATTCGACCGCCCAGAATTGACACCACGTTCCCACGCAATTTAGGAAAGCAATTACGGAGGGGTTTCTTAAACTGCACCATTTCCCACACTTTAAGGGGGAGACTGTTTATTCTTGCAAACGAGACACTTTGGCTGGTGGTGTTTAAACAGAAACCAGAGAATAAAGGGATTCCTTATCAGTTGCTCTTTTCGGAACCAAACGTGGAAATTAAAAGTAAACCTTCAATAGAACCAGCATACTTTTATGGCTGATAATTACAGGGTAGAGATGACCAGATGTGAACATCAAAAATAGCCTAAACTTAGCTGAGATGCGTCAGCAGATTTTTCAGACCTCACACGATTACAGGGTCGGTATAAAAATTGCAGATTTTAAGTTAATGAATCAGAGGATTTCCTGAGTTACTGATTTTTAGATGGGAAATTAAAATTATTATTATAGCTACTGGTAGAGTTTTAAATGCAGACTAGAATTAAACTACCTAAAGGAACGTGTGGTGAATTTCCGCACCACAATATGTATTTATGAAGTATGTTGCAAGAAAGGTATACTAAGGTATCATACCCTCGTAAAATATACTAATAGTCTGTGGGTGCGGTAGCCCTGTGGCAAGAGCATCGGGCCAGTGATCTGAACGTCCCAGTTTGATGCTCGTCGCTGCAAATCTACCGCCGTGTTACTAATGGTGGCCGTGACACGTAAATTAGGGTGGGGCTACAATGTCCTCCAAGTGCTCAAATTTACCTCTGGAGGTGCGGGGTCAAGTGTTCCGGTCTCGTCACTTGACTCGGTTCAAAATTACGGGACCGGTCATTTAGCTAAGTTGGACTCCGATCATTGTGGTGCTAATTCAAAACAGGAGCCACACTTTTATCGCCCATAGCCTTCGGGGCTTGATCTGATATACTATCGGTCAAGGGGCATAAGCCAACAACAACTAATAGTCTGTTTTTCCATTTCAAGGGAAAAAAGAATTCTCATGAAATTTGGAAGTTCCTACGTTCAGATTGTAAAGGAGTAGAACCTTGATTATAGTATAGTTAATGTCGTATTTTCACTCGATTAAATCAAAAATAATAATTTATTTTTAACATTTGAATAAATTCAAATTAATATATTTTGATATTATATTTCTGGCGTTTCTAATATGAAATCAAAAAATTTGTTAGAGGAAATCAAAATTGGCCAATTTTGAAAAAAAAATGAATTTTTTTTGTAAATATTAATACAAACTTTTAATATTTTGTAAATATTAATTACGCTCTATAGTTTTTCGAGATTTTAATTTTAGGGTAAAAATATCTGCTTGGATAGAATTTTGAAATATTTAGATATCGAGGGATTTTCTTATCAAGAACATAATTGTTTACAGTCGTGAGCATCACACATCTGAGCTTGTTACTGACTCAGTATTCAATGCATTAAAACTTAGATCTAATGTATCAAAATTTTGCTCTGGTTTAAAAGGAAGTATGAGCCCTTTTTAACCCAAACAGAAATAAATTTCGGAAGTTACTTAATTATTGCCAAAGGGGTCTTGCTATGAAAGGGAATGGCATCCCAGGCCATCACTCCTGGTTGTCAGCCCGTATGTCGGAAGAAAGTCAGGTAGGTATCCCACCGCTGTCCAGGGTGTATTCGGACACGTATTCGGTGGTCATCGGGGCTCAATTCGAACCGGGACTCCTCACTGAAGAGTATTATACTCCAGTCAGTGACATTCCAGGTCGAATGTGCCCGACACCACTGCAAACGGGCTTGTCGGTGTACAGAGGTCAATTGTAGTCGGCGCAAGGGCGCCGGGAACTCAACCCCCTTTCTCTGAGCCGCCTGTGAATGGTTCTTGTGGTCACTGAAGCACCAATTGCACGTACGATCGATGATAATGATGAATCAGGGACTGTAAGTGCCGCTCTGACGATTTCTCGGTCCTCATATTCTGTAGTTTATCTAGGCAGACCGCTTCCTTCTTGCCGCTGTGTTTGGCCATGGTTCACCCATTCCTGCCAACATCGGGTAATAGTGGCATCGCTCATATCTAAATGTCGAGCGATTCGTCGATTAGACCAACCGGCTTCTTTGAGCCCAACTACACGTCCTGTCTCAAATGCTGACATCTGCGCATATTGTTCGCGCATCTGTATGCGACGCATAGTTACTGTCTACCTGAGTACACGAAATAAAATTCGCAAAGAATTTATGACCAGAAATCGAAATTTCTTCTTTTTAATATCCTGCCAGTTGCGTAGTTAAGATGCGCTGCGGCTTCACATGTTCCTTCATTGGCCGCCAAACTTTAAAATTTTTCATTTTCCATCGAAACATGTATACATATCAATTTGTGTCCAGTTCGCACTACCCCTTATTGGTGCGCCGTTTTTTTTGTCTAAGTGTGTGTGTGTGTGTGTGTGTGTGTGTGTATACAGTTGTCTCTCTGTTGAACGACTTTCAAGGGACCGTGAAAAATCGTCCTTAAGTAGAGATCGCCGTTACACAGAATTTGGGAAAAAATAACATTTCCCTTCACACTTTAAGGGCTTAGGACTGACAATATATTTCTTAATATATTGGCGTGTTTAAGAATGTTATTTTTATTATCATTATTATTTTATTCACTAAAAGTTATTTTAAATTACATTGAAAAAAGAGTACAAACAATACAATAAATTAGGTTTTAAAACAGTCAAAAAGTGTTGATTGCTCCATATTTCGCCTTGTTTCTGTTATTCTCTTTTCCAGATTTTCTAAAATGTTAAATGTGTCATCTTCCATATTCGATGTAATATAGCGTTGGAGACCATCTAGAGCAGAAGTTGCATGTGTGTAAGAAGGAGGCAGTGTCTCGTTTTCCGTGTCTTTAACTTCACCTTCTTCGTCTGACACTGTGTTTTCGTTTACTATATCTTCATAAATTTGTTCTACATTTCTGTAATCTGTTGTTAAAACAGATTCATCACATTTGTAGAAATCATGTAGTTTATCATGTAAATCATGGAAGTTTATCATGTAAAAAAATTCGTCGTTAAACTGAAACAACGTCGTCTTTAAATAGAATTTTTTTCAACGTCGGAGGGGCCGGGACTGGGAAATATCGTCTTTAAATAGAGATCGTCGTTAAGTAGAGCGTCGTTAAACAGAGATCCAACTGCATATATATCGTATTTTAAAATTCTTTAAAGCCTTTATATTTAAAAGGTCAACTGCATAATTTCCCGTAGTTTCACTGAAATTAGTTTCCCGTAGCAAACCGTGTCACCGTGGGAAGTAGTTTCTCGTAATTTCACTGAATATTTATGAATACTTTTAATTACATCCTTTTCTGATTTTAAAAATTTTTGAATCAACTCATGAGTGATTCGTATCATAAATTAATCTCTTCCGAATTCACAAGTTTACTCTAAAAGCGTATTCTTTGTGAAAGTCGGACATACGGTTCACTCTCTCTTTAGCTCTCGTACGGAAATCAATCATAACCTTGAAAAGCTTTGCTGATGCAGGACATTACCCCGTTCCGCCTTACGTAAGCTAATTTGAACGGTATTTTCGACGATTGCGAGTCATTCCGTCAATAAATACTCTATTATTGTCGGAAAAGATAGGAGAAACATAAGTGAAAGAGATTAATAATTACATCAGTTGCTCATAAATGTAACTCGTGATAAGATATTTCGTGTATATATATATATATATATGTGTGTGTGTGTGTGTGTGTGTGTGTGTGTGAGTGAGTGAGTGTGTGTGTGTAAGTAAGTAAGTAAATGCTTTAAATATCAGAGTTTCGTCAACATAATTTACCACAGCTTTACTGAAAGTAAATTATTGCGAGTACCTGTAATTCCGTCCTCCTCTCATTTTAAAAATTTTAGAAACAACTCATGAGTGATTTGAATCATAAACTACTCTCTTCCGAATTCACAAATTTACTCTAAAAGCGTATTCTTTGTGTCAGTCGGATATACGCTTCTCTCTTTTTAGCTCTGTTACACAAATCAATCATAACCTTGAAAAGCTTTGCTGATGCAGGACATTACTCCTTTACGCCCTACGTAAGCTAATTTGAACGGTATTTCCGACTTATACGGTCAATAAATACTCTATTATTGTCGGAAAGGAGACGAGTCATAAATGAAAGAGATTGATAATTATATCAGTTACTCAGGAATTATACTCTTGGTAAGATATTTCGTTCTACTGATACATTATAAGCATTAGCATTTATTATATTTACAGTAATATCTCTAAACAAATTCCTTTCTAAAATCTAAAATTCCTTTTCTCTCTGAGACAATCCATCGTTTAAATGTTCCCTTTTTTTTAAATCTATGGCGCATCAAATGTAATGTACAATAATTTTAAATATTATATTTCATTATTTAGATTAAATTAGTGATATTATATATATATATATATGTATAAACAAAATCATTATGTAATATAGTGCTTTTAATTCCCAAACTTATTTATACTGTGACCTGTAAACTTCTAGTTTTATTGATGCACTTACTCTTTTTCTTAATTTTTATATTTACCCTTATACGAACTAAATTTTAGAAAGTACATGTAAGATTGTTCAAGGACGTGGTAACTAACGTTTTGTACTTTTAAAGCGACTACGATGATAATCCAATGTTATGGGGGGGGAGCAACTTATTATTGCTTCCCAATTGTCAGTGTCACCGTAAGACGGGTAAACTTTTGGATTTCAAGGGTGGAAAGTGACGTATAATTACGTAGTTTAAGATTTAAATCAACGTTTATCATTTTGTTTACAGTGGACACCGAGCATTTTAATGATTTTGCAACTGTCCTTTGACTAGGGGGATTTTCTTTTAACATTAAACAACGTACCTTTGCAATAGTCGAAGATGTCCGTTTTTTCCTTGGATACTTGTTTGGAATTTTTCTCCCACTTGAGGCTCCAATTTAACGTTTTTCCTTTGTTGTTGACGATATTACCTATCGACGCTTTAGATATCACAAAACCATGACTCTCACATCGTTTTTGGATAACGGAGTATGCATATTTCTCTTCGGAAAGAGCGTAAATATAGCCTTCGAACCACTGCTTTGTTAAAAACGCCATTTTGAATAAAAACAAAACTTTCAAGCCGCAGATGATAATTTTGACTTTTAAAAACATAGTGCAATTGCAATTATTTCTTTTGCAGCAAACGATTTTTTATTACCTCTTACCAAAATCGTCTAAAAAATCTGCGAACAGCCTCTGTATAAGGTGTTTTACGCGTTATATTGTGATATATATATATATATATATATATATATATATATATATATATATATATATATATATATATATATATATATATATATATATATATATATATATATATATATATATATATATAGTATATAGTATATATATATATATGTGTGTGTGTTTGTGGGTGTGGGTGTGTTTGTGTGTGGGGGTGTGTCTGTGTGTCTCTGTGTCTCTCTGTGTGGGTGTGAGGCTCCACCATCATATTCCAAAATCCATAGTATCGTTTTGTTGGCTTTAAACCTCGTTCGAGAATTCAGAATAAAGTAACAATCCTTCATTTGTCCTCTTACTTGTATCAATTAGATATGCAGAAAGGCTGTGGAGCAATTGACTTCGGCATGCTGAAATTATGCAGAAAAATAGTCTGATATTTACCAAAAATAGACAAGCATAAATTGTAGAGCAAACTAGCCTTAGACGTGATGACATGAGGCAGAGCACTAAGTTTTAGGATTACGGAAGAGGTGTAGAATATGAGTTTAGATGTGCAGTAAGTGCATTTTATACAAGCAGGATTGGTATATAACAGTAGTCTTAGACTTGCAGAAATGGCGCATGAAACAAACTCGTTAACAGCAGGCAACACTGATCTCAGTAAAAAAAAGGCAAAAGTTTTAGACATACTACTTCTCTTGTATAATGAATTTCTATAATTCTTACAAACGATTTTTGAATCATAAACTACATTATAAAGAAGTTCTATGCTACATGGGTGGCTTGTAATACCGATTTTGACCTATGTTAGCCATTTCTTTGGAAACATTCTCTTGCATTCCTTCAAAGAAAATTCATATATATCCTTTAACAATATCAGATTAGTTTTTTTCGCAAGAATGGCATGACTTAACATGTTTTTTCTCCCAACAGTTGTTATTCTCGTTTTCCGAACACATACAGTAAATTCATAAAGAAGAGAACAGAAGGGGCGATGCACAAACTGGCAGGGCTAGTATTTAAAACAGGGATGAAGTTTCAGGTCTTATCAACGTAGAGGAAGAAATTAAGAATGGAAATAAAATATCCTATGTAAATATAAGTATAGAATGTGTAAAAGGTACATTCTAATACCTGACGGAAATCATTCAAGTTTTAGAACTTGTAAGAGTTGTTTACAGTTTGTATTTTTTTTTAATCGAGCGAACTATTTATAAAGGTCGTGAACGGAAAAAGCAATACAAAAGTGTTATAGATTTGCTAAAGTACTACCTAAGTTTTATCTTCATTTCTGAAAGTGCCTTACGGCAGATAAAGAAATAAAGCTAATAAACCGACTACAGATTTCACTCTCGAATGAAATCTGTAAGTTTAAAAAAATGTATTTTCCTGAAGTATATCCAGTCACTTAAAGATTAAGTTCCTTTTGGTTTCTTAAAATTCATATCATAAAATCAAAGTAAATATTTTATATTGGGTGTTATTAACATTTCTTTGTAATTTAAAAGTATGTATCACTTTGCAATATTTAAACATACAGTTAAAACTAAGTTGCTTAAAAGAAGCTAAAATTAGTAGAAGCCTTAACGCTGCCAGCTGAGGAAAATAAATGGTAGATGGTGAAATATTTTTTGAATGCTACAAAAGTTATTTTGGATTATCTTGACACACACATACATACATACATACATATATATATATATACATGCATATACAGGGTTCCCGCCTATATCCGTTTCACCCCCCTTAACTTCTACACGGTGCCAGCTTACGCCATAAAGTTGGTGTCTAGGTATAGTAAAAAGGCTATGCGCTATTCGATAAGACAACTTACAAGCCATATATCGGCAAATTTTGGAATTAGCATTTTTATATCAAAAACGGTACGAGATACGAGAAAAAGTCAATTACAAAGTTGTCCAGCATCATCAATTTAAGGAGAAAAGACACCTTGCACACATTAATACTAAAACAGAATATAAAAAATGAACATTTGTTTGGTCATGATTTTCAACACTATGATGTCGTGAAACTCGAGAGAAGACCACCTCACGGACTAAATAACAGCCTGTGTTGTGGCACAGGGGAAACGCAAGCGATTTCGCATTCATGAGGACCATGGACACATAAAGGGCAGGTACATGCGACTCCTCCGCCAACATTGCAGGATCTTCGACGATGCATTAGTGATGCTTGTGCTTCCGTAACACCTGCCATGTTGCACAATGTACAGCGAGAAATCCAGTCCAGAATGCAAACGTGTATAGTGGCTAATGGAGAGCTTTATCAGCAAAAAAAAATTAAATGATCCTGAAGATAGGAAAGTGTCTCTCAGTTTCCTTCTTCCGCTCTTTATGATATGACAGTTTTTGAAATCGTGACCAAACATATGTTCATTTTCTACATTTTGTTTTAAGTATTAATGTGCTCAAGGTTTCTTTTCTTACTAAATCAATGATGCTGAACAACTTTGTAATTGTCTTTTTTTCCCGTATCTCGTACCGTTTTTGAGATAAAAACGCTAATTCCAAAATTTACCGATAGATGGCGTTGTAAGTTGTCTCATCGAGTAGTGCATAGCATTTTTTACTATACCTAGACACCAACCTTATGGCCTAAGCTGTCACCATTTAGAAGTTAAGGGGGCGTAACGGATATAGGTGAGAAGCCTGTATATATATATATATATATATATATATATATATATATATATATATATATATATATATATATATATCGTACGTAGGTGCTTCACGCCCGATCTATTTACGTAATTTCGACCTCTTTGGAATCATCATGCAGTCAGCAGTGGTCCGATGGCGATGACATATCAAACCTTAAAACTACATCAAACAGCAAAATGTTGACACAGTATCCATAGAACAGTCCAATTGATTTTACAAACATCTTTTATTAACTTAATTACTCAGCTACAACTTAATTACTCAGGCCAATTAATTACTCAGCTCCATCAAACTAATTCACAATATCCCACCCAATTTAAATCTGTGAGCCTTCGGCACACGTCCTTTCCATCCCCTAGTTATCCATGGCTCTGCCGATTTTCTTTATTTCAACTTTAAAACCAACGCTTAGTGACGCTCATTACTAATGCGCGATGTCATGTCGTATGATCTTTTTGCTAAACTAAGCATTTTCTTAGCGCCAAACTGCAAGGCTATACTTCTACCTAAAATTCTCCTCGGTTCTTCGGAAATCGAATCAAGTTGAACCCATTAATTCAATTTTCACTGCAAAACCTGATGCCGCTTATTTGAACTCCCAGACTTATAAATTGTTAATCCTATTTTTTAATAACTAAATCCAGTTTTAAGCTCACGTGATCGCCCCCCCCCCATATTTTTAGCCTCACAACTTTCCCCCCCCCCTTCCCCTGAACTCTCTGCAGCAAGTCTCCAGAAGAGAAAACTAAATTAAATTTAAATCCTAACTGACAAAATGCAGAATAGGGCTGCGGTACCTATTCAACAACATTAAATATTAACCCTAACTACTGACAACTCACCATTATTATCTTGTTAACCCATTTAAACTAACTAAAATTAAATTAGCATTTACGATTAGAATAGGGCGATCGTTATCCTGAAGGCGTGCACACAAAGAATGGCCAGTTCCCTGCAACACGTCCCCAGAAGAGAAAAACAGTTAAAATTAACTTAATTGATCATCAACTGAAAATTTCTGTACAAGGCGGGCCCTCCCTGCACAAGAAACTCAGAAGAAATCCCACAAAATTATTCCTAATTACGACTTGATTCAACCACATTAAAATTAACTAATTTTTCCTAAATATTTGACAACTTATTTTTAAAAAAACTAAAATTATTATTCCTATTTACTAAATTTGCGCACCTAACCCCATGGAGCTGAGAAAAATACAAATTACATAAATGTCTCCATTTGAGACAGAAGTTGACACAGAATGACTTAAAATTATTACAATCAACATATCAAATTAACTATAAAAGAATTTATACCAACATATTATCAATAAAATACTAAAATCAAAGTTAACTAACACAAAATATAAATTGAAAGTGTAAGAACATGATATTCAAAATTTTCCTGTGAACACCCTCATTGCAACTTGTAGCTCAAGAAATATAAAATTTGTGCCGAAGCACCTTGAGTCCATTACCTAAAACTGAGTCCTGACTTTAAAATGCAATAAAAGTTCAGAGTCTTTGAAACACATATACACTGCTGGCCACCCAAATTGCAACACCAAGAAAGACAAGAGATATCACAACAAAATTTATTTTGTAGATAACATGTTGACCAAGTATCAAATGATTAAATTTATAGACTTCTGTGAAGTGTAGTTCTTGCCAAAATCAGTAGCCACAGTAGCCGCCATTGTTGGAGATCACCGCTGCCACACGCCTCGGCATTGATTCAAAGAGACTTTGGATGAGTTCTTGGGGTACAGCAGACCAAGCAGCTTCCACACGTTGCCAAAGTTGATCTGCTGTGGCAGCTGGGGATGGAATCTGGGTCAATCGTAGAGCAACCATGGACTACATGCTTTCTATCGGCGAAAGATCCGAAGAGCGAGGCAGCCAGGGAAGCAATTCAATCTGGCGATTGACGAAGAACCGTTGGACAATGCGTGCCACGTGTGGTCGCGCATTATCTGTTGGAATATGGCTGTGGGCAAGCCCTGAAGGTAAAGAAGGACAACTGGCTCCAACACCTCGGCGATGTAGCGCTGGCTGTTTAAAGTACCGGCAATGCGTACTAGAGGTGTGCGAGAGTGATATCCAATACCGCCCCATACCATAATACCCGGTGCAGGACCAGTGTGGCTGTGCATAACACAGCTGTTCAGCATCCTCTCTTCACGGTGTCTCCAGGCTCGAATGCGACCATCGTGGTGTTGCAGACAGAAGCGTGACTCGTCAGTAAAGACAATTTCATTCCATTCTGCTATCCACATCCTTCTGTCATCTCACCATTGGCGGCGGAGACGCCTATGGTTCTGCGTCAAGGGTAGACAAAGCAATGGACGTCTTGCGGACAGACCACTCTGCTGTAAACGGCGTCGAATGGTACGCGCAGACACTGGATGATGCGTTACAGACTGCATGTGCTGTGCTATGGTTCGTGATGAGACTGTGCGATCCGTCACTGCCATGCGCACAATTTGCCTGTCATCACATGAAATGGTGCGCTGAGGTGGATGCGATCGAACACGCCGGTCCGTCGTACCCTCCTGCATCCAACGATCACATATCCGCATTAGAGTTGTTTGGTTTCGTCCAACACGACTACCGATTTCCCTGAAAGATAATCCACAATCTCGGTAGGCCACTATCCTTCCTTTGTCGAACTCGGATACTTGATCAAAAGATGATCGCTGTTTTCGATGATGCATAATTGATCATTTTTTTGAAAAAACCACAAGAAAAACACAATTGCCGAACTTGAAATCGTCGAAATCCCCAAGCCTTAAATAGCGCTTTGAAGTGGCGCCATAGGCGCGCGTGATGTGCGTCTGAGCTGAAATTCTAATCATTTGCATATCTCACCTCCGCTAATGCATGTTGTAAATTTCATGTTATTTGCATGTTTCCTTCAGGGTGTTGCATTTACAGTGGCCAGCAGTGTAGTTCTTGTAGAAAATTGGGGTGTCACAGAACTTCATACAAAATAAATTTAATTTTTACTCTATTACCAAAATTCAAAAACCCTTCCTCAGATGTCTGTTATGGTGGTCATACTCCACAACAACACTGGGAATTTTATTAAGAGCTTTCAGCGTATCATCGGGGATACCTGATTCATCCGAATTTTCAAATTTGACACAAAATAAATCAATAGTGAAAAACATAACCCTAATACATATTTCAAATTCTCCAATATTTCAATAAATTTTTCGTTTTCACCATGATGTACAAATTTTTATACTTCTGAGTCTCACAGAATAATGAAGCATGTCTTTACACTCATGCTTATCTGAAAATTACAGGGAGACCTCCAAGATAGCCAACAAACCAAGTGGCAACCAAAAACACACAAGAAAATAAACATCAAATTATTAATACTAAAACGCAATAAACAAATTAAAAAGATCAAATTTAAGTGCTTTAAACTCAAAAATACACAATATTTATCAATATGAAAAAAAAAACAATTAAATCATTGAGGTATGAAATTAACTTTCATTAAAACACTTTCCTATACATTTTATTACTAAAAAACTTTTCATTTCATTCAAAAACGAATTTTAATACCCTACTCAAGTTTGAAGTAAACATGGTTGAACTCATATGTTTATTTATACTTCTTGCGTATAATATTTAAACGACGGACCAGCTGCGATTGCTTCTTTTCTTTATTGACGACACATAAATAAACATGCATAAATAAACATACATAAAATAAACATTTCAATACACAGCAACTATAAATTTAAAATAGTTAAAATTGTGAGCTTCAATATAAATCACAAGCATTGCTCACTTCCTCGACAGCTAACGGCTAACTGTCTTTTCTGAACGTAGTACTCAGTGGCACGCATGCGCCAACATCCCGCCCGGCCTTGCAATGTTCACATGCAAGAACCTGACAGGAGCAACATAATTAATACTGTAAAATTATTCAAAGTATTTAAAACAATTTAAAATAATGAAATAAACTATAAAATTACAAATTTACACAATTAAAGGAATATAAATGACATTAAAATTACAAACAATTAATTCACTTAGTATCAATTGGGAGAACAGCTATTTTATTAATAGTTCTTTTAAACTCTCCCGTCTTAGTTCTAACCTTGACGACTCCGTCAGGGTTACCTTTCCGTCAGATCCTTCCCGTCAGATCCATGATATACTTCTAGGATCTGACCCAAAAGCCAAGTACTTATGGGTAAAAAGTCGTCCTTAATTAAAACCATTTGACCAATCATTAAATCATTCTTTTCAGTCATCCATTTTGATCTACATTGCAGTGTATTCAAATAATCCGATTTCCATTTTTTCCATATAACCTGCACTACCTTAGTAACCCTTTGCCATCGACTTAAACGGTTTTCAGTCATATCCATTAAGTTTGGCTCAGGTATCGATATTATGGATCTCCCTATCAAAAAATGACCGGGAGTCAAAACTTCGAAATTATCCGAATCACTACTTAGTGGAGTCAATGGAAGTGAATTTAATATTCCCTCTACCTGTATAACAATAGTTTCGAATTCATCATAAGTAAAATGAAGGTTCCCAATGGATCGTTTAAGATGGTGTTTTACAGATTTTACGCCGGCCTCCCAAAGTCCTCCAAAGTGAGGTGACCTGGGAGGAATGAAATTCCAATCTATACCTTCAGACGTAAAATAATTAGCCAAATTTTCATCGGGAAAATTAATTAATTTATAAAATTTCTTCAATTTTGAGTTCGACCCTACGAAGTTAGTGGCATTATCAGTATAAATTTTGGAATATTTGCCCGTCTACTAGTAAAACGCTTAAGTGTTGCAATCAAAGCATCGGAAGTGAGATCCGATAATAGTTCAAGATGGATGTCTTCCGTTGAAAAACATATGCAAATACAAATATACACTCTATCCAAAGTAGATTTTCTCTGATTTTTATATTTAACTAAATAAGGGCCGCCCAAATCAAGACCAGTAATAGTGAACGGGCCTGATATATTAACTCTTTCACTGAGCAAATTACCCATAATCTGCGAGGAAAGAACGGGTATGCTTTTAAAGCATATTACACATTGATAAACTGTTTTACGTGCGATGCTACGATCGCTTAAAGGCCAAAATTTTAAACGCACTGCATTTAACAATCCTTGAGGTCCAACATGAAATAATCTCCTGTGCAAGATGGCAAAATAAATTTTACTTAATTTCAAACCTTTTCGGTAAAATAGCTGGATGCTTTTGAGAGTATGGCACAGAAGCATTTTCCAATCTTCCGCCTACACGGACTATTCCTTCCCCCTCCTCGAATGCAAATAGATTAGAAATATTACTTAGAAGTCCCTTTTTTTTCAAACAAGGGTCTTTGGGCATGCTGGATCAATTTAATTTCAGCATCTTTAATTTCTGTTACAGTTAGGGGGCCAACCTTCTTATGTTTGTTCCTACAGTTGTAGATGAATCTGAAAATATAAGACAAAATATGATTAACTTTAAAATAATTGTTAGAAAGTTCTAAAAGTTCCTCTATAATGCTACAGGAATCGTTATTGAGCAAGACCATCTCATTATTGCTCTCGGTTTCAGGCATTTTTTTCTTTTCTTGCACTATAGTCTCTCTTTCATTTTCTGTGAGACAGTCCAGCTCAGGAACAGTTCGCTGAGAGTTTTTGGGAAATTCCGGATCTGTCAGAAATTCCGCTCCTGTCCACCACCTAGAGTTTGTCACAAGTCAGTCAGCGCTCATTCCACGAGAGAGGAGGTCTGCAGGATTTTCTTTACCTGCACAATGGTACCAAGAGTTCGGATCTGTCAAACTGGTAATTTCGTTGACTCGGTTAGCAACGAATTGTTTCCATCGGGTTTTCGTACCCTTTATCCAAAAGAGAACAATTTTTGAATCTGTCCAGTGAAACTGAAGACAGGATCTTTTAAGATTCATAATCTCCTTCACCTTAGATGTCAGACGAGCAGCGACTAGAGCTCCCAGCAGTTCCAGTCTAGGCAGGGTTACACCGTTTAATGGTGCCACACGACTTTTTGCAGTCACAAGTCTAATTGAAACTCCATTCCTTGTTTTGGATTTCAAATAGATGGCTGCACCATATGCCTTTTTGCTTGCATCACAAAAACTATGCAGCTCAACAACATCATCCTGCAAAGTGGAATGTAGAACTAATCTTGGTATTTTTAGACTTTCTAAGTGGGGTAATTCTTCACACCATTTCTTGTACTCTTTTCCAATATGCGGTGGTAAAGGGTCATCCCATGGAATTATTTCACTCCAGAGATCTTGAATCAAGCACTTTACTCTAACGGTAAAAGGCGAAATCAATCCTAAAGGGTCAAAGATTTTCCCTATTGCTTGAAGTATGAAATGTTTTGAGTTTTTATCTACGGAAACAAATTCCAATAGACTGCTAGTGTCCATAGTTAAATAATCTTCACGAGTATCCCATGATAGTCCTAATACCTTTGTTTGGTTTACGCCTAAACTTACAGTTTCATGTACAGGGTGTACATCAAAACCTTCTTTCTTCCATTGCTCCATTAAGTCAGCATCATTACTAATCCATTCCCTGAGATCCATTCCAGCAGCTTTCATAATATTCTTTGCTCTTCTCGATATTTGAAGTGCTTCTACAAAACTGTTACCACCGGAAATAAGATCATCAACATAAAAGCTTCTATCTAAAAGTTCGACAGTGTCAGGGAATTCATTTCTATATTTTTCAATGTGATGTCTGATCGTTGCCGCAAGCAAAAATGGGCTTGAACTGACGCCAAAATTTACTCGATTGAAACGATATACCTGTACTTTGGGCTTTTTATGAACACACGGTTCATCATCACTCCAGAGAAATCTAACAGCGTCTTTGTGTTCATCAGCGAGGCAAATTTGCAAAAAGGCTTGTTTTATGTCAGAACAAAAGGCCGTTTTATTCAATCTAAAACTAATTAATATGTCTAAAAGATTTGGGTTTAAGTTTATTCCTGGCCACAAACAATCATTTAGAGAAAGTTCGTTATTTTGGTGACTTCCAGCGTCAAAGACAATTCTTGTTTTTGATGTTAAGCGACCTTCTTTTCTTACAGCCTGGTGAGGCAAATAATATAAAGGTCCTTCCAAATCGTTTTCTGTTATGCCAGTTTTAACTTCTTCTATGATACCCTGTTCTAAGTAATCGCGAATGATTTCACGATACTGCTGATGTAATTCCGAATCGTGGCTAAATCTTCTCCATAAATTTTTAAAACGTTATTTAGCTAAAGGATAGTTATCAGATAATTCCCTATAAGGTTTTCTAAAGGGAAATTGTACAACATAACGTCCATTTTTGAATTCAACAGTTTCGCTAAACATTTCCAATGCTTGATCTTCTTCGTGCAAAACTGGATCATCTCGAATTCCTAGACCCTCTAAATCAAAGAAAAGCTTCAACGTATCTTGAAGATAATCATTTCTTGCAAAAAAACACTGACCTTGTTTATTAGGTTGCTTTTCTTCAAGCTTACCACATGCTATCCGTCCAAATTCACTCTCTTTAAAAAACAATTCTTCATTTACTTTATACGTATTATGCTTCAAAACTTTAAAGAATATATCAGCACTAATTAGATCATGTACCTCCTTAGCTTCATAAAATGATTTATCAGCTAAATTTAAAAATTGTAGAATTTCCACACTCGAAATATTTAATGTTGAGGATGGTGTGAATTCGGTAATATTATCTACGATTAAGAATTGTACTTGTTCATTAAAACTACAATCTTTATTTGAAATAAATGTATTTAATTTCCATTTAATATTCTGTGATAATCCATTTAAACCGGATACACATGTGCATTAATTTTTTGTTTCTTTAGCCCTAAACAGTCACTTAATTTTTCTGTAAGCTCGCATACATTACTAGCTGGGTCAAGAATTGACCTAATTTTTATCCTTTGATTATTTGCACTTAGAACATAAATTTCAGCAGTAGAAAAAAGTACATTTTTTTTTTGTTCTGAACATCTGTTATTACTAAGAACAGAAGCCTTTGATTCCGCAATTGAGTTATTTGGCAATTTGAAAGTATTATTTTCTTTTTCATTTCCCCTACCGTTTGGGTCATTAGTTTTTATTTTGGTGGCGTCTTCGGTACAGATCAATTTATTATGTCTAGCACCATACACACATTTAAATTTAGAAAAACAGTTGTGTTTTTTATGATTTAATTTTAAGCACAGTTCACAGTTTATTTTTTGGAATTAATTTGAGTCTTTCATCAACACTTAACTTTAAGAACATATCACAACGATATATTGGATGCGGTGACTTACACACAATGCAGATTTTGTTCTTATTTTCATTTATTATCGTAGATAAAGGCCCTGGATGATTTGTTAGAAGAAGTGGGAAAATTTTTGTTTGTATTAAGGGTTTGTATTTTAGGATTTCCGCTTGCAGAATTTCTATTTACAGACAACAAAACTGATTCACGCTGTTCCGAGAATTCAACAAACCCCTCAAATGTTGGTACATTTTTAGATTTATGGGACAACTTGAAATTTTTCTCGATTCTCTGTCAACTTTTGGACAAGAATATTTATTAGAAAAACATCAGATAATTTATTTTGTTCATATTTAAGCACTTTCAAAGCACGTAGATTTTTTTGAACACAGTCAATCATATTTCTAATTTCCCTAGCACTTTCGGTTTGTATTTTATCAAAATTCAAAATATTCTGAACATGAATATCTATAATTAAACGCTCATTGTTATAGCGAATTTCTAAAGATTCATATAAGGATTCAAAATTATCAAAATCACTAGCTAAATGTTTAGCATCATGAGTTAAGCAAGATCTAAGATAGTACAATCTCTGAGACTGACTCAGTTGAGTATTATTTGTGATTAAATCAACAAATTGATTTTTAAATGAACTAAATTCTTCATACCTTCCTAAAAACTCAGGTAAAACAAGCGGGGGTATTTTGGTTTTGATTTCGAAATTATTACTTGATTTATTTACTACAGTCTCAGAACGTGATTTCTTATAAGAATTAAATACAGTTTCAATTCCTACCTCCAATTTTTCTAGGCGATCTTCCAATTGGTTGAGCTCGTCATCGATGCTGGTTAAATCCGCTTCCTTGGTGCCGGAAATAGCATAATAATTCCCGCGCAAATCATTAATGTTCTTTTGAAGGGATACAACACTTTTAAGCTTTACTTTAAGCTCTACCAAGTCAATTTCATTGTTCACAGTTCTTACGTAAGTTTCAAGTCTTGCTATCTTACCTTTTAAGGTAGATTTCAATCTAGTATTATTAATATCCATAACACTGATACAGCTCCAAGATCGACGGAGCCAGATGTTTATTTATACTTCTTGCGTATAATATTTAAACGACGGACCAGCTGCGATTGCTTCTTTTCTTTATTGACGACACATTACATAAAATAAACATTACACTACACAGCAACTATAAATTTAAAATAGTTAAAATTGTGAGCTTCAATATAAATCACAAGCATTGCTCACTTCCTCGACAGCTAACGGCTATCTGACTTTTCTGAACGTAGTACTCAGAGGCGGGCATGCGCCAACATCATGCTTAGTTCTGCTTCTAGACACAATTTGATAAAACATGTTAACACACTCACAATTCTACCAAAATCAAAATTATTAACCTCATACCTTACACCTTTACCAATGCAAACTGAATTCCCTACCTCACAAAGCATTACTTATCAAAATAACTTTATATTAAGACAATAAAAATACACTTATAAAATTATATCCAAAATTTTCAATTTTATACACTTGACAACCGATATGCAATATACCGAAAATAAACACATTATTAATCAATAAACCTTAAAAATTATTTACAAAATGACGAGACTGCCAACAGCAACAAAACCAAAATGGACAATTTAACTTTAATATGTTCTAAAATTTTCCAATAACTATACCAAAACTCATAAATTTTCAAAACATAATGAAATTGCAATTTTCAAAATTTTACCAATATTTATTACTAATACTCTGCTATCTACCTTAAACCCCCCGAAAACAAAACAGGATTGACTGGAGTGATCATCCCCAGAAAACAATATCAATATGTACTTAATTCTTTTACAATATTAAAATTTTCATTTTTTATTACCAATAGTTTCAAATTGTCAGAATTTTTTTTTTACTGAATTTTAACTTGTCACCACAATTTCCAAAATTTACACAAAATTTTCACATTTTACATATAATAGTTACTTATTTCAATTTTCATCAATACCATTTCAATTTTAAAATTTCAACACCTTAATGTCAAAAATAATTTACATCTTCAACTTGTACAATTACAAATTTAACCATTTAAAACATTTTTTCATATTTTTTTAACTCGTTTTTATTTCTGTTTATTGTAATTCGTTTTAAATTTCTTACCTTAACCTTGAATTTCTTGTACAACTTTTGACAAATTTTAGTGATCCTTTGATAAAGAATTTTGTTTGGTACATTTCATTTTCGTCAATTTTTGGCAGTCCCGGAGAGCCACGGGAAATCCTGTCTCACACGCTCCAACACTTGAAGAAATTTTTTGCGAGAGAGAGAAAAAAAAATCCGCTGAAGTTTCCACACACAAAAAAACTTTCCGATGAGAAGATGGCACAATCCCTCTGAAATTTAAAGCACAAATTTTGAACACTCGAAGCCGATGCATGCAGAAATGTCGCCTCCATTTTTTCTTAAATTTAATCGATTGCTGTTTCGATGTAAAACAATTTCGCCGCCCAATTTACACAACGAAACTCAATACCTAATAATTCCTGGATGTCTCTCGCGATAACTTGAAGCATAAACTTGAAACACAAATTTTGTTGAGCACAAGCCGAAGAATTTTCTTTACTATATGAACATTTTGGAGAAACCCGCACCGAAATTTATTTTTTTTTTACCTTTTTCTTAAAATGATGAAATTGGGGTTTCAGTAATCCTGCGTAGATGACTTTCGTTACCGGCTTTTGTCGGACGTAGGTGCTTCACGCCCGATCTATTTACGTAATTTCGACCTCTTTGGAATCATCATGCAGTCAGCAGTGGTCCGGTGGCGAGGACATATCAAACCTTAAAACTCCATCAAACAGCAAAATGTTGACACAGTATCCATAGAACAGTCCAATTGATTTTACAAACATCTTTTATTAACTTCCAATTAATTACTCAGCTCCATCAAACTAATTCCCAATATCCACACCCAATTTAAATATGTGCGCCTTTCCATTCCCTAGTTATCCATGGCTCTGCCGATTTTCTTTGTTTCAACTTTAAAACCAGCGCTTAGTGACGCTCATTACTTATGCATGATGTCATGTCGGATGATCTTTTTGCTAAACTAAGCATTTTCTTAGCGCCAAACTGCAAGGCTATACTTCTACCTAAAATTCTCCTCGGTTCTTCGGAAATCGAATCAAGTCGAACCCATTAATTCTATTTTTCCTGCAAAACCGGATGCCGATTATTTGAACTCCCAGACTTTTAAATTGTTAATCCTATTTTTTAATAACTAAATCCAGTTTTAAGGTCACGCGATCGCCCCCCCCCCCCATATTTTTAGCCTCACATATATATATATATATATATATATATATATATATATATATATATATATATATATATATATATATTTGTGTCTATAAGAGAGATAAAGTTCGGTACACATTTTAGAACGAATATTTTACTGCATTTATTTGTTTTGAAATCCTAAAAAAGAGAATATGGATCATTTGTAATGTCTATATTTATGAGTAATATAATAAAAATTTATGTTTCAGTTTGTTTCCGCTAACTGAGAACAGCCTCGTTGCTTTACAGTTTCTGCTCTGAAACTCAATTTTACTCCTCGAATTTACAACATCTCTAAACTACAGATTTTCTAATATCTAAACCATGCCTCTAATATCTAAAATATGTAAAAAAATACTATAAACAGCAAGTCACTAACTTATTTTATTCCAATCTTGAGCGGAAAAATCCTACCGAAACTAAAACCAAACATGTTATTTTTAATATATCCGATGGAAGATGTTTCTAATTATATTCAAAGAAAACGAAAGCTGTACTATTTTAAAATATACTTTTAGTGCTTAAAAGAAAACGTTTCGACAAAAGAATTTTCTGGAATTATTAAAAATAATTTGGCGGTAAAACAAATTAATACCATTTTCTGCAAAAACATTTATTTTCGTATTTTTTCTTCCAGATTGTTCAGTAATGACAGGTGCAATGATGAAATGCCTTTCATCGCAATCCCCTTAGGAAATCGTTGGCTGCCATCTTCAGAATAAAAGTACAACAGAGGAAAAAAAATAATTCTGTTTTTACGAAATTGAAGAAAACTCATTTGAAAGCTCGTTAGAGTATTCTAAAAAGAGCTCCGGGCTTTTAATATGTGAGTAAACTTATTCCTTTTTAAAACCAATGTCATTCGAGGAACTTTTGTTGAATGAATACTTCTTTAACAGCAGAAAAAATATGCCGAATAGTCCAATAATAATTATAAATAATATCTGTTTGAAGTTACTTTAAGAGAACGACAAAAAAAAATATTAATTAATGAGGAGGCGAGTGATTACATGCCTCGTTAACTTCTAGTAAAATTTAAAATTTTGAGATTCAACAATACATTTTCACATTTATAAAATATTTCATAGCGCTATAAGTCTAAAACAGTTTTTATTGGTTTCAATAAACATATGTTCTTTCAAGTTTCCCCATTTCTGTTTTTGAAAAATATCGAAAATTTTTAATACTCTTGGTGCTTCAATAGCACTGTATTTAATTACTGAAATTTCAAACACAATTAAATACATGCGGTCGTAAAGAAACACCGAAACGTACTAAATCACTCTTTGAAAAGAGAGTATAGTCAGAAAGAGAAATTTAACGGCCTTTAGTGGTAAGCAGTTTGAAACGGAAATTACTGTAATTTAAATAATTACCGTTTTAGATAGATCTTGTTAATGATTTGATAAAATAAAATAACTGGTAAATAGTTGATATTTAATATATAATAGAAAAAATGTGTAATTTTAAAAGAATATGTGCTATGAAGTTTAATTTTTTGATAGAGAAAAGAATATTTTGTAGGGTTCTACACTTAATATAGGACTTACATAGAATGAATTTTACAGAGATTTTTTGGGTGAAAATTTTTTTAACTTTCACAATTCCTTATCCTTTTTTGGCTTCTTAAAGAAATATATATATATATTTTAACTAAGGGCTCATTCTGAAATCTGAAGGTTTTCAATTATCTTGCTAGGAACAGGCAAAAAAAATTATTGAATTATGTTTCTGAAGTAGCTATGTGCTTTACGATCTCACAACATATTGCTTTCAATTGAAAACTTATCATCCTGCATTTTTATAATTTATTCCACCAATACTGAGTTGATCAACAAAAATACGGCATTTTGCGTATGTACATATATTCATATTTAACCAGTTTACTCAGCAGTTTCATAGACTGGGTTATTAAGAGAGAGACAAGCGATTCAATCAGCGAAGTTAGTCTAAATTTTTATTTGCGACATTTACCACAGCCATTTTTCTTGTCATGCAAGTGGTAGAGGAGAGTTAGTTGTAATCAAAACAGTCATATGGGATTTTTTTTCTCGTATATGGAATACTTTACATGTTTACTCGCCAGCTGCAGCTGGTTTCTCATGGTTGTGACTTTTGTTTAATATCTGGTGAATATGCAGAGACAAACAATCCGATCAGCGAATTTATTCTACACTTTTATTTGAGGAATTCCTAATTTATTTAGGCCTTTACCCATACCATTTGGATGAAGAGTAAGGTAGAAACTTTATGAAAGATGTTATGGAAAATTCAAGAATATATTATAACCAAGAAATCAATTAAAGGAATCAAGCTTCGAGCGTCATACTTTTATTTGTTCAAGAGAAACTCTAACTACAAACACACGCTTCGCATAAACCGCGAAGCAGCGAGGTGGCGCTACCAGTACTCCAAAACAATATTACCTCTCCAATCTGCAACAGATGTTTCATGAAACTTCAGCTTTTCTCGTTCATTGAATAATTATGATGCGCTGAAAAATCTGTTTTCTCGGAACTTCCATGCACTGGTTTATCCATGGTCAGGGTTTATATACATAATTGGGAACCTTACAGACATATGTGATACGATCAACGAATTTTTTTTATTTTTTATTTGTAGGATTTATACTAGCCATTTCCCTCACCATAAGGGGGAGAAAGAGAGGAGTGATTTAATAAAAGCAGTACCATGAAACTCGTATATCCAATAATTTTTTTTCAACGTAGAACCTACCATGGACCATTATGAGAGCCAATTCTGCCCTCTGTTGCTGTTGTGGGAACATGGGAGAAATATCTATTACTATTTTGAACTTCTAATTGAAGAGGCCAGCTTTCATTCAAATGACAAACTCCATCCACGAAATTTAGAAATTTCGGAACTGTAGGATACGACTTTACGTGACATATTGTGTAGTAAAGAGATTTAAAAGTGCAATAATAAAAAATCTATAAAAAGTATTAAACCGTTTGGTAAAACCCCTAAGAAAAACTTGAATATATTTTAAGATATTGTAGAAAGATCAGTAGTTAGTTTCGTTTCAATTAGGCTCATGTTACAGAATGCATGTTATCGACGACCAGCATTAGTCTTATGCCTTGAGCATTTTCATGTTTATCCCTTTTATTTGATAAAAAGAAAGACTTTTTGCGACAACTATCGTAGAATATCTGCAGTTTTTATTTCTGGCAATATTTATCGTTCTAATTTTAGAATTATGTAATATATCTCCGCTAAGGATGATATTAATTAAGTGGGTATTAATTTTCTTCCTTTTAGTCAAATTTTAAACAGCTTTTTGAAATGAATTACGAATATCATATTCATTTAACCTTACATAAAAGGGTTACACGTTTGCTTTTAGATAGAATATTAAGAGATATATGCCTCGCATATAAATTCCAGCTGTGGGCTGTTAGTCAAGGTAAATGAGTTTGATAACCAAAGAGAATACTTACAGGCAGGTTCCGGAGTGAAATCTCATGTTCCCGAAAGTTAGATAGAACTCATCATGAATACCAATGTACGGTTACGTAAAATATGTGGATAAAAAAATTTTAGAACGTTAATAGTGTATAAATGGAAGGTGACTGTTTACTCGGAGAAACTGATTCCTTTGCTGGACGGGACATTTGCAGTGACTAGGTGGGTCGTTCTTATGATGGTTAGGCAAAATTAGAGAAACTTAAACCCTCTACATATATCAATCCTGGATGAATACAGTGAAGTTGGTTCTAATAAGCGTTGCTTTTTCTCTCTAATACAATTCTCGTAGACAATTTATTATGTACGAGTATTTGAATTTAGATATGACATTGCGCATGAGAAACTTAAACCTAAGCATCTATTAAATCACTTTAAATTACTTTAATCAACTTTAACCCTTCAGCGGGCGACTCTATTTTTGAAACACCAGCAGGCGCGCATGGCACAAAGTGCAACGTTTCTTTCAACCTTGATTATTCCTTTTGTAATGAACTTTTTTTTCAAATTGAAAATAAAGATTCTGCGTTTTATGACAAGATATAAAATGTTGATAATATTGAGATATATTTATAATTAAAGGCCAAAGAATGCAGATACAATCGCCTTATTTCAAAACTGTCCGGTTTATTGGATCTAAGGACAACTTGCGAATTCATTCCTATTATGTCCATAAACCTAAAAAACTATGCGATTGTCCATCTTCGTGATATGCGAGATACCGTGTAATACCTGCACATTTGATCAACTCCTGCTTTTATCGTATTGTACAGTAATCCAGTATAATCTCTGGTTTACCACGGTTAATTCACGACTACCAATGAATAGAAAGAAATACAAGGGTCAGAAAATCAGACCTGCATTAGAAAGGGTGTAGCTATAAATAGAAACTGCTTAGAACATTCAAACCTTACATGTAAAAACAAACCATTCAAAATTATGAAAATGTTGCACTTTGTACACGGGCGCAGCCACTGAAGTGTTAAATTAGAAACTTCAAACTTGACTGTAAAATATTAGATTGAGAAAGTAGCACAATTCACCCACGAAAAAACTTGCTGAATATAAGCGGCGATTACAGTAAACGAATTAATTTTGAATATTTAATGAACACAAAATTTATCTGCATACATATTTTATAGAATCGGAGTTTTCGAAAGAAAATGCATTATAAAAAGGAGAAGGAGGAGGAAAATGCCATGATATTTTAAGTATTTTGAAACCAAAAGCTTACGAATGATAGTCACCCACCTGGACGTTACAGACAGAGACAATACTTTTGCTTGTTTAATTAGTACAAATCATATTTAAAATGTAGATCAAATGTAAATGAAATTATTTCTTATTAAGCTTGCAATTAATAGTAAATTTCGTAGGAAAATCAGTTATCAAAAGGAGAAGATGGACGTGAAAATGCTATGATATTTTAGGCATTTTAAAACTAAAAATAAGTTACGCCTTTTCTACATAATACCCAACTTTGTATCATTTCCATAATAGATAGCTTTAGAGTATGATAAATAATGCGCTAAAGCCTACTGAGTTTTAACTTCAGTTCTGAATGCTGTATTTAATCAATACAGGAATCGATACGGGGTAAGTAAATGAGAAACAGAACCTTGCTCCCCTCATTTAGGAGATTCGACTTTAACGACCAGATTAATTTATCACAGATTAAGCAGATATTAAAATATTTGCATCATTTCACATAATGAAGATAGTTCGAGTTGCAACTTTCATTTTGAGTTTAATCGCATCTTTCATTCTATTTATGTCGATCTGATAAGCGTTTATGTCGATCTGATAAGTGTGTAGACGAGCGAAAAGAGAATAAAACGCGATAGGCTGCATTCTGACTTCATCCGCTAAAATTCATCGCTAAATACAGGAACTGAAGCATAAATGAAAAGGGAATTATGATGAAAGGAACCTGTGTTCCAGTCTTTCAAATGAACTCATTACTCTATTTTTAGTGTATTATTTCATTATTGAATTAACGCGAAAACATTTCGTAATAAAAATTATTTACTGTATTATTTTGTAGTAAAACACCTTCGTCGTAAAATAATATGTGATCTTAAATAAGAAAGTGCTTTAAAAATAAATAAATCTGAGTATAAATAGTTTGGCTTCGTTATCAGAAAAAAGATCTATTTGATTGTAAATATTATGAATATTTATGAATTAATTTGTTAATATTTTTGCATATTTATTTTGTTTCTTTTGTTGTTCGTACATAATTTCTAAATGAATAAATGCACACGGTACGATGTTAAGAAAAATATGACATAGCTAGATTGGGGGGAAATACTATGTCTTTATAATCTTAATATATTTTAAGGGGACAGTGGACTTTCAAAATTGTGAAATTTGTCCAAAAATTCGATTTTTTTATTTTATTGAATTGTGAAACTACGTACGAGTAGGAATGTGTTGCAAAAAGAATTTTTAATTTCTATGATTACTTTCCTAGTTATAGGCATTTGTATTTGTAAACAAAGTTGCCTGAAGTAGAGTTTCATTTGAATTTTTTTACTCATCATTGTACACGATAATGGTACAATTATGAGAAATGTTGAAAGGCTAAAATATATTTATCTAAATCTAAGACTAATAAATATTACTTACCTGATATATATATATATATATCAGGTAAGTAATATTTATTTGTTATGTAGTAATTTAATTTAGATATATGTGGTTACTAATAGCAATAACTTTAAATGTGTTTTTCTCAAAATAAAAATTTTCATATCAAACGAATATTCAAACTGCTCCAGGCGCATTTCTAATTATCGTATTGCTTTGAAATTTAAGTTTTATATACTTAACTGTATATCAAATAAATCTTATTGAAAAAAATTAGGCTTCGTAGTTCAGAATTCCTAAATTTTGTACTTGAAAAGATGATTTATAGGTATTTTGCGTAATAAAGAGGGTGTTTTAACTATTATTATTTTTTTCTCTTTATATTTTTAATTAATGCTTAAAATAAGCAATAAGTTTCATTGTTAGTTCTATAAGGTATCCTGAAAATAAAAACTATCATATTATATGCAAGAGAAATGCGCATGGGACATTTTTAATTAGGCCAGTTATTGATATAATTAATAGTTAATAATTCATAAATTATAAATATTTCATAATTAAATTTTAACCACTTTTACATATCTATGGTACTAATCACATATTTAAATTGGAAGCAAATCCATTTAAAACAAAAAAAGTTAGGTTTGAAAGTCCGCTGTCCCCTTAAATCTCACTACTGCAAAGCCCCACTCAAACTTCTGCTCGAAGAACACTCTTACGCTCGGTAAGATTCAACATGGAGTTCCCATTTAATCCCGCATGTGTTCCATAAATATCGTGTGAAGTAAAATTGTGGTGGTAAAGAGGTAAAACAAAATTAGTTCAAAGGTTATTAAAGAGAGGTATAGTGGTTTTTACATGCGTACATTGCAATAAGACGTTGTGCATGTTCTGACAGTATTAACAAATTGAAAGTTAAATAACTTCATTTTTTATCAACTCACTTGACATGCAGATAACCCGGAAAATGTTACTTTGTTGGAATTCTTGACTCTCCCACTTCTGTGTCTCTCCCACTTGAGCATTGGAGGTGGGAAACCGAAAGACTGAAACAGTTCTGTAAACTGGAGCAACGTTGAACAGATGAGGCCCACGATGTCGAGGTTTTCAGTTCAGCTACCGTAAATGATGGATCGATTTCTGCCACGTGGAGACCGGTTCCTTATCGGTACGTTGTTTACTGGAACTGCATCAAACTCGCAGATAAAACTGGAATCACACACCAAGCACGAAACGCAGGGGGTAATTTGCAAGAAGACACTGTATCATTGGAACTTGAAAAAATTTAGACTGTGTACCCTTTAGCACTGCAGATGACGAATAGCAGAATCACGCATACTGATGTCAAAGAAATTGGCACAGACAAGATCTCCTCGAGAAACACTTGTTTATTATTTTCCTTATAAAATTTCCATTCTACACCTTCAGCCAACCAGTATCACAAAAAATAATGTCCGAATATAAAAATTTGGGGAGACACGCTCCAAAATTCCAATCCCTATCCATGTCGCTAACAAATCGAGCTCCCTCTTTTATGGAGGGGAAGCAAACCTTTTGTACCCAAAACCTGTTCACACAAGCCTAGGTTAAAGTGCTTACTCTGATAAAGAGATCCCATCTCCTTTTAGAATAAACAACAAAATAATGTCTGTAGAAAGGGGATAAATATTTAATAATAACTGTATCAAAGGACTAAATTAGCAGAGAAATTAAACTGCGATTATATTGTTATTATCTTTAGGAAACATCGGCGTATGAATACATGTAAGCTATTGCACACGTGGGAAGTAGTTATTTTTGCAGTTAAGTTGAGAAATCGAATCGCGATGCGAAATTCGAATGAGGTAATCGATTCTATTATTGGAAAATGTAAACATATTTAGCTATTGTAGATATTAACAGTATAATCACTTTAAGCATACAATATGTATCTGGAAAATAGTTATTTTAAATTAATATTAATACAGCTAGCAATTAATCGTTTAGATGATATTAATTAAGTTAAGTTAATAGCGGTTATCATTAAGTCTTTAAATTCTTGAGTAATAAATTTTACATAGTGGCATTATGCCACATACCTCCCCCCTACAGAAAAGAAAAGAAAAAGGAGATGGATCTTTACAAAGTAGCCAGGATTTCTGACTGATCAGAGCAGATACACACCTTCAACAATTTTAAAACATTTTTACAAAATCTATTATAAAACACATTTAAAAACTGTTCTAACACACATATAAGAACTGACTGGCATGAAGAATTTTTTACAGGTTTAAATACCTTGACTTAATACTTTTTACATGATGCTAACTATAAAATTACATGATTCAATACAATTAAAATATTTGTGATTTACTGTGCTAACAGTTTGACATTGAATACACTTTCAAATTTGTTTTATCCAATAGTGATAATCTCCTGAATATTTTTTATGTGAAGTTATCTAATCCATTCTCTTGGGAAACAATTAAAGTTGGATAAGAATCAATCAATCAATGTTAATTATACTAATTGTGAAATATCAATACATCATTATAACAAAATTTTGACACTTAAACACATTTCAACCTTGATTTGTTACTTAATTACACCATTTGAAATTCTGAGCAAACATGTGGTGTGGCGAAAGGATGTATACATCATTTTGCATTATTTGTCACTCTTGAAATTTCGCACACACCTAAAAAATTTTTTATTTTGATTCATTTTACTTTGTATTTATTTGTGATTTAGCTCAGATTTTTTCTTTTCAAAAAATTATTTGTTTTAACACATTGCTAAATTTTCATTTTAATTCTGCCATTATCAAATTATACAAATGCTAGTTTCAACACATGAACATAAATTGCCATACAATTGAGTACGAGAACTCCAATATAACTGCAGCGTCTCCATGAGTCCTAATTACAGTGGCAAATTTGCTAACGCAAAAACTTTCAAATTTGAAGTTGCATGTAATTACAGGATGCTATACGCATAACTCGATGACTGAACAGTAATATTCATAAAATAGTACCTAACTCATTGAAGATTTTTTTTTTGAAAAAACACATTACACACATTAATAAAATAATTGGGTATTGTAAAAACTATGATAGTTGTAGATAAAAAATTTTTTGTTATTCTGAACATATAAATATAAATCATATTGAATTAAAATTTCCCCTGATTAATTTCGGACCAGCCAGCAAAATAATCAGCACATATGCATTGATACGTCTATCAGTTCATATGAAAGGAATGGCAACAGAGATGATTACATAGATTGTTGATGAAACATGTGTAAAATAGTTTTCACAAAAAGGAAGCAATAATGAACATTTTGGTAGCATGGTTTGTACAAAATTTGAAGAAAAATTTCCATTTTACAATATGGCACTAGGTAACATTGAGAGAAGGTTGCAGAAAAAGTTTACTAACATGTAGTTTAATTTGTTTTTTGGTCTTCGCCATCAATTTTCCTAATAATGTAGTTGTTATTACGCAGTTTTCTTGTGATTGTGTACGGTCCATTATATTTTGGGTGTAGAACATTAGGATCCGTAAAAGATTTACGTATACAACATCATTTATATTAAAGTGGGAATATTTCTGCCCTTGATGTGTTGGGATTGGCTATTAAAAGTAATTTGTCTCATTTGTTTGACAAGTTTTCTAGTTGAAATGATGTGTTGGTTTTGTTTTTAATGTATTCTGAATATTGTTCTGAAACTTGAGGTTCATCATAGATATGTAAAGGTAAATTTAATTCCCTGCCGAAAAATAGTTGTGCAGGACTAAACTTTGTCACAGAGTGTTTGGCACAGTTGTAATGTAATTTAAAGAATAATAATCTATCAGACCATTCAAAAGTATTATCAGATAATGAAAGCAATACTCTCTTTCATGGTGCGATGGACCCTTTCAACAACTCATTGGAAGGTGGGTAGTAAATGCTACTTTTTCTGTGGTCAATGTTTAAGTTTTTAAGAAAATTAGTGAATTCATGTGATGTAAAATTAGAAGCATTGTCTGAAAGTAAAATTTTTGGAATACCAAATCTTGAAAAGTATTGATTAAGTGCAGATATGATCGCTGATGACTTGGCACTATGTAAAGGAATGGCTTCGAGAAATCTTGAATAATGATCTATAATTGTTAGTATGTAATTCTTATTGTCATGGGAACGAGGAAGTTTACCAACAATATCTATGGCTATGAATTCCCCAGGAGCATAGTCATGCTTGGGAATCATTTTAGTTTTAGTTTTTGATGGTTTTGGCTTATTTTGTAGACACTTGTGACAATTATTGCAAAAGTTTTTTGTATCATTAAACATATTAGGCCAGTAATATTTGGATTTTAAAAAATCAAAAGTCTTATGAATTCCAAAGTGAGGAGCATGTGCAATTTTTAAGCAACTCAATTTTAAAGAACTTGGAATTAAAATTTTCTCTGTTATAGTATTATTAGATTTTATTTTTTTCATTACCAGATTAGTGCTGCTATCAATAAAGTAATTACCATAGTCGTTATTACTATCTTTAAGCTTTTGAATTATCTCACTAATAAATTTTTCCTGTTGTTGATGAGAGTTTAACAATTCTTTAGTGATATTCTGCTCTATAGGAAATATATTTAGGTTATGTACAGATAGTTGCTCATTAATTACACGAGAAAGGTAATCAGCTGGGTTGGTAAATCCTGGAATATGTTTAATAGTAAAATCAAATTGCTGAATGTAGAGAAGCCATCCTGACACAATGTCAGGTTGTTTGTCTAACTGCAGATGATGAGTGAGTGGTTTGGCATCTGTTAAAATTGTGAATTTTGTCCCATATAGATGCTCATGAAAAAATTTTATGGAAGAAAATATAGCAAAAAGTTCACGCCTAATAGATGGGTAACGTGACTCAGCAGGATTTAGCTGTTTAGAATAAAACTCGACTGGAAAAATTTATCATTATGTTTTGTAAAAGAATGCCAGATATAGCAATACGAGAAGCATCAGTAATTAAAAATAACTCTTTTCGAGAATCAATATTCTTTAAAGTGGGTTTGTTTAATATTATGTTCTGCACTTGATCAAAAGCTGTTTGACAATTCTTGTCCCAAATGAAAGGTGTATTTTTTTTAGTTAGTCTTACAATAGGATTAACAATTTCTGCATAATTGTGTATGAGATGTCTAAAGTAGTTTAGCATACCTAAATATGCTTGCACTTCTTTAACATTCTTAGGAATAGGGAAATTAGTTACTTTTTGAATATTGTCACTTGATGGTGAGAAACCATTTTTATCAATATTGAAACCTAAATAGGTTATTTGAGATTTGCATAATTGAAGTTTAGCTGGATCCAGAGTTAAATTAAATTCTTGTAGCCTATCAAATACTTTTTGAAGAAAAATTTTAAGTTCAGAAATTGAATTAGCAGCAATAATAATATCATCGAGGAAAAATTGAATGTTTTCCCCCTTAATATCATTAAGGCATTTTGAAATTAAAGTGTGGAAATAAGATGTGCTATTTTTTGCACCAAAAGGAAGACGAGTAGGTTGGAAATTGCCAAATTCAGAACAGAAAGCTAATTTATGTTTGTCAGACTCTTTAACTTATTTGAAAAAATGCAGATTTAAGATCTAGCACACAATAATATTGTTTACCTGAAATGTTATGTAGAATTTCTGAAATTTTGGAAGACAAATTTTGAAAGATTCAGTTATGCTGTTAATAGTCTGTAGTCGACAACCATTCTAAATTTTAAATCTTTAACATTTTGACCCTGAAGTGGCTTTTCTTTACGAAAATTATGGGAAAACTGTAGCTAGATGAAGAATGTTCAATTATCCCAGCTTCAAGCAATTTTGAAATTTCTTTACTAGCAAAATCTTTAGCAATTTTAGGAATTGGATATGGCTTGGTTTGTAAGGGAAAATCATGTAGGAGTTTAAGTCAGGAATTACCTGGTCAGTAGACCCAAGTGTGGAGTAAGATTTAGAAATGTTTTGTAGTTTGACATTAGAAGATTTAAAATATCTTTTCTATCATTAGGTTTTAAATGCTGTAGGTCCAAAGTCAGATTCTTCCAGCTCTTGCTGCCTGAGATGTATTATTTCATTAAGGACTTAAGTTGTTAATCTGAAGAATTTCAGAGTATTTTGGATCAACTTGCTGTTTTTGTGAAAAATTTTCAATGTTTCCTAATATGGTTTCTTTTCTGATAGTAATTTTATTAGAGGTGTTGTTCTCAATCAAGGTGTAAAACAGTTATCATTAT
This sequence comes from Dolomedes plantarius, assembly GCA_907164885.2. NCBI lineage: Eukaryota > Metazoa > Arthropoda > Arachnida > Araneae > Dolomedidae > Dolomedes > Dolomedes plantarius. The sequence goes on along the minus strand of OU015494.1, from coordinate 76,872,528 downwards.
CAATAACATTAATGGATTCAGACATTACATAATTTAATTTGTTTAATCTTGGAGTGAATATTATTTGAGATTGAGAAGAAAAATTATCAGGTGCTTTGAGCTTTACAATCCTGAACTGCTGAGCAGGTATAGAAATTTTGTATGAGCTTTAATGTTGTTTACAGTGTGTTCATTGCTTTCAGGAGTAGAATCATTTTGATGAGAGTTTTGGTTCAGGAAAGGTTTCTTGGAATGGAAAAAATTAAGTTGGTTGTGGATAATTGCCTATTGACAGTATCAAGAACAAGTTTGTTTCTTTGTAAGAAGTCATATCCTAATATTATTTGGTAGTTAGAATTCCAAGGTTGCTTGGTGATGTAAAACAGATTGTTGAACCACTTATTGTTAATTTTAAATTTGATATTAGCTGCAGACATGTATGGTATAGTACTATTATTTAGAGTTTGAATGCGAACAAAATCTAGATATGTATTCCACCTTGGTGTGAGCCTTGATTTTCTCAATCACTTGAAATGGAATCAGACTTAAATTTGCACCAGAATCTAATAAAGCTTGATATTCACTTTGTCCAAAACTTAACGTTATTAGAGGTAAGGCAGAATTGTTACTATTACATGAGGAAAGTCTTAATGTTGGAATATTTTGTGGGTTATTTTTTCTAGCATTATTTACCCTTTCTGAAGTTTTACTTTTCTTAGAATTTTGCTTATTGTTATTTGCTGGTGTCATCTTATTAGCTTTATTGGGGGAACTTACTTGTTTATACCAGCATTTTTTAGTCTTTTCTATAAGATCCCCTTATGAGTTTAAATTTTGCCTGCTATTTCTACGATTACTATTTGAGTTGGCGGCATGCCTTCTGTAGGGATGACTAGGAAAATGTGCTCTATTATTTGAATGCCTGTATTTTCTACCATTATTCTGCGATTTTGAGTATTGTAATTGTTCCTGTTGAATCTATTAGCCTGAATAATTACTTTCAGCTGTATTAGGATTTATATTTGTGGGAAAATACCAACAGTCAGTTGTACGATGAGGTTTTGCACAAATGTGGCAAGAAACATTGTCTGAGAAATTACTCGAAGAAGCAACATTGCTTTGCATCTGCATATTACTTTGTGCTTGCAATTCTTGTAACTGTTTGCTTAGTTCCAAAATTTTTTTGTTGGTTTCTAACTGGTTTTGCAATAGTGTATCAATTTCAGAATGCTGCACATGGGTGTTTACTATCTGTACTTCCTCATCTTGAAATGCTTTGTTAATGTTTTTAGCCATTGCAAGTACCTGATCAAAATTTTTTGGACCTAATTTTTTTACTTCAAATTTTATATCAGGTCTCAAAGCTTCAATGAATTTGTTTAGAGTCATATTTTCATATAGTTTTAGTGTGTTTGCATCACTAGAATTATTTACGCCAGTTAATTTTGTAGCAATTTTTCTAATAGACTCTGCCAAATCATCCAGACTTTGCCCTGGTTGCTGTTTAAGTTTCTCAAATTTTTCATTTAATTCACTAAATGATGACTGGTTCTTGAATTTGTTTTCTAAGATAGTTGCAAGTGAATTATAGTTATCAGCCTTAGATGCATTGGTATCATCAATTATGAAACTTAGAGCTCTGTCTGTTAGATTAAGTTTAAGAAAAACAAATTTTTTGGAATCAGACCAATTTTCCAACTTCATCAAGTTGTTTTAGAAAGAAAGATATGTTGTCTGTACCAGTACCAGCAAATTTTGGCAAAATACTGGCTAATGATTGCTTGTTAGCCATATTAACCTACACTTGTATACACAATATTTCACACAATTATATCATACAATACACTATAAAAAACACAGAATATTAATACTTTTGCATATATATAACACACTATATATCCATTTCAATTTATCTTAATGGTATGCACTATCAAATAAGAATTATATTTCACAATGTTTTATAAATTTTAAGTATGATCAATTATTTATATTTCATGCATTGATTGATTCTTGTCAAAATAATTATTAACACTATCAGAACATTTCTAACCCTGATTCGAACCTAAATTACTTTAGTTTTTGAACACGGCACCAATGAAGTAAAATTGTGGTGGTAAAGAGGTAAAACAAAATTAGTTCAAAGGTTATTAAAGAGAGGTATAGTGGTTTTTACATGTGTACATTGCAATAAGACGTTGTGCATGTTCTGACAGTATTAACAAATTGAAAGTTAAATAACTTCATTTTTTATCAACTCACTTGACATGCAGATAACCCGGAAAATGTTACTTTGTTGGAATTCTTGACTCTCCCACTTCTGTGTCTCTCCCACTTGAGCATTGGAGGTGGGAAACCGAAAGACTGAAACAGTTCTGTAAACTGGAGCAACGTTGAACAGATGAGGCCCACGATGTCGAGGTTTTCAGTTCAGCTACCGTAAATGATGGATCGATTTCTGCCACGTGGAGACCGGTTCCTTATCGGTACGTTGTTTACTGGAACTGCATCAAACTCGCAGATAAAACTGGATCACACACCAAGCACGAAACGCAGGGGGTAATTTGCAAGAAGACACTGTATCATTGGAACTTGAAAAAATTTAGACTGTGTACCCTTTAGCACTGCAGATGACGAATAGCAGAATCACGCATACTGATGTCAAAGAAATTGGCACAGACAAGATCTCCTCGAGAAACACTTGTTTATTATTTTCCTTATAAAATTTCCATTCTACACCTTCAGCCAGCCAGTATCACAAAAAATAATGTCCGAATATAAAAATTTGGGGAGACACGCTCCAAAATTCCAATCCCTATCCATGTCGCTAACAAATCGAGCTCCCTCTTTTATGGAGGGGAAGCAAACCTTTTGTACCCAAAACCTGTTCACACAAGCCTAGGTTAAAGTGCTTACTCTGATAAAGAGATCCCATCTCCTTTTAGAATAAACAACAAAATAATGTCTGTAGAAAGGGGATAAATATTTAATAATAACTGTATCAAAGGACTAAATTAGCAGAGAAATTAAACTGCGATTATATTGTTATTATCTTTAGGAAACATCGGCGTATGAATACATGTAAGCTATTGCACACGTGGGAAGTAGTTATTTTTGCAGTTAAGTTGAGAAATCGAATCGCGATGCGAAATTCGAATGAGGTAATCGATTCTATTATTGGAAAATGTAAACATATTTAGCTATTGTAGATATTAACAGTATAATCGCTTTAAGCATACAATATGTATCTGGAAAATAGTTATTTTAAATTAATATTAATACAGCTAGCAATTAATCGTTTAGATGATATTAATTAAGTTAAGTTAATAGCGGTTATCATTAAGTCTTTAAATTCTTGAGTAATAAATTTTACATAGTGGCATTATGCCACATCGTGTCAAGAGCTTTAAGTCTAAATGTCCAACAATGCACATTTTTTCCTCAAAAAAAAATCGATATTACTGCAAACGTCATTACATTCTAGAAACAAATCTGTAATATAACCGGAATACCAAAAGTAGTACCAGAACACCTTATAGTAAACCGAACTCTGAGTTTTTTGTTTCAATTAAGAGTTTCTCGCAATACGTTAAGGTCGGGAAAAGGATAAAGCATTCTCCGGGCATTCGCCTCACTCCAACAAACATCTGCAAAATCTCATTTCGTATTCTTTGAGATGGCCATTTCTCCAATTTGTTTCAATGTAACTTAGCTATATACACTCATGTCCATAAATTAAGGATTATGCCAGCTCCGGCAAATAAATGTTAAGAAACAAAACAAACGTGACTTATTCATAAAGCACATTTATTAAACAAAAGATAAAGAACAAAAAAGATGGTGTATGTATGATACCATTCATAAAAACTACGATTTTTGCTCCCTGGAGCAATTGAAAAAAATATCTTCTTTACAAAAACTTAATATTACATGGTTGGTATGATGGTTAATACATTGTATGTCTCCCATGCGACGAAATACAGTCCGTAAAACGCCTAAGCATGCTGAGTATCAAATTATCGAGCTCATCTTGGGGAAGATTACTCTACTCAGCAAGCAATGCTCTCCCAAGTTCCGGTACACGTGTAGGACGTGGTTGACAGGCTGCAAATCGTCGATAAGCATGTACCACACATGCTCTATCGGATTTAAGTCAGGTGAGAATGCTAGCCATTCCATACGGGTGATATCCTCAGATTGAAGGCATTCGTTTACGATGTTTGCTCGGTGAGGACGGGTGTTGTCATCCATAAACACAAATTCTGCGCCCATGGCACCGCTAAACAAACGTACATGTTGTTCCAGAATGATGTCCCGATAAATTTGGCCGTTCATGGTTCCGATTTGAACATGCAGATCTGTTCTGGAGTCCAGTATAATTCCACCCCAAACGAGCAATCCTGCACCACCGTAACGGTGTCGTTCATTGATGTTGTCTTGGTGGTAACGTTTACCTGGCGTTCTCCATATGAAAGTCCGATGTGAATCAGACTGCAAGCTAAACATGAACTCGTCGTAAAACATCACACAAGCCCACTGGGATGATGCCCACATTGCATGTTCTCTACTCCAGGCTTATCACTGCCGACAGTGAGTTGCCGTGAGTGGAACACATTTTATAGGCCTGCGAGCATATAGACCAATATTTCCCAAACATCTGTACATGGTTTGCCTTGAAACTGTGGTACCTGTGGCTGCAGATAGCTGACGAGACAGGTCGGATGCTGTGCTCCGTCTGTTTCTTTTGGCAGTTACTGTCAAATGCCGGTCTTCATTCGGCGTTGTAACTCGGGGGTGACCTAAACTGAAACTCTAATGACATTTCCATCATCTTGGAATCGTTGCCAAAGCCTAGAGATGACATTTTGGGCAATTCCAAGTTCCTCGGATACTTCCATCTGAGTACGCCCACATTCCAGGCGGCCGATAATTCTACCACGTAAAAAATCATCCACATGCGTCATCTGTGTCATAACTATTCGGTTATGGCACTGATCGGCTTACAGAACGTTTGTGAACAATTTTACTTCTTTGCCACCATTCCTTATATACCCCTCTCTTACACTCTAGTCACTGTGACGTACTATCGCGTCATCTGGTGGCTTCCTGTAATTTGCATATTATTCTTGAAGATGTGTGTGATAATTCTATAGGTGAAATTTTTACTTTAGAGTTCGATTTCCGTGTAATTCTGAATTATCCTTAATTTATGGACCTGAGTGTATTTACCATAAACTAAAGTGTAATTTTACCAGGATAAACAAGCTATTAAATAGTCGTCTATTTAAATTCTTTAGGAGCATTCGTTGCACATTATGTTTAAACTTACAATCTAAAAAATTATTTCTGCGTCCTCCTCTCCAAGTTTTCCTCAATTTCAAATAGTACAATGTTTCTGTAATGCTTTAAGCAATATCATGATATTCTGTTGTTCCGTTTTATATTTTTCAGTTAAATTGAAGAAAAATTCTGTAAATATCCATCATAAGCTGACTATACAAATTATTAGATTTCATGGAGTAATAATTTATTTGTTTAAAAATTTTGATAATTTGAATTTTTTTATGAAAAATGTTATGATTGAATACTTTTATTTACTCACACTAAGTCGATCACGTACTTTTTCTAGGTTGTAAAATCATAGAATTTTTCTAGGTTGTAAAATCATAGAATATATTGTTTTTCCTCGATTAAAAATATTCTTTTGGGAAATACGTTAAAAAAGGTTAAATTAAAAATAAGAAATATTAAATTTCTTATATACTTTAAATTTAACTGACTGGAAGACAAAAGCTTAAAGTAATAATGGAATATTTTTTGTTTTGCTCTTTTTTCATTCAACTGGATTGATCTTACGAACACAAAATGCGAGTATCGCAAACAAGTGTTTAAATAATTAGGATATAACGGCTTATTAATTCATTAAGCATGTAACCAGAATTAGTTTATTATTCGTTTATGGATTTTTGCACAAGAAAAATTATAAAATTAACCAGCTTATTATCGAAATAATAGCTATAAAATTAACGAGGTAATTATCGAAATAATAACTGTAACATTAACTTGATAATTATCGAAACAATAACTATAGCATTAGTGCAGCGCTTCTTAAACTTTTTTTCATTCATGACCCCTTTTTATCTTTGAGATTTTTTTCCGACCCCAGGAAATAAGGATATAAATTAATACTGATCATTAGTTTTACAATGGTTTGAATTAAATATTTTAAATCATAGATGTTTTATCGAGGTTTGCATAAAATATGAGGAACATACTTCCAGTATATCCACGAGTATCCAGTCTTAGATACTCGTGGCTGGCTACAAGAATTAAATTCATGTATCAAAATTAAATTTTCAAGACCCCAAAATTTCGCTTTGTGACCCCATTTGGGGTCGCGACCGACAGTTTAAGAAACGCGGCATTTAACGAAGAAAAATCTCATAAATTGTTTTGTAATATGGTTTCGTGTAATGAACATGGGAACCTTGGGGTTGATTTCCTGGTGGTGACTGGTGTCGTAGATGGCTACGCACATTTCCAGTCCGAGACTTAAGGTTTCTAGCATTTCTTGCCAAACGTGCATATCAGATGTAAAGAATTTGATGAAAAGGTAACGCCTCACCTTTGTGTAGACTCAGATCTTAGGATCCAGCTACAGTGAGAGCTACTGTTAATTTTCCTGAATATAAAGAAGTCAACAATTTCCGCTGTATATAATGCGAATGTCGCTGCATTAGCACAAAAAAAATTCTGAACATTAGGTGAAGAAATTCTTGAAGTTGTCTTACCGTAGAACCTTAAAAATGCAACTTTTTGTAGATTGTTCCGTTTTTCATACTGTTGTACGTGTAGAACAAAAGAAAGTATAGAACAAATTTAAATAACTAACAGATATTTCGTTAGATCGGAGTTATGGAAATTTCGTGGTATAAATTTACCGAAAAGTACAACGGAGGATACGTTTCTTTTCTTGCCAGCTGGATTATACGAAATTTTAAAGCAACAAGTACAACGTAAAATTATTCAGGTGATTTTGTAAGCTATCGGTTAGCGAAATTTACTGAAGTAGTACCGTCATCATCAGCTACACCATTATCTCGAGCCCATAATGAGGGTGAAACCGAAGTTTGTATTTGCTGGTTACGTTAAAGATTCCCGTACTTTATGCCATAAAAAAGTTCTTTTACAAGACTGCATCATGTATGTTTTTATCATTCCAGGAGCATTTTACGTTCTCCTTTGTACACTGCTGAGGGAGAACTAAAAGAATGCTCATTAGATCTCTTCTTATTCATCCTATGAATTTGCATGGCTTTTTCATATGTTTTTTTGTGTAAAGGCACCATAAATCATCCATTTTCAAAACACGTCACTTACTGTATACTTTGCGAAATTTAATCCAGATTAATTTAATTTAGTGGTTTTAGGAAGAGACTATTAATATGGTATTTAACTGTTATTCCCTTTAAAAACATCAGTAAGTTGAGTTTGTTTTAATGAACATATCGTTTTAGAATGCATAAATGCATTTCTAAAGGGAAAAAGTATCTTTCAAGAAGCCATGAATTATAACATAAATGTACTGATTTCTGCGTGTATTCCAAACAATCCAGTAACAATCAGGTTTTCGGCTTCTTTTTCAGTATAGAATAAAATAGTATAGATAATATATAAATAAACTGAAGCATATATAAATAAACAATACACGCGTGTAAAAAGTTGAAATGTTCTATGAACTTTTCTTTCGAATACGAAAACAAATTCCAAAGCTATAATTCATTCCCTACAGCTGTCATTTTCGAGTTTTTATTTTCAAGTGTTTCAATTTTAACAGCAGATGAATGTGTTTTCCTCAAGAAAAAGATATATTAATCATTTTGTATCGATTTGCGTGTGTAATATTATATTTGAAAAAGAATGATAGAATAAAATTCATATTTTTTCACTCTTTATCATTTTGCGTGTTAAAAAGCAATATAACTACTTTGCTATTTGAAAAACTTTTAAGATGTATAAAGTTGTTCAGCAAATAAATATAAGATTCTTGTGCTACCAAATTCAAAATTTTGGTACAAAATTACTAAGCGTGGCACTTTGAAACAATCTTAAGTTTATTGAAATTCAACCATAATATAGAGAGCTATTTTATTCAAAAAACAAATTCAATAATCAATTTTTTTCTCACTGCGTGATTAATTTGAAAAATTCTCAAATGCTGCATTAACACCATTTTACTAGCATTTACCCATTGAAATCGGGCACAGTGAATTAATATCTGTTTAATATATTACATTTCAAAGTTCGAGAATTTTATATTTTATGCTTAGGCAATCTGATTTATATTTATTACAACGCAGAAAAATGTTTTCACGAAAGATTATTTTATAATAGATTTCCAACGGAAATCTTAAGGAACATTTTACTGAAATACCAATTTTAAGTTTTTATGATAGAATATTGCTTCTGCTGAAAACGTAACAATCAGAATATTAATTCCAAAACTGTAATTATTTCTAATAATCAATTCAAAACTATTTATTAATTTTTTAATTTTTTGATATTTGGTCACAAACCCCTTACCGATTAAGAATGTAAGATGTAGGGGAAACTCTTGTACCTGGGGCCATCATGTACCGAGGGCCACCATGCTTTATTTAAATAATTATTATTTTACAGCATTTATACTCATTGGAGTGAGTGACAATACTGTTTCAATTCATAACAGCCATTTTTAATGAAAGGAAGAAGAAGCTATAGTTAAATAGAAAAGAAAGTCTTGATTAGATGATCAAAACTAAATTATTTACATCAATTAAAGTCTTATTTTGTGAAAGTAAGTGCAAACTTATGCTTTAATGTATAGCAGATAATTTTTGTAACCATTAAATGAAAAAAATGAAATGAAAACAATGTTTGGTTTCTACAGGTCTTTGACTATGGAAGCCATTTTGCCAAAATCACCATCTTGTACCTAGGGCCATGGCCTCTCGTACTGCCAACAGAGGTGGACGAAAACCTGGCAAGTGTAGAATTCTCACTGATACCCCCGAGAAAAATGAAATTGAAGCTCAAAAATTGAAAAAAGTAATTGTTAAAAAAAAGTTACGAAATCTGTGTTTGAAACAGAAGATTTATGTGGGATCATTAAGAAGACAATGAAGAAAAAACATACATTAGAAAGTGATGATGAAACAACTGAAGAATCACTCGAAGTGATGGACTCTTCAGATACTGCGAGCAACGTAGATTCTCCTAAAGCTGATGAAAGGCCTAGTGATGAAATTGAAAAGGGAGACTTCTGTTTGACGAAATTAGACGGGGGAAAAACTAAATTATTTTTACATTGCAGAAGTAGTTGACGTTACAGGTGATCAATATACCCCTAACTACCTGAAACGACTCCGTAAGGATTCAGATAATTTTTGTATGAGAATGATACAACTTATGTTATTAACATAGATAGTGTTGTGTTTAAACTGCCTGAACCAAAAACTGTTGGAGGCTCAGAAAGCCAATGCTTGTTACTTACTTTTGGTGTCAGTTTTGCGAATTAGAATGTGGAATAATAAATATTTCTTCCTTTAAGACATTGCCTACAATTAACATATATTCCTTAAGAAGATTTTATAAATTGTGCATGAAAGAAATAATGCATGCAAATTGTTTTTTTTATATTGTAAACAACAATTTCAGTTTTTGGAAATAACTGGCCCTAGGTACAATAGTGTTATTGTACCTAGGGTCATTTGTAATTTTTTTAAAAATTTTCAATATCATTTACAATTTTTTCCATACTTGAAGTGATTTTTATTTAAATAGAATAAAGAACTTAAAGCATACAAACTATTTTTATTATTGTAAGTTAGTTATAAGTAAAGATACTGCCATTTGAAAATAGTCGGCCCTAGGTACGAGAGTTTTCCCTAATATTGATGTATATACAAATAAGAAAGTACGTATTAGGCGAATTTACAATGTTTTAACACGTTTCATGTCAAAATAAAAGACTATGTTCTGTTGAAATATTTTTAATTCTTTGTTTCCTTTTCTTGACTAGTATGAGTGGACAGATACTGGGGGAAAAGTAAGTTTTGTAAGTTTTTATACTTTCTTTTATCTCAAATGTTTCAAAATACTCAAGAACGAAGAATTTAGAATTATATAAATGTTTTATCATTCAAGATATTTGGCTTAGTTCCAGATCGCACAAATTTACTCTATGGGCGTAAATCTTACTTACAAATACTACACAACTTATGAAGAAATTTTACTATGATACATTTTTAACTGACGAAATAGTTACCTAGATCCTAATAGGGCTACCGATCTAATTGCGCAACAAATAAAGCTAAATGTGCCAAGTTTACTTTGTAGTCATCATGTGGGTTTTATGTTTTATAGTTTTAATTCCGCTGGGATCATCAAACCATTCTTCTACATCTTCTAAATTAAGGTATTTCATTTTCTAGAAATATGATTTTTCTTTTCCCAAAAATCAAATATTTCGTACAAAGTTTAAATTAAAACTTGAAATTTTTAAATATACATTGCTACGTGTCTTACTGAATACTTTATTTTTGAATATTTATCATGAAAACAAGTTAGCCTTGCAGAAATGAAAAACCTTACATGTTTCAGGAGTGTGCTTGATTGCATTTTTTGTCATACCGACTCTCAAAATTTCAGCCCCTGCAATTGAGATTACGGTCATCCGGCCACAGTATTAAAGTAATTACAATAAAAGAATTTCGATGCTATAAAAGAATATGATAGGGGATTCTCGGTTTAATTTGAGTCATTATATCTGTTGCTTTCAGCCAATTTTTCCATATGGAGTTGTAATTTGTAGATACGTGGAAGAATTTTGAAACACGTGGGTGTTTGTCTTAAAGGATGTTTACCTCTTCACTGCAGCCCAAATATTTATAAATATCTATTTTCTATCTGTAAGTAGAGAAGTGTAATAAAGCTCTCCGATGCATGAAATTCGGTAAATAAGTAAATAGCATTTTAACTTCTAAAAATAAAGGATGCTTGTGGTAGATACACGGAAGAAATCTCCGAGAGAACATTCAGAGCAAACGTTACAGATTCTTAAATTATGGACAATTTGATATAAAAAGACCTTTGAAATTTCTGCGAAAGAAGACAGAGGGAACGATTTTTCAGCTGATTTAAGAATTCCTATCCAAACCTACTGGTCATTTTAATTAAATTTTGATGAAGCAGTGTCGAAAGCCTGATAGACAATTTACGCTGGTTAAACACGAAAGATCAATATTTATTAATATATTTTTAGCCCAAAATACTTGACAGTGTTTTTTTTTATAATTTTTGCATATAATTTTACGCATGGCTTTCATTTTACTCTTTTCCTCTTTGCATAAAGAGTTGTCAATTTGGTTTTATTTTAAGATATTTGCCATTGGTATCGGTTAGTTCAGTTTACAAAAACATCAGCAGCCGACTGACGGTGCTTTTGAAGGTCCCTCCTTTTTTCCCCTTTGATCAAAACAAAGAAGTTATCTTCGATGGTCTAAAAATGACGTGTTTGTAGAGAACCTTCGCTCACGAGTAGACACAAAGTGGGACCAAATTAAAAACCTTGAGAAAAAACTAAAGATATTGCTTAGAAATAAATAAGTTATCCTCGGTAGATCATGTTTCCATCTGGTTGTTAGATACGAGAGCCTGAGTCTGATAATTTGAGAAAGGCACTTAAAATTTCGGAACCTATTGCCCGTTTACTGAATCGAATACATCCTTTATATCCACGGATACATCTTTAGTAATATGTTGCAGTATTATTTCTCTGTGTATGCCTAATATATGTTCGATCGCACCTTCACATGTCCTCCCTTCTTTTAAACCCAATTAGATTTCCCTCAAATATCATTTCGTCTCCGCCTAAAACATTAAACATCTTTACCTACTTTTTTTTAAATAATTTAACAAGGATTGGAAGCAGCAGAGTGATTTATATAAAATGGGGTCTGATGTGTCTTTGAAAAGTTTTTGAAAATAAAGTTAACTCATTTGAGGGGATTTCGGAACTGTCCTAGCTTTAAACTTTTAAGAAGGGGAAGCGTTTATTAATTTTCATGCACCTGGCAAAGGACTCTAAAAATCTCTGTTGTTGTCAGGTACGAATATTTATATCACATTTAGAGCAAAAGAAAACCCCTTTCCTTCTCATGATACTGTTGATTACTATATTTATTATGATAGCTGAAAGTGCCCGATTCTGTTCCCAGGCTAGCCCTTTCTAGAAAAGCAAACATTGATATATGGGAGAATGTGTGGGAGAATAATGATTTTAAGGGCTTGCGTAAAACAATTTCAGACTAATTTCTAGAAAAGGACTTAGCATATAAGTCTCACGAACTTAAAGACCATCTTAATTAAATTTTAGATGTTACACCCACTTCTGTAAAAGATGATGAGATCACGAATATTGACATAAAAGTTTTATTATTAGTCGTCATCTATTTTAAAGAAACGAGATTTCAACTAGTGAATAAAACTAAATTGGCATATTTCCATGTACTTAAATCTTTAGAGATTTATTTTTATCTCTTCAGCCTCAGTAACAGTTTTCTATCCCATCCATGACATATTCATGAGATTAAAATTTAAAGATCTAAACTTTATCCTCCATACTGAATGTTAGATCTCTTAAAACTCGTAAAAAAAGGGAGAATAATTTTCTACATCTTTTTAAAATATTTATTGCCTAATGAAAAGGTAGCGTTCAATTTAGAATTCAATCAAAGTAAACTGGATGGGACATTCAGTGGAGCTTTAAATGCTGTATAAAATCAGAATTTAAGCGATTGGGCACTCACTAAAATAATTTCTCATAAATAGCTTTTTTAGTTTTTTTTCCCTGCAAATTTCCCCTCCGAAACCAGAATGGGTCTATTTTAAAGTTAAAGAGATCAAAAGACAGCATTAATTTCTGAAGATGCGCATTGTCTAAGATGCAGTTTAAATTTAAAATGGGATTATTTCCTTAAAATTCCCCTTTAACGTTTAGACTCGTAAGAGCTGATTTACTATGAAGCTATCATATATCATCGTTAATAAAAAATAAAACTAGAAGTCGCATAATTTTACTCCAAATACTTTGCATAAAATAGTTATTAAATCTATTAAATCCAGCGTTTCGAGCTGTAGGAAGAAATAATATATCGCAAGAACACTATGCATCTTTCGTGGACAAGAATAGTAACACTTTTTTTTATGATCTGGTAAAAGCCCTGGGGGTAGCATTTGTCTCCGCTTCCGAAATTGACACTCTTTCCCTAAAGCAGTAATTATAATGAGACTAAATTGAGAAAATAACATCATGTTCCAGATGTCATATTTTCTTTATTGTAATACAAAATAATATCTCAAATTCAACTGATACCTTATTCAGTCGCATTAAAACTACAAATTTATTACCTTGTTTTAAGCTTCTAAAGTAAATTATGTAAGCAACTAAGTAAATTATGTAAGCAATTAATATTTAAAAGAAGCAATTTCTGTATAAAGTAACTTCATATAAAATATAGTTTTATCCGCACATCTGATAAAATATTTAACAAAATCCTCTCCTGAAGAGTAAAAATTTTAGTCTAAACAACGCCGGCTCTACGGTTAGTTTGTCTCTCCGACTTGTTAAGGAAAAAGCTGGTTGGAAATGAAGATAATCAGAGAATTTTTACGACTATTGACCGTTAATCCCAGATGGCAGGCTGTTTTTCACGGGGGATTAGTTTTATCTGCGTCTTGATATCCGTTGTAAGAAGTTATATAAATGAGTCCGTAAATTTCTAAAGTTCCTTGAGAGGAGTAAAAGAGAAAATTGGTTTCTTCTGCTGTCCTAACACTGTAATTTTGTTGCGACAACAGGAAAAAAAAAGCAAGTGTTTCAAACATTTTCTAAAATTTACCTTTTACTATAAAGGCTTCTTTGGAAAACTTGGGTTCATGAAAAAGAATGAGATCGGTCAAATCACTTAAAATTAATTCACGAGAGCCTGATTCTTTTTGGTCATTAATTTATTCTTTGGTATTACGCCAGAAGTATTTTAAAGACTAATTGTTTCAAAAGTAATTTATGGCAAAAAAGGCATTCTTTTAATGCCTTAAAATCAATCACCTACATAACACGTTGGAGAATTTACTTGTTAATGAATAAATACGAATTAAACCTTCTTGATATATAACACGTCCATAATGGGCTCGAAGTGAAGCATTTATACAGTGTCTGCAAATTTTATGCTTTGGAAATATACCACCGCATACATATTCAATATTTTATAGAATACGATCTATTAAGTTAAAACTTTTCGCCACGTTTTAGAGGTCAATATATAAATCTGGATAAATCTTATGCCTCGTTAAAATATTGGAGAGCGTGTGGATTTTTCTGAAATGAATAAACAATGATATTGAAGAAAGTATAAAGGAACTCATATTTTATTCAATGTTGAGGGTATATTTAGTTCAGCATATTTCATCATTTGACGTGCATCTTCCTTTTCTGAATTAAAATTCCAAAAATGTGCTGCCTGTAGCTTTTTAGTCTAAGATATTCATTAGGACTGATATTTTAAATATTACACGTTCATTTACAACCTGATTTTTTCTTCCATGTGATGCAATGATTTATGGGTTTTAGTATCAGTTTTTTTTGTGTTGTTAAAAAGGGCCTTTTTTCAATCATAAATCATTGGTAAAGTCATGCAGTAATTTTTTTTTTAATTTACCACCATGATAAAATGAATAAAGTCTCTCATTTGATATGTTCCTAGATTTGTCCCTATTTGATATCAATCAAAAATCTAGGCGATGGAGCTATGGATCCACACCTGTACCGTATTAGAATTAAACTCTAGTATTGTATCAGAAAGGAATTTTTCAAAAGATAAACACACTTTATTCTGAAGGCGTGATTACCATACATCACCGGGATGGTCTATCGGTTAAAGGGACCGTGATTCTTTATTTGAGCAAATCTTTTTTATTGCAAAATTGATTGTGTTATTGTAAAAAGAAATATATTTCTGTATAATAATAGTACAAAAATAGCTCTTTTTTCGAGTAAAAAATCCTTTATGAAGCTTTTACGAAGTAAGTATTAGAGGTTAGTGTAGTAATGAACTTTAAATATGTTTTTTTCAAAACAGATTTTTGAACGTTTTTAGATTTTTTAAATGCTCTATGCGACTTAATTACTGTTCAAAATTCATACATTCATGGGGAAGAATCCTGATACTGTTTACAAAGAAACTGGGTACATATTTTACAATTCTACTTCATTAACGTAATTAAATTTGATTTATAAGTTATTAAAAGGAAAATGTTTGATGAATATCGAGATGGAATTCAGAAAGAAAATCTCAAAAAATAACTATTCAAGGGATTAAATAATTGATAGCCAGATTTGTTTGTAATACAGTTTTAAGTGATTAAAATGCAAACTAGAGGAAATATCTCAAAAATTTAGTCGCAAGGAGCATTTTAAAATTTTGTTTATAAATTTTAAATTTTTTAAAAATATCTTTAAATTATAATAAGATTGGAAATTTCTTTTAAGGTATTCTATATACTTATGGTGAAATGTAGGGGAAAGTAGGGTAAGATGACGAAGCGGATTAGATGACGAACACGGTATTTCTCCGACGCAATCATAGATAGCAGCACCTGTACAGGCAATTCTTAAGACTCTAGTATTGAGTTATGACACCCACTACAAGTCATATAAGTTCAGATCGTCTTGTGAATAGTGGCGACTCAAATGTATTTCTTTAATTTGTGTTTGTAAATTTTGGACTTCACAGCGCAAGGAATTACCCGACTAAGGTAAGTTATTTTTTCTCCTCCATTTTTCTCTCTCAAAATATAACTCGCAACGTTAAAAATCATGTATTTTATAGTTTATTTACGATAAGCTTGGATACTGATAAACAAGTTGAAATCGAAAATAGCATTGTGGGGTAAGATGACGAGGAGCCTACCTTAGAATTAGTACTGTCCAGATTTCTGTGAACGGATTCAGAGCTACTGTCATTGAGCCTCTAGACAGCAATATTTTCACATACGAAGATTTTCACGCTTCATACACCACTAATGTTGTTGAAAACAACCAATTAGATTAGCCTACCATTTGTCAGCAGCACATTTCATTGGCCTTTCTTCCTGAACCTACCATTTCATCAACCCTATCTCAACAGCCTTCAACTTCCTCGCCTTCCGATGGCCAGCAAGAAAACAACCAGGAAACCAAGGAAGAAACTGCCTTCTTACCACATTTCTGGATCTCCTGTAAAACAAGCTCTTGAAAAAAAAAGAAGAAAGAAAAACAATTGATGGAACTGAAACGACAAGAAAGATTGAAAAGGAAAGCTGAAACATTAGCGTCAAAGAAAGCTAAATGTTTACCGAAAACACTTAGAAAAAGAAGGAAAACTAGAATGCGTCAACGGAATTACTGGTCATCTGATGAGTCATCACAAGAAGAAGTTCCATACGTGGAGGACGACGACTATGATACTGGAACATTATTGGAAACAGACTGCATTATTTGCGGGGAGGAGGGAAAGGACGAATTCTGGTATCAGTGCTTCAGGTGCAAATCTTGGGCACATGCTCAATGTTCCGGCTGGGATGATAATGAAGCAAAAGATAGACCCTGGAAAATGCGATTTTTGTATATGAACTTTATTACCTATGTTTTTTCTTAATTTTTGTATCTAATTCTTTAAGTTTTTGTTTCATTATGGGTAATCTGTCATTGTATTTTTAGTGTTATCTGTGCCTTTTTCACTAAGTACCTAAGTGAAATTGTTTCTCTGCATTTTTGAAAATAAACCTTTATATCTTGATTTATATTGTTATCGATTCGTCATCTTACCCACCGCCCTTAGTCATCTTACCCCACCTAATGGGTAAGATGACGAAAATTACTTTCTTGGGGGGGAAGGGAATATTTTGCCATCTTCCAAGAGGAGATGCAATTGCTTCAATTTTTTTATAAAACATAAAGGTTGAAAGAAGTCTTTCTGTAAATTTCAGGATTTTAAACCACTTATTGAATTCAGGAAAAATATTTGAAGCTTAAGTTCGTCATCTTACCCCACCTTCCCCTATATATGTACAAAATTTCAGATCTCCATGATAAAAAGTAAAAAAATAAATTTTAACGTCCACCCTTCCCGACGCTAAGTCTCGAGGTCATGGGCTATAATCCCCACTCTTGGCATGTGATTATCGCAACATAGTTAAGTTAATTATTTATATTTTACTTTGTTATATTTTCAGATATTACTTTGGATCCACTTGGCTTCTTATTATTCAAAAATGTAAAACTTTCTATCAACAGTGTTTTCTGGAATAGCATTTCAGATTTTCTCATAGTAATGATGAACCATTCGGATCCGAAAATGAAAGTTTAGTCCCTTTTTTGCTCAAAACTTTTTTTAAATTTTAAAATCTAGCTATCTTTTGCCAAATTTAAAATATGAAGCCTTTATTGAGCTGCTGTAAGTACAAAAATATTCCTTTTGATGTATTTTAAAACTGTTTATTTACTAAGGAAAGAGATTTTTCCGACTACCCTTAGTTCCACTGTAATAGGGAAATGCAGTAGTAAGAGTGCTTTCGTATTGATACTCTTCGCATATGTAGACGGTTAAAGATAGTAATGTGATGTAGTTCTTCGGACTGTAAACTTTAACAGTAAACTTTAACACATGAACCTGCTCTGTAAATGAGTGGGTTCATATGTATGTTAAAGTGCCATGCTATATATGTATGTTAAAGGGCCATGCAGCGAATCCGAAAACTATATAGAATGAATGTGTCATAAGCATCAATGAGGTGAACAAATCTCCTATTTAGTAAAAATCTTTATCATTTAATCATCTAGACGCCTAAACAGTAGTTACAATATAACAATGCATAGCTGCACTCGTGAAGCCCTCTACCCTTAGTGCAGATTCATGACGATCACTCTTTCTCTCTAATGCATCATAAGAAGTGGCAAAAATATTATCATTCTCGTAAAACTTATCACTTAATTATTCTTGGTCACAGTAGAGTGAGAATGTAGGAATTGTTCAATATAATATTCATGTTTTGTGAATATGGGCTCTGAAATACAGCGATCAGCAACTGAAAATTCTGACAAATAGTTT
Organism: Dolomedes plantarius; assembly: GCA_907164885.2. NCBI lineage: Eukaryota > Metazoa > Arthropoda > Arachnida > Araneae > Dolomedidae > Dolomedes > Dolomedes plantarius. The sequence continues at coordinate 76,854,364 of OU015494.1, read as the reverse complement.
ACCATATAATAATATGATTTCATTCAAAGAGTGCAATAAAAAAAATTCAGGTAGTCTCTTCTAACGAAATTACCGCTGGTTATTAACGTAGGATTACTTATCGTTGCTTACCTCTTTTGTATGTATATATGTATGTATGTGTTATGTATATGTGTATCTATCTATCTATCTATCTATATCTATCTCTCTCTCTCTATATATATATATATATACCTATTTATATATGTTGTCAAAATTTTGACGTATTTTGGTAGTGTCCCTTAACTGTTTACTGCTTGCCCAATACAGACCCAGCAATACAGACCCAGTCTGTATTGCTTGCCCAAGCGATGCAGACTGGGTTTGGAGCGCTGCCAAAATTATAACTCGTGACGACGGATGGTTTTAGCGTCTGAAATTTTGCTTTCCGGAGGACCGTTATGGAGGAAATTAATCCTACCTTAAAAACGAAAATATAAATTTGCATTCAATTACTTGGAGATGAGTAACCATGTTTCTTATTTACCAAATTAATAACTACACAAGAAACCAACTGTAACGTTTAACAAATTTCTAAAGGGAAAATGGTTAAAGTACTGAATACTTTCACTTATTTGAATCGCTACATGGCTTTTGATGTTTTTCTTCTAATATGAGGTTCTGAAAACGGTCATTGTGCAACATTTTGTACAACTTTGTCTAGTTATTTTACACAACATAGGGAGGCAATACGGATTAAAATTATGCCAAAGATATTTGACTATCAATGAATGGCAAAAGTTTTTACAGACACTGGGAAAATCCCTAGATTAAAGCAATAGTACAATTTAAAGATTTGTCAAGCTAATATATTTTTTATTAATAATTTCGATGTGTGCACTTTATCTAGTTAGTGATAAAAATTAAATATAAAAGTGTTAAAGATCATATGATTACGTTCATTTACTTTTTGTTATTTTCACTTAAGAATTTTGTTCAACCCCAAGCAATGTGAGAGCAAATGCTGTGAGTGCTTTTCTTTATTTCAAATATTATTATGAGATATTATTTTATTGTAAGGTATCTGTTGTACACTTAACCAGATGTTCCTTTGTCCTAAGTCGTTTTCAACTCTCTCTGTTTATGTATTTGCAAGTGATTAGTGCAATTCATGTACGGGCCACTAGAGTTCATTAATGTGCCTGGTAAATATTCTTCTTATTTCAGTCTAGCTGTTAACCTAATCTAGTGAATCACGTGGGCTAAAACTAAGTATTTTGATGTTTTAATTGTGCTTTCTCTTGCGATCTTAACAGAAATTTAATGCAAAACGAATGTCATTCTCAAATGAGTCCTAGTTTAGAAACATGCCAGTGCAAGATCATGACTTTAACATAACATCGAGAATGGAAAAAGAAACAATTGCTTGGAGGATGAACTGTTGTACCTCGGACCAGGAACTATTTTTTTCATCTTCGGGTATTTCCAAGGCATGGCCTGCTGCTATTTAATTCCTATTTTATTAGTATTGCTTTTTTATTAGTTATCTTGAGAGAAAAATTCAAAATATCTCCATTTAGTATATGGAACTGTGATGAGAGTGGTTTCTTAACCATCCATGTGCCACCCAAAATGCTGGCTACAAAAGGGCTTCAACGGGTTGGTTCACTGACAAGTGCTGAATGAAGCCCAAATGTGATATTAATCCTGGCAGTAAACAAGCGAGGTATATTGATACACATTGGGGTCATCATCCCCCTGGGAAACTTTAAGGAATATGTGTTAAAGGGAGCACGGTCCAGAACCTTAGGGGGTGCCAACCGATCCGGGTGGTTAAATGAGAGTCTTTTTTTTATTTTTCCAGAATTTCATAAAATATAATGGGTCTAGTATATTAGTAGTAAGGGAGATGGGACGATACTTTTTCTGTATAATCCCTAGAGCCACATATCTATTAATGTGATGCATGTGGAAATGGAAAATGGATTGACACTCGTAACGTTTCACCCGAACACGAACCACAAAATTCAGCCACTTGACCAACTGCTTGAGCCAATAGTTACAGCAATGAATGAAAGGATGATGATACCAGGTAACATTGGAAAACCTGCAACTCTTTACAGCGTGGCTGGGCTGTTGGGAAAAGCGTTTCTTTTTGCGTCCCCACTACTGAACATTATAAACGGCTCTAAAATAAGTGGGATAAGCCCATTATATGAAAATGTATTTCTGGACCAGATTTCCTCCATTCACATGTGACCGATAGACCTGCTCCGGATGGTCAAATGTTTGACGCCTCTCAACCATCTTCATCTTCTGCACCGCGAAGACCATCGTCAACGATGTCGCCAGAAGAAGTCAGGCCATTTCCAAAGGCTCCTATCAATACCAACACAAGAAAAGGAATGTTAAAATGGAAACTCGTTTATTCTTATTAAAATAACTGAAATAACCCGAGTTGATAAGGAAAAATCTGCAAAGAGAAAAACATTGCAAAATAATATGTCAGAGTCTAAAAATATAAAGAAAAGAATAAAAAGAAAATTTATTTTCGAGGTATTCAAACTCTGAATCTTAGGAATAATATGAATTTTAAGAATCAGGAAAGCAGCATTCTGAATTCTCTGAGAAACAGGACAACGCAGGAGAAAAATAATATGTGCTCATCAAAATAGCAGGGGAAAGAATTATAAAGTATTTTTTGGCAGAATTGTTGGGATTTGCGAAGATTTTCTCGAAAACCTAAGAAAGCCGTGAAATCCCGACAATTTTGCCTGGATAATGAGACAATTTATTAATTGGACTATAAGGATGTTATGTTAAATCTCCCAAATCCAAGCACCGGTGTTGGCCCTCGACAGCAGCAGAATATATATTAGGGAGTTAATTCGACAGCTTGCACTGTAGAATAATATTGATGCATTATTTTTAAATTCAATTGTGATTTTTTTAATTGCGTTTATAATAAAGTTTAATTGATCTCCTTATCTGATTTTTTCTCAGCTTTCTTTTTTAGGCATAAGTTAGGGGGAAATTTATACTTTTGAAATGAGTGATAAAAATAAAAGGTAAAATGCTATGCTGTACCATGGTCTTAAAGCTCTTAAATTTTAAAATGTCCGAAAATCAGGAAATTAATTCGCATGAGAAAAAATAAAATTGCAGGAAACCGTTACATTGTAAAGCATTGAAAAGTAGCATTCTTTATGCACTATATGGATGAAAAAAGTTAAAACATTAAAATTGGTCCAACGTACATCAGGTTCCTCTGTGGTTCTTATATTAACATTTTTTAAATGAATATAATCAATAAAATTCACTGCGAACCGAAATTAATACTAGCTAAGAAAATCTTAGATATTTGACATTAAGTTAAGGAAACATTTTGCCCTGAAGCAAAATATTTTGATTAGAATATCTTTTCTTTAAGAAAACCCAAAAATACCTAAAAACCAACGTTCCTTTGTTTTATGCACCCCTAACTTCGAATATGTCATGTTTGACCAGTTGAAAAAGTCAGCTTGGGATATTTCCTCCTTTTAAGTTCTTTTTGCGACAAATAAAACATAAGAAGCCTATCATTAACCGAAAACAAGTAGGTATTTTCCCATCTGGAACACTAGAAAGGCATCCGGATATTCTATCGTAATTTTACGGTTCGTTGCTAAGAATTTCCTCACTGTATCATTTTCTTTAACTTATTTCCTTTCTCGGCGTTATTTGTTTTGTTTTTACATAGCCTGCTGTGTTATAAAATTTTCCTAGTCTGTCTCGAATGATTTTTTTTTATTTTGTTATCTGCTGCCGTTACATTTTTCTATTAATTCTGCGACATTTCTTTCCTTTGAAATGAGATTAGCATTAATGTATAATTAAGTGAGGTGACAGCAGATTTTATTACTTTTTCATAAACTTTCTTGTTTGAAATCTAAGAGAAATAATAAAGAAAATTTTACTCATTATATGTATTTGTACTCTTTTGCTATATTTCAGTGAAATTAAAACTGTTATTTAAAACACATTAATACTAAAAAAGGGGTAATATAATATCATATTTATCTAATGAAATACTGAATATAATATGATTACTATTGACTGAAAACTAATAATTTTATTCATTTTGTTAATTTCCACATTAAATTTGTTTAGTAACGCAATTTAACATATCCTAATAATTATAGTGGGCACTGAAGTGTGAAAAATAAATTGGATAAAACTAAATGGATCTAGGCAAATTCCAGATCCTGTAACATTTAGTTTTTCTTAACCTTAAAATAGAACCAGAAACTAATTTTCGCAAGACAATTTGAAAGAATTTCAACTCTCTTCTTCCAGGGGAATAATCCAAAAAAAAAAGGTTGGAACACCATACTATTAGCTATTTTAATTAAATAACGTTGTAAAAATACCATACTTTTACAATTTGTTACGAAGAAAGTGTAAAATTACCCTGCGTTATTATTTTCTTACGGAGAAATCAAATTACTACCTCAGGCCTACCTCTTATGAAATTTTACCATTGAATTGAAAAGCATCTTTCTTTTCAGTTCACTCTTTAAACATCTTTTTTTTGCATCGTTGAAGATTAAAATACCCTGTAACACAAAATAAAGTCTTAGTAAAGTAGTCCTAATATATTAGTAACTCCTCTCGAAGATTAATGATTTATTTTGTAGCATAAATGTACGCTCAGATATACCAATAAATTATTGGATATTTTGCTACCGTAATTTATTTACTATACTATTTCAACTATGACTACTTCGAGTACTTACACATACGTAATTACAGAAATTTGTATTCTTACAGAAAAATTCTGACCTTTTTGTTCGTATAACCTTTAAAATGAGAGATTGTATGTAATATAATTTTGACAAAACAAAAGCTTTACTTAAATTGAAAAGGGAATAAAAAATAATAGATTTTCCATGAACGACAACATATAAATAGCAAGCGATGAAAGTTTTTAAGGGGGAAAGTACTAAAATACAATTATACAAGGATATGTATAGCATGGCTCTTTGTTAACTCCTGCGGTATTTTGGAGTCGTTGTCTTTCTGGAGCTGGAATTCATATTTTTAGTCTCAGTTATGATACGCTGGCTAACAAATGCGGTTTCAAGATTTTCAAAGATTTCTGTGCGTTAAAAAACCCTCTAATTATATTGAAAACACCAGTTGCACTCCAGAGTGTACAATACACTCTTCAAAGCTTCTAACGCTGTGTACAGATGGAAACACAGTTGCAGATGTTTGTGTGATGTCTGTCATCTATAAAATTGAATCCCAAAAAGTAAAATAACAAAGGGCTTCACAGATGAATTTTATACAAAAATTACAGAAAATATGAACAGTTTCTTTCACTGTATATTCTCATGCATAAAACACTAAAAGTAGTGCTGAATAAATAAAACAACACAAAAAACATTGCTGTCCTCCATAAATTTCTTTAACAATAATGATTATTAATATCGTAATGCATGAAAAATTTCAGATAAATTAAATTTAACATCTTCAGTTTAATAGCAAAATCGTAAAGAAGAATACAGTCTAGAGGATAATTTCAAAAACAAATCCACGAGTAAAATAAAGCAAATCGAAATTAATACCAAGAGTACGTTTGTTACACCAGCTAAACTAAATTAATTTACCTATTTAAAATGTAATAGATTAGAAAAGCATCTTAAAAGTTAAAAATTAATTTGATATCTTGTTATAAAACAAACAACATGTCAAACTGTTTTGCATTCTACCCAGACAATGACCCCAAGGTCTCTACTTGCAACATACCATTGTATATAGTAAATATACCATGAAATAATAAAATGACCACCCCAAAGAAAATTTCTTGGGAAATTAAGTGCAAGCATCCAAAAAAGAAAAACATTTTTAACTATAAGATAATATTTTTTAGGGCTCCTGTATTAGTGCAATAAAATCTTGCCCGAATATATATAAACGCTAGTTAAATACTTTCTAAGAAGATTAAGTTGTTTTTTGAAATAAAAATAATGTTTAGAAAATTTCACTATGTAAGTTTTTTTCATTTATATTCATTGTGTCACAGTAAGAGTTTGAACATTTTTGTAAATCTGTTTTACTTTAAAATAGGATATTTCTTTCTTATTAAACTCTTATTTTATGACAACAATGTAAATGAGAGAAGTCTTATTTTTCAATCGAGTAATATAAAATATGAGCAAAATTTTGAGTTTCATTAAATCACTTTGTTATAATTGCCTTTTTTGAATCTTTTATCAACATATCTAGGAAACATCCAGGGTATTTATTTTCCTTTGAATACATATTAATGTAATGTTCATACTATGCAACATGCTTTTTTCAAATAAGTTCTTTAAATAAAAAAACTAATTTCGGGGTAAAAGGAAGCAAAATAGTCGCTCAAAAAATCTCTTAATAGTATTGATAGGACGGCAAATTCATATAAAATAAATAAGCAAACTCATTTCATTTATAAAATAATCGAAATGTTTCAAATCTCTGGTTGAGTTCTCTAACTAAATTCGGTCAGAAAAATCTGCGCATTAGTTCTCACTACAGCCATTTCTTGGGCCTGAAGTAGCCTAGTGGTAACGCGTCGGCTTTCAGTGCCTAGAGGGCTTTGTACGAACCCCGACAAGCCCCATAAAATACTTCCGTCCCCTATATACGTAGACCGGAAAGTCCCTCTATGAGACAACAGAAGGTGGGAGAGGGTACGCCTCCACCCAGGTGGTCCCCCGATGGGCTACTGTAAACCGGAGTTGCACTCCTCAGCCGCATAGCCTATTTGAACTGGTCTGGTAACTACCGGCCAGGGGCATTAGCAACAACAATAACAGCTATATCTAATTTTATGCGAGCAAGACTTTATTACAACTTAAATTTAATAATCAATATGTACTAATAAAGGTGTAAAATGTGTCATAAAATTTTATAAGGTAGTTTAATTCACAAACCGGCAAAAATAGTTCTCTCCTATCCATTTCAAAAAGATGTTTGCATTAAAGAGCTAAAAAATGTGATTTTTCTTATGTAAAGACAACTTGGCACCAAAATTTTCTGGTTGCAATGTTGAATTTTCTGGGAAATATACCATATATAACATAATCCTCCGAATTGTTCAATTACCCTAACAAATGTACACTATTAATAGAATTCCCCCAATGAGAAACATATTTAAAAACTCTGTGATCAATATCCTACCAATAAATATGCTGTTTCCTGTAGTCTTGGCCACAGGAGCTCCACATTATACTGTTCATAGTCGAAGCATTGAGCTGTTTTTTTCCCAATAATTCTTCTATAATACACTCAAGATCCATTTCACTCCAACTGTCATAGCTTATTTATCTATATATCCACACAGAATACGCAAAATATTATTAAACCTCCGGGTTTTTTTCTGTCATATAGTTTGTATTTCGATAAACTTCATCGACGGAAAGAGTTTTTTCCCTCAAATAACGCTCCTCACAAACGAAAGTGATTTAAACGTGCCTAATGGCGTTCGAATCCCTAATTTTTTGTAACGTTATCTGTTAATCCTAAGACATGGAACTGTTAGAAGCTCGATTATATCGAATTTATGACGATGTCAACGGCATCTGTTGCATAAAACCATGTCAAATAGATAACTCCTAATGACCCATATACAAAGCATTCGCATGCGAATGATATGGCATTAGAAAATGTGCGAGCATCAAGTTAGAATATTGCAAGAAGAACCGAATTGATTTCAGAAAAACTCAATATGTCACTCAGTCCAATGAGAAGAATAAGGTCAGTAAGACGATGCATTAAAATTCTCTCCATGAACAATAAGACAATATAATAATTTCAAGTGTTAAAATATTTCCATGTCGAATGAAAAATATTAATTAATCATAACGTAAATGGCTTTAACCTTTCCGTCTACTTTCTTCTCTTGCAATATTATACTTCAAATAATTATTATACTTATACAAAAAAATAAGACTTAAAATTTCTCAAGAATGATGCTAGATTTTTTGTTAAAAGTATAGAATTTAGTGTTCCATCATCTAGTTACATACGCAGAATTCCATATTACTAAGTTCATCTCTTGGACATTTTAGTGTGTTTGTATTTAGAAGACTAAAACTAAATACACTGTTGGCCACCCAAATTGCAACACCAAGAAAGACAAGAGATATCACAACAAAATTTATTTTGTAGATAACATGTTGACCAAGTATCAAATGATTAAATTTATAGACTTCTGTGAAGTGTGGTTCCTGCCAAAATCAGTAGCCAGAGTAGCCGCCATTGTTGGAGATCACCGCTGCCAACACGCCTCGGCATTGAGTTCAAAGAGACTTTGGATGAGTTCTTGGGGTCAGCAGACCAAGCAGCTTCCACACGTTGCCAAAGTTGATCTGCTGTGGCAGGCTGGGGATGGAATCTGGGTCAATCGTAGAGCAACCATGGACCACATGTTTCTATCGGCGAAAGATCCGGAGAGCGAGGCGGCCATGGAAGCAATTCAATCTGGCGATTGACGAAGAACCGTTGGACAATGCGTGCCACGTGTGGTCGCGCGTTATCCTGTTTGAAATATGGCTGTGGGCAAGCCCTGAAGGTAAGGAAGGACAACTGGCTCCAACACCTCGGAGATGTAGCGCTGGCTGTTTAAAGTACCCGGGCAATGCTACTAGAGGTGTGACGAGAGTGATATCCATACCACCCATACCATAATACCCGGTACGGACCAGTGTGGCGGGTGCATAACGCATCTTTTCAGCATCCTCTCTTCACGGTGTCTCCAGACTCGAATGCGACCATAATGGTGTTGCAGACAGAAGCGTGACTCGTCAGTAAAGACAATTTCATTCCATTCTGCAGTCCACAATCTCTATCAGCATCATTGGCGGCGGAGACGTCTGTGGTTTCTGCTGTCAAGGGTAGACAAGCAACGGACGTCTTGCGGACAGACCACTCTGCTGTAAACGGCGTCGAATGGTACGCGCAGACACTGGATGATGCTGTACAGAACTGCATGTGCGGTGCTATGGTTCGTGATGTGACTGATGCGATCCGTCACTGCCATGCGCACATTTGCCTGTCATCAACGTGAAGTGGTGCCTGAGGTGGATGCGATCGAACACAGCCGGTCCGTCGTACCCTCCTGCATCCAACGATCACATATCCGCATGACAGTTGTTTGGTTTTCGTCCAACACGACTACCGATTTCCTGAAGATAATCCACAATCTTCGGTAGCCACTATCCTTCCTCTGTGCGAACTCGGATACTTGATCAAAAGATGATCGCTGTTATTCGACGAGGTATAATTGATCGTTTTTTTGAAAAAACCACAAGAAAAACACAATTGGTCGAACTTGAAATCGTCCGAAAATCTCCAAGCCTTAAATAGCGCTTTGAGTGGCGCCATAGGCGCCGTGATGTGCGTCTGCGCTGAATTCTAATCATTTGCATAGCTCACCTCCGCTAATGCATGTTGTAAATTTCATGTTATGTGCATGTTTCCTTCAGGGTGTTTGCATTTACAGTGGCCACAGTGTATGTTTCACCTGACTCTCATAAATCGGAGAATAAGTTCGTGATTGGAATCAATGCCATAATTTATAAATTATGACTTCGAATTAAGACTATGGAAGAACTCAGTGTTTCGGGGCCAAGATATTTAACTTCAAAAAGGATATCAAGGACATCATAAAATTAAATGCAGTCATGTTAATTATGGAAGGACAGCAACCCTCAAGAAATCTTTCTAATTTTGTTAGTTGCAGTTTTCTACGACTTCAGATTTGCAGACCGTTCAAATTTAAAATTTAAAGTAGAAAACAATTAGTCAAAAGAATACTCAAAAATTCAGACTGATATACTGAGTTGAATAAATGAAACAGGTTGCTTTGCATAAAAGAATTCAGATATAATAGGTATTCTTAGTGTTTTTTCTTTCAAAAATACATCTATATATATATATATAATATGTATATATATATAGATATATATTATATATATATATATATATATATATATATATATATATATATATATATATATATATATATAAATATATATATATATATATATATATATATATATATTTATATATATAAATATATATATATATATTATATATATATATATATATATATATATATATATATATATATATAATTATATAATATATATTGCATACACACACAGATATATGTATATTGTGTAGGAAAATATATATTTGTATACATATATTTCGGAGTTTAATGCATGTGATAAAAATAATTTAATGTTTTATGAAAGAATTCACAACGTCGAAATTGGTTACCAATGATATCAAATTACATAAATTTTTCACATTTTAATGCCTAAAAAATGCATCTCCTGTCAGATATTTAGGTTTGACGTATGTTTCACTAATATATGGGGGGGGGGAAGAGATAACACAAATAAAACTTGACAGAGAGAGAATACTCTGATCATCTGTAATCTATATATTCTAAAATGCATGTAAAACATTTTTCGTCCTGGCCTCTGTTATACTGCTCAGTGCAATATTTCCGATAGAAAAATTCCCAAACATATTTATTTTGTTGAGTCAGAAGAACACCTGCACTATAAATATTGTATAATAAAATAAATGGTACCAGCTGCCAGGTTGCCTCTCTTTCGAAATAATGCTGAGAAAAGAAAGCTGCAAGAGAGGAAGACAGAAAATTAAATATATATGTTTGCATTTATTATCTCTACACAAAATTTAACTCATAGATATTTTTCTATAAAATTTTTCAGGTTATTTCAGGAATTAGATAGTCAGGTTGGCTAATTTCTGCTTGCATGAAAGACAAATGGAAAGTTTGTCAGTAAACCTGAATAATACTTTATTCACAAAGGTAAATGAATTGTAAAAAAAACTTTTTCTTAAATTTCATATTCCATTAACTTTATTTCTATATCCCGCAAAAAATAAGAAAACACTCAATTAAAACATACTTCTGAAAAAATAATTTTTAAGCATAAAAAGATTAAAGATAAATTTCCGAAAATAGTGCTCCTGGACAAAATAAGTCTGTGGAAGAAATTTTTAAAGGAAAAACTTTAAATAGACTTTTAATTAGATAATTTGAAAGCCTGTGTCAAAACAGTATGTCTTTTATATTAAATTTTCCATATTTCGCTTTCATCTTTTTAAAGGTATTAAAAACAATATTTTTTATGTAAATGTTCTATAATTCAAGATAGTGGATAGAGTTTACATGAAATATTAGTATAACAATTAAAAGCTGCATTATATAGCTAATAATAAGATAGTAGTTTAAAAAAATATATGGTGGTGAATAAATGAACAGTTTTAAGCTATTTTATTTTCTACTTCCTAAAATATCACATGCTAAAGATACAAATTAGGAGCTTATTCACTTAAGAAATAATATACTTGTGTTTCACCTTGTATTCAGGGGAAAGATAAATATATCATTTCTTTTAAGTGATTTAATATTTTATATACACTGCTGGCCACTGTAAATGCAACACCCTGAAGGAAACATGCAAATAACATGAAATTTACAACATGCATTAGCGGAGGTGAGATATGCAAATGATTAGAATTTCAGCGCAGACGCACATCACGCGCACCTGTGGCGCCACTTCAAAGCGCTATTTAAGGTTTGGAGATTTCGACGATTTCAAGTTTGGCAATTGTGTTTTTCTTGTGATTTTTTCAAAAAAACGATCAATTATGCCTCGTCGAAAACAGCGATCATCTTTTGATCAAGTATCCGAGTTCGACAGAGGAAGGATAGTGGCCTACCGAGATTGTGGATTATCTTTCAGGGAAATCGGTAGTCGTGTTGGACGAAACCAAACAACTGTAATGCGGATATGTGATCATTGAATGCAGGAGGGTACGACGGACCGGCGTGTTCGATCGCATCCACCTCAGCGCACCATTTCACGTGATGACAGACAAATTGTGCGCATGGCAGTGACGGATCGCTCAGTCACATCATGAACCATAGCACAGCACATGCAGTCTATAACGCATCATCCAGTGTCTGCGCGTACCATTCGACGCCGTTTACAGCAGAGTGGTCTGTCCGCAAGACGTCCATTGTTTTGTCTACCGTTGACGCAGAACCACAGACGTCTCCGCCGCCAATGGTGCGATGATAGAAGGATGTGGACGGCAGAATGGAATGAAATTGTCTTTACTGACGAGTCACGCTTCTGTCTGCAACACCACGATGGTCGCATTCGAGTCTGGGGACACCGTGAAGAGAGGATGCTGAACAGCTTCGTTATGCACCGCCACACTGGTCCTGCACCGGGTATTATGGTATGGGGCGGTATTGGATATCACTCTCGCACACCTCTAGTACGCATTGCCGGTACTTTAAACAGCCGGCGCTATATCTCCGAGGTGTTGGCAGGCCAGTTGTCCCTTCCTACCTTCAGGGCTTGCCCACAGTCATATTTCAACAGGATATGCGCGACCACCGTGCACGCATTGTCCAACGTTCTTCGTCAATCGCCAGATTGAATTGCTTCCCTGGCCACCTCGCTCTCCGGATCATTTCGCCGATAGAAAACATGTGGTCCATGGTTTGCTCTACGATTGACCCGATTCCATCCCCGCTGCACAGCAGATCAACTTTGGCAACGTGTGAAGCATGCTTGGTCTGCTGTACCCCAAGAACTCATCCAAAGTCTCTTTGAACAATGCCGAGGCTGTGGGTAGCGGTGATCTCCAACAATGGTGGCTACTCTGGCTACTGATTTTGGCAGCAGCCACACTTCACAGAGTCTATAATTTAATCAATTTATACTTGGTCAACATGTTATCTACAAAATAAATTTTGTTGTGATATCTCTTGTCTTTCTTGGTGTTGCAATTTGGGTGGCCAGCAGTGTATTTTGGAGAGGGAAAAATAAATGGTCTTAAAAATTTTTATATTTCCATGTGATAAGAAAGCAATATTTGAAATAAATAACATCATTTTTTTCATGGATTTTATATCGAATTAGTTTTTTTATACCAATTGTTAAGTTATAATAGAATTATGAACTGAGGGTATTGATAAAGTTTCTGTCATTTTAATTTAATTTCTCTAATGTGAAAACTTCGTTATCGAAAAATGAGGTACTGAAATTAAACACCGTCAATCTAGTTTGTGAGCATACAACAGGCACTCAAACCCACGCATATCAAAAGATAATTTCTAAACATATTAATCTTTCATTATAAATTAGTAGAACGTTTGAACTATATTTCTTAATGCATCGGGGCAAATTATTATTTTTTTCATCTATACATGCTTTTTGCTGTTATAGGCGATAGATAGTTTTCATTTTTAATATATTGTAATGAACTAAAAAGTTATATTGTATGATTTAGAAAGATAAAATTTCAAGTTTTTAAGTTAAATTTGTACGATATGAATTATCAAAAGGATTTTTCCTTCTTTCCAATAAGATAATTCCGAGGTAGGATTTTAGCCTATAAGAACAAGCAGCATTTGAAAACGGTTTCTGATTTGGGGAAAATCGTGTCACTATTTGATTCTTCATATATACCTAGGGGTTCTGGAAATTGTCCCACCACGAAGATATGGTGGAGAATAATATTAAAATAGTAGTATGTGTACTATGAGTGTAACAACATAAGCAGTTAATTATAGGTCAAAAGCAAATTTAGTTTTACGATCTTCCCCCCCCCCAAAAAAAAAAAATCCTTGACTGTTTCCGAAAGAAAGCAAAATAGGAAAGAGGATGATATAATATTATTCGAAAGTAGTAAAAATGGGTTTGTAAAACCTCACTGATTATATACTATGGATCTGGACAATTGCCCACACAAAAAGGCATGGTGGAATAATGATAAATTAGTAGTATGTTACAATGATGTAACACAATAAACACTTAAATTAATAAGTTCAAAAGCAAATTGAGTTTACGATTCTTCCCCAAAAAAATATCCCTGGATTGTTCCGAAAGAAATCAAAATAGGAAGAGGATAATATATTTCGAAGTAGTAAAAAGGGGTTGTAAAACCTTACGGATTATATACTATGGTTTGGAAAATTGCCCACCCACGAAAGGTATGGTAGAATAATGTTAAAATAGTATTATGCTACTGGTGAGTGTAACATAAACAGTGAAATTAATAAATGAAAGGCAAATTTAGTTTACAATCTTCCCCAAAAACATTTCCCTGGCTTTTTCCTATATTGTTTTCTTTCGAATACAATATAGGAAGAGGATAATATAATACTTCGAAGTAGTAAAAATGAGTTGTAAAACCTTACTGATTGTATACTACGGTTCTGGAAAATTGCCCACCACGAAAGGTATGGTGTAATAATATTAAAATAGTAGTATGTTACTATGAGTGTACCACATAACCAGTTAAATTAAAAGGTCAAAGGCAAACTTAGTTTACGATCTTCCCCCCAAAAAAATTTCTCTGGCTGTTTCCGAAGGAAAGCAAAACAGGAAGAGGATAATATAATATTTCAAAGTAGTAAAAATGGGTTGTAAAACAGTATTTATACTCGACTTGCCCACTGTAGAACTTATAAATCTTATTTAGCATGAAGTCAGGATCTCGTTCAAAATTCTCAAATATAGTTTTTTTTCTCAAATTATGCACTTGAAGATATGATCTCTTATCATTGATATCTGTAATCTAAAATCACCTTCTTATCTATGTAAACGTTAAGTCTGTTACTTTTCGATTGATCATCTAAACATTTCATACATCTTCACCATTATTAGCGTCATCAGAAGCTGGGATCTTTCCAAAAACGGACTTCCTTATTGAGCTAACAGATAAAAGACCTTTAAAGAGTTTGTTCTGAAACCCCGCAAAACTTGTAAAGATGTTCACTGATAATCTCATTGATAAGCTGGATAGACCTGTATTTTTTCAGAAATTTCATTCATTCTGTAATTTGAACCATTTATTGATATGGAAACTTTAAAAAGTCTCCTATAGCCTAAAATAGGTCATTGGTGTAATCAAATTCCGTTTTTTCAGTGAGAGGAAGGGGTATGGGTTGGATAATGTGTAAATTGCATTTATTGTAGCCTTGGAATTACTTTCCTACAATGATTGTTTTAGCCCTATATAGACGTTACAGCCTGTATATTCCAACCCCTCCGTATAGGTCAATATTTAGTGTGTTTATAAAATCAATTATTACATGATAACAAATTTGTAGCCTTGGAATTACTTTCTTTACAGAGATTGTTTTAGCCCTATATTGATGTTACAAGAATCATACTCTAAGCCTTCTGTATAAGTCATATTTTAGGGTTTTATAAAATCAATTATTACATGATAACAACTTTCACTCTAGTTCTTATTTTTAAATGCATAGCAGTTCTGCTTTTGAAAGAGGACGTCTTATTAAATTCCAATACGCGGTATTTGTGTATAATTCCGTTCGTCTAGGGTCGTGATATAGAAAAAAATAAAAATTTATTTAGTAACTGAATTATTAAAATTTTTAACATGTAAACTACTTTTACAATTAGAGACGTCTTATAATATTGACGTTAAATTAAGTTGCATAATGATTCACAAAAGTCTGCCTATTAACTCTCTTTCTTTAACGATGAATACTTTCAAGGTATTGAACTTCAGTACTGGAAAAACTTTCTAGGCACTGTATTTTTACACCTCAACTATTAATGATTAACATTTCACGACCTTTGCTATATGTCATCGATTTTTGTGTTGAAAAACTATATATGTAATCTATAATTATAATATTTAAAAGAATAATCATCTTATTTTTTTCCTGTGAAAAATAAGAAAACTGTTTATAATCTTTTTCCATACAGCTTCCTTGTGTTTCTCTTCATTTCTTTCGGATTCTTCTGTTTATTTTTTTAAATGAAGGGAAAAAATATATTAATTTCCACCTAAAACGTACAAACATAGTTTTTCTATATACAGATTTATAAAATCTTTGTACTTAGTTTCAATTTTCCTTAAAACTTGTGATAGGTGTAAGTAAATATTTTAATTTTAAAATCCTTAAATTTATAAGAGAGAGATTACAAATGCTCTTACCAACATTTTACATCCTATATGCCAATATTAATACTATATAATACTGCAAAAAGACTTTAAAACTATGATTTACTGTACTTCATGTCATTCCCATTCTTTAAAAAAAAAGCTACAAATATTTGATAGCTTAGGCTCATATGTCATAAACACAGAACGTTTGAAATCTGAAGTATAAAAAGATGAAAAAATAATATCAACCATTAAACCGATGATTTCTAAAATAATTCAGCTCAGCAAGTATCCGGAAAAGTTCATTTGTCTAACTAGATATTAATCATAAGTATATTGCGAAAGTAAAACATTTCACTTTCTCCATTAAACATCTCTTAATGTATATACCAGTGGTGAAAACATCTTTTAGAATTAATCTTAAGAAATATATTAATATCCTGATGAAAAAACTTGAAGATCATTTATCATGCTTTGATAGTGGCTATTATAAATCATTCATACAGCTTGAAGAATTTGATTTATAGATATTCCCAATTGCGAAATTTAATACGATTTTGAATTCAGTTTGACTCATTAAGTCATCAAATTTATTATTTTTATGCATTGCGTAACTTTTTCTTTACGGCTAGAATAAGGTAGAAATTTTATACGTTCATAAGGTGTTTTTATCAAGTAGGTCATAAGAGCTACGTTCAGGATTTGTAATAAAAATATTCAGTTTAAATAACTTTAACATATTTAAATGGTTGATTACGGAAGAAGGTAAATATAACTATCCAATGTTTGATTCTTTGTAAAGAGTATGTAGGAGTCTTGTCAAATTCTCGCATTTCTCAAAACTCCGTCTAAGTTTAAAAATAGAAGCTAGAAGAAGCTTTTCTTTAAATAGAATTTTTTCTTAGAAGCACATAGAAACATTTCTGAGACCTATAATATTAGTATAAATCGGAAACTGAATCCTTAAGTGCATAGACTGATTTAAAATTTACACATGAGGAGAATTCGGCAAGGATTTTTGAAGAAATGTTAAGTTTCAAATTAAAGTTATTTTCGCTTTTGATTTTACATTATTTCGCCCTTCCTGTTAGGCATTTGAATGTTATTAAATTGACAAAAATATTCTATAAAAAATTAGTGTATTTTAAGAGGAAAAAAATATAAATATTACTGTTTCTAAATTCATGATGATATAATTAATTTCTAGGGACTCGAGTCAATAGACTTCCGTTTAATTTTTATTTAGTCTTTTATATTTTTATTGTGTAATTTAATGTAAATCTTTTCATAATTCCTGGGGAATCCGCTTTCTATCTCTTCAGGTGCTGTCATGTTTAGTGAGTATAATTAGAGAATTTCAGGTCGAAAGAAAAAGAAACGCTCGTCGATAGTTTGACTTTTATTTCATGTGGCAGGTGGTTTTTTGATGCAACTGCTGACTTTTAGTAATTAGGTACGTCTATCATAGCTAATACAACTAAAGCTATAATTCATTCGAATAACAAAGGGACTACAGAAATAAAGTCCCGAATGAACATACCATTACACAAGTATTTATATTAGTTTTAAAATAAAAACCAAGAAAGGAATATTTAAAAACACTTCATTGAGAACTTAAGAGTGATTGTTTAAGTACAAGCTTGATAATAATTGTTTCACAACAGGGATATAACCAATATCAATTGTAGAATTATGCCCAAGTATGTGGTATGGGACTTGTCGGTAAATATAGTAAAAATTTAAATCATGGCAAAAGATATAGGAAAAGAAAATAGTAACATATATCGAAAGTGGCAATCCTGAATTCATCATACTGGGTATCCATCCGGTCCATTAATGTTTGCAAACTTTACTGAAATATTCTATTTCATGTCATCCGGAATATGAGGATTATTGCGATAAATAACACTTTTCAGATACCCTTAAAAGAAAAAATATCTGGCAGTGACATTTGAGAGCACAAGTCTTCTTAAGGTCTTCAGTTTGTCATCGAAAATTCAAGAAAAAATGTAGTATATTTAATGTAAAAATGTAGTACCGTAAAATGGGGTGAGATTGTGCCAGGTTTTGAGGGAGGTTTTATGTCATTTCTTTATTTACCAACATAATCGGATGAATTTAGTTCCAGAAAGATAAATACACATTTCAGCTTTCTATTTCGTGGCAGAAAAAAAAATTTAAGAGGTTCGGGATGGTGGGGGGATTTTTTTCTGCCACAATCTTGCCCTACCCAGTAGGGTGAGATTAGGCCACTACTTTTTCCGCTTTATAGTTGTCATGGATTCAGTCATAGCACATTCACACACCTCTTACTTTGAAGCAAGAACACTCCCACTTAATTTTGACTTTTTTTTTTAATAAATATTATTTTTTCTCAAAAATTAACAAATTTCATCAGCCTTTTTTGGCCAAATCTAAAATCGGCCTTTTTTCACCATACAGGAAACATAAGTTTCCCCACTTTCATCAAAGTTGCTGCGCATTTGTCCCAGATAGACCCTCCCTTCATATGAAACGGCCACGAAGTCATTTACTCTGAAATCTGCTGTGGTTGCAGTGACTCCTTCCGCAACTACATTCTCTCTATTTGATTCCTAATCGTCCTCTTGAGAATGATCGTGATCTTTTCGTCATGCTGAACTGTCCAGGTGGGTAACACCATCCTTATCGTCAGTATTACCCAATTATCTTAGCAGAGAGCCCATGTTACTTGATTTTTAAAACATGTTACTTTTTTAAAACACTTTTGATACAGACAGTTAGTTTCTTAAAATATTTTAAATAGAGAAAGATTGCAACAATTCTAGCCATTCTAATAGTTAGAGTTCTGTCAATAAGTTCTCAGTTTACGAAAAAAAGTAGTTACAGTAAGCAAAATAACCAAAAAAGGGTGGCACAATCTCTCTCCATCAAGTGAACTTGTTTTAATGATAATGTGATAACATGACAATCAAAAAAGGTACAGTAATGAACCGCTACAGATAAGACTTCAGGTAGTGGGTGAATAAAAATATATTACTTACCATACATAAAACTAATCCTTCATACTCCAAGAACCAATACTTTTCCCAAGTTGCAACAAAGTGATAAAATAGTGAATTGTTAAAAAAATGTGGGAGTACCAAAGATTGCATCAGGGGAGCGTGATAACACTTGTTAATTTGTACCAACATACGGCTGCTCCGTGGTAAACGTAAAAACTAATAGCTTTAATAACAAGCCACCAGACTGATTTGATGAAGTACGTGATGGCACAATCTCACCCCATTTTATGGTATAGTAAATGTGGTCAGCAGTAAATAACTCGTGGCACTGTTTTGCTGAAACAAGTAACGACATTAATGACATGAAAACGTGCTTTTAAATTTTCAATAATATTTTTATAGATACTATTGTCTATCGTATAAATTAATATTAGCTAAGAGTGCACTATTTACTTCATTCATATTTTATGATTCTTTGAAGTGGAAGTTATCCCGTTTCCCTATTTCCAGCAGATCCCGTTTCTTGAAAGAACGCTGCATTAATCTCGAATCCGTCGACGTCAAAATAAAAGGTTAAACTCTCATATTTCTTCAGAAATTCAGCAACCACGTATGCAAATACATGAATAACTAAATATTGTTCCACTATAGAAAAAACATTGCCGGTCATCTGAAAGACGTGCCAACAGTGTTCGGACTTCCGCAATGATCATGGAAGTTACTTTTTAAAACCACCTTCAGGACCGTCCAGATATTTGTATCAGAAATGCATTTATATTTTGAATTATTATATTATTCCTTATATGTGTGCAAGCACTGTATGTAAGAAATTTACACCTCCTAAATGGATATACACATAAAACCTCTGTATTAAGGGATAAATATATACACTTGTGTGCAAAACTTAAGCAACAGGTGGGTTTTTTGCCATAACTCCACGAGAAATCATCTGAGAGACATGAAAATCAGAAATGAGGGAGAGTATTATGTACGTAAAGGATGACGAAAGCATCGGCGCTGAAAAAGGAATACAATGCATACGGTATGGAATCAAACAAAAACAAGCTTTATTGAAGGCATAGTATCGTGACTCATGATTGTCTATCCAAGATGAAGAACAACAAACAGATGTTCCTTAATATGGGATATGCCCTCCCCTCACTGCAATGGTTGCTTCGCACCGTCTCCGCATACTCAGAACCAGCTGGTGCAACATTTCTTGAGGTAGGAGTGCCCATTCCTCAATCAGCATCTGTTTGAGTTGTTGGGTGTTCTCCGGAGGATGTAAGCGTGCTTCAATGCGTCTCCCCAAAGCATCCCACATGTTCGATGGGATTTAAATCTGGGGAGTACGCTGGCCAATCCATTCGAGTGATATCTTCACTTTCCAGTAGCTCCTCAACAGCAAGAGTCCGATGTGTCTATTCATTGTCATCCATAAAAATGAAGTCTAGGCCAATGGCACCTCGGAACAGACGCACATGGGGAAGGAGTACCTCCTCACAATAGCGATCCCCGGTTACAGACCCTCTGTCGAAAACGTGGAGCTCAGTTCGCCCGTTAAGCATAATGCCTCCCCAGACAAGAACTCCAGGACCACCGTTACGGTGTCTTTCCTTGATGTTACTGGGATAAAACCGGGTCCCAACCTCTCTCCAAATGAAAACGCGTTGAGAATCACTTCTGGTACTGAACCGACTCTCATCCGTAAAGAGGACACGACTCCATTGATCAGTTGTCCAGTTTTTGTGCTCTCTGCACCACTGTAAACGGTGGCGTCGGTGGCCAACTTTCAACGGAAGGCAGCCTTCAGGACGGCGGGCGAATAGGCCCCCGTTGTGAAGGCGTCTGGCCACAGTAAACCACGACACTTGTCGCCCCATTGTTGTACAGAGTTGCTGAGCAATGGCGCTTGCTGACTGCTGTCGACCTCTTTTCGCCTGCAGGACGATATATCGGTCATCCCCTGCAGTTGTCGTCCTCGGGCGGCCACCACCAACCATTCTAACAGCTGTACCTGTGGTTTGGAACGCTTTCCAAGTGCGCGAAACGACACTTTTGTTGATTCCGAACTCTGCAGCTACACTGGTGACAGTACGCCCCTCCTCCAGCTTTCCGATCATTCTTCCACTTGTGAAGTCTTCCAGGTGATTTTTTCTAGCCATATTTCACGAACTGACTCACTGGCACTTGCAGCAAATATGTTGAATTGCGTCTCCACCCTTCCTTTTATTCTACTGTTGAGCTACGCGCGCCGACATCACGCGTTTTGCGTACGCTCACGTCGCCTCTGACGTTTCGTTCCTGATATTTGCATACGCATGACGTTTTTACTGACTTACGTGTTCATTGTACTGATCTCCAGACCTTCTTTTCTGCAATTTCATGGCTATCTGCTAAATTTTTACATTGTTGCTTAAGTTTTGCACACCAGTGTATATTGTGAAAAAAAAAATTTGTTAAAAGAAGCAGCTCAAAACAAATGCAATTTTTTTTATAAATCTTCCTGGAAAGTGTATTAAATAATAGTTTTAAAAATATAAAAGCAGAAAAAAATTGCTTTAATAATACAACTTTACCTACTGTCTCTAAATTCTGTATAAGAGATAGAAAACATGCTTATCTAGGATTTCATACTTGAGGTTAATATTCGTCGACGAATAATCCTACTTTTTGTTTTTGATGCAATGAAAGCTGGAACTTTGAAAAATGTTTCCGTCTAGTAACACAAAGAACCTCATGAGAACGATAATTTTACGTTATGTGAACAAAAAACAAGAATAAATCTGAAATCTTCCACGAGGAAGCAAATTAAAGTAGGAGAAAAGAGGAAGTTTTATAAGGAAATATTCTCCAGAATTTAAAGGTGAAAAGAAAATCTGTTTAATCTTTTATTAACATAATTAAATAGATGTTAGTCCAAGATTTACTTTCTGTGCATTATTCAAACAACATAGGATAGGAGAATGTTAGCTTTCATCTTTTCTTGATAATGAAATTTTACTAGTAATTTCATCTTTCTTAACAATTCGTTTCATTTATTCGTTTCACGTAACGATTAGTTTCACGAATTTTTGTTATAACCAAAAATTCTAATGAAAATATGATAAGTAACTATTTTAAGTCTTATTAAGAATGTTTTAATATGTTTTGTATAAATTACGCTTATGAAATAACTCTTATAAATGTCTATTGTTAGATGTAATATGTTAGTACATATATTGTATGGCATACTACATGGCAGTATTATGGGTACACATGTATTACACTAATTCTTTCATTTTCACATACACTAGTGTTATTTTCGTTGAGATTTCTTCATTAAGACGATAAGCTAGAGAATGTATGCTTTTAATAAAGCTAGCATTTAATCTCAATTCGACCTAGATAAGCAAGAGGTCCATTTACTTGAGATGATAGCTGGTGTGGTGTGGGCCTTATATCCTCTCAAGGGGCTAGGACAACTAGGGGAAAAGACACCAGCTTTGTAGGCTTTGCCTCTTCCAGAATATATTAATATCCCTATTTGCGTTTAGTTCAAAGTAGTGAAGTCTAGAACTACGGAAAGAACAATTCCTTCCTGAAGAATTAACCTGTAATTCTTCTTCAATACGGGCTTCTCAAGAGGACATAGCAGCAAATACTACATTCAGTGATGAAGAGGTTACTCACAAATGCCCTGGAGACTACGTAACGCCATTCAAGAAATTTCTCTCCATTTTAGTCCGGATGTAATTTTCACCATTAAATTGTGCACAGTGAAATAAGTTTAATATTTTTAATTAAAAGATTTCACTACCAAACTTAAGCTAAAGGATTTTCGACATATAATCAACGGAGCCAGCTTCTCAACTACCAGTGAGATAATGCAATACATAGCACTGCAACTGGAGTGACGTAAATGGTATTATACAGTGTGTCCGTAAAATCAGAGTGGG
Organism: Dolomedes plantarius; assembly: GCA_907164885.2. Taxonomy (NCBI): domain Eukaryota; kingdom Metazoa; phylum Arthropoda; class Arachnida; order Araneae; family Dolomedidae; genus Dolomedes; species Dolomedes plantarius. Next base: position 76,831,476 of record OU015494.1, on the reverse strand, counting down.
GTTTCAAATGGTTATATCTATGAAACAAATCATGTTGCAGACATGAGTCATACGTTAAATGAAAGAGAAGAACTCCAAGTTTATGTGTGCGAAAACTTAAGTGTATATTCTAACAGACTCCCGGACTACCGCCGGAAAATTCCGGAGAATTCCATTTTACAGTTAGACGGAGCTCGTCCACATTTTGCCACAATCGTGCGGAATTTCTTAACGAAACATTTTCCTCAGTGATGGTTCGGACGAAAAGGATGAATTGGTTCGCCCTCACGGTCTCCAGACATTACCCCCGTGGATTTCTATTTTTGGAGTTATGTTGAAACACACGAGTATTCCATTCAAGTTCGAAATATAGACCATTTAAGAGAGGATCACTGAAGCTGTTTCGTATATCATGCTGGATGTTCTCTGCCGTGTATGGGAAGAGACTGAATATCGTCCTTGACATCTGCAGGGCAACTAAGGGAGCACACAATCGAAGTCTGCTGAACAGGTAAGAACACTTTGGGAGATTTTTTCTCCAATTTGACGTATTCTTCATGTTCTTTACAATACTTTTGTATCGATTCGTTTAACCATTTAAAACCCCAACTAAATATTCACGGACAAAGTATTACCTATTTATTGTGGCTTTAAAAAGACAGTTTGATAATTGATATTAAAAAACGACACACAAAGCTTCAGAAAGTTCTAGCAGTTCTGCTTAAGGCTGCTATGTACTAACCCCATTGGATTCGCACTTCAATGTTAACCTATGGAGAAAAATTTGTCCGCGGAATTGCCGACTTTGGATTCAAAGATTTTTTTAAAAATGTACTCCATCATAGAGAAAAGAAATTTTAACATTTGTGTACATTTTCATTTTAAAAAAAATGCAATTATATTTTAAAATTTAAATTATTTGGGAAAAATCTGATAAGTGTGTTTTAAACGCTCATAAATTCCGTCAGTGGCCGAAATTTATAAAATGAGTCCTGTAGCGCTTTTCAGAAAAGTTCAGGCTATCTGACAATACCAATTTTTTTTATTTGATTATCAGCATTTATGTACCTGTAAATAGTTGACAAAAATATTTTTTAAATAAAAATTTGGGGGCAGCGCTTATCCCCCCTATAGAGAGAGAGCCATTACAATCCCTCAAAATGTCAATCCTAATGGGGGTGGAATTCTCGAACTGTCAACTGGACTCCTCCCTACACAAGAGTCTGCAAGAAGAGGAAAAGGGAAATACGTTTTTTTTTCTTAGTACATAGCAGCCTTAAAGGTTAAGTAACTGAAATGATAAAAATAATTACAACATCATTATAATTTTTTTTAAAAATATAGAGAGAATTTTCAGAAGTTCATTTCTCCCCGTTTTCATATTGGTAATTGTAAAGTGATTATAAAGGTATATCTTTACTGCATAAACATCAACATGACGTCAAAAATTATTTATTCCCTCAGAAAAAAAAATCACAGATTCTAACAAGCTATTGAGTGGAAACTGATAAAATTTTACTTTTTGATAGCATGGAGCTGGTTATAAACATAAATGATATTTATATAAATATAAAAGTGAAACATTGAAAAAACGAATGAAATTAGGCTTTGGAAAAGTTCCATTCACAAATAATAAATCAAAATTTTGGGCAGTAAAAGGGTATGTGATTACTTCTAGCCTTAGTACGAGTGTTACAATATCATTCCACTCTATTAACTAAATTTTTTTTTGAAACTTAGGTCATATTAAAGTATTCGTTAAAATTTAAGGTCTGTTAGATATATTTAGTGGATGTTTGGGGAAAAAATATCTTTTAATGACGCTTAAATAACGGAAATAACTGTTTAAGATAATAATGCATTTCCTGTAATAGCTATAACATCAATCTAGTGTTATTATACACTGGTGTCCAAAATTAACTATTCGTTCACAAAATATGCAGTTGCCCCAAAACTCTTTTGTAAAATTTAATTAAATTCACCTTCCTTATTAACAACTTTTCTGCATATAATATCAATAAAATAATGGGAAAATATCGAGAAAAAAAGGCTTCAGAAAGAATAAAATTTTCAAAAATTATCATTAAAATTAGATTAGCAATTATCAGGCTATTTTATCATTCCTTGCCATTGTACAAGTGTCACAGCAGGATTTCATAGATATCGTAGATTATCAATATATAATGTAAAAGTCTTCCTTTCTTTATTTTTATACCCTTCCTAACGAAAGTGCAGAGACAACCTCAGGCAAAATTTGAAATAGGGATGAAAAAAAGTCCGTCTGGAAGCACTTAGTCAACGTTCCACTAGTGGAAAATTTAAGCAAACTTGCTTGCTTGACAAAGATTTAATGAAAATCTTGAAACCTTTCTTTAACGCATGTTAACTTATTTCTTACATTAGCTTTTAAGAGGGGTAGTTATTTTTATTAAATCTTATTTATTTCAATGGTTTACAGGTATTTTATGGTTCGTAATAATTCTATTATTTTATTCCTTAATCATTTCTAAGTACATAAAGCTAATAAATGGATGAAAAGCTTTATCTAGGGGCAGAGTGTCCAAGTTGACAAGGCCAGTGGGCTAGTGATCTGAAAGTCACTGGTTCGATGCTCTTTGCTGACAAATCCACTGCCGTGCACACCAATGGCGACTGGTGCACGTAAAATCTGTAGGGGCTACGATGCCCTCCAAGTTCTCAGAATTACCTCTAGAGGTGCGAGGTCAAGTGTTCTGGTCTCGTCACTTGACTCGGTTCAAAATTACGGAACTGGTCCTTTGGCCAAGTAGAACTCCGACACTTGTGGTGCCAGTCAAAACAGGAGCCGCACCTTCATCATCCATAGCCTTCGGGACTTGATCTGATGTTGCTGTCGGTCAAGTAGCATAAGCAACAACAACAAGAAAGCTTTATCTATATTTAAAACATAGCTTGATGTTTCTCGATCTTTATCCGTTGAATGCACAAATTTATTGATTTTCCTAAACGTTAATGACTATTTTACTTCAGAAACTGTTGATATGTTATCTTTTTGGAGCAAAAAAGTATTGCAACCATTCGATAATGTATATTTCGGGTTCTCTCTCTTGTCGCTTGTATAATGTTCCTTCTACATACATTGACCTGATCCACGCCTGAAAAATCTAAAAAGACATCAAAAAACATGACAGACAAATAATCATAATCTAAGAGCCGAATCCTAATTTCGAAATCGAAACTCAGTTTTTTCTCAATTTTAAGCAAGTGAAATCCTGAGTAAATATTATTCCGAAGGTATTTAGCTAGATCAAGTATAATGATCATATATTCGCAACTTAAAATAATCTGTAAAAAATATCATAATCAGTAATTTTCAAAGTCGTTATTTTACTATTGTCTAGCCTGTAATAAAAATTCTGAGCAAAGAGCTGAATCTGAACGGTAAAAAGGATACTTTTCAATATATGCATGTTATACGTTCAAAATAAAAATCTGTTAATGCCCAAATTGTACGAGACTCGTGAATAATGATTAATCTGTAGACAGTCCTGATATTTCATCATTAACTATTATATAACAGAAATTATTATACGATATCGATGTTTACATACAGTGGTAGTTAAATGGCTGTACATTTGAAATACACAAACATATCTTTTACAGAAAATTATGTAAATACTTAAAACTTCTATAAATATATGGGGTTCATTAAACTTGATGTAATAATTGGTTTAAAAAACTTCTTCAGTTAAGACAGTGATGAAAATTAAATCTAATCGAAGTAAATTAAATTTATTTGAGAAAAAAACATTTCGAAATCAAAATTTTCAGCTATGATAAAATGACAACTTTTAAACGTATTATATATTTTAACGTAGAATTCCTCCATCACGGTCCTCCGAAAGCAAAATTTCAGACGCTAAAACCGTCCCATCGTCGCGTGTTATAATTTTGGCAGCGCGCCAAACTCAGTCTGTATCGATTGGGCAAGCAGAAAACAGTTAAACAGAAAAAGTACCAAAACCAAAATTTTGTCCAAAACTTTGGTTTTGATACTTTTGGTTTTGGTATATCTATAGATATACACTCTGTCACAAAAAAATATATACACCCAGAAGAAATTGAGCTTCTAACACGAAACTTGGCAGAAATGTAAGTCTGGTAGACATAGCAAAAAGATTAAAATTTCGACGCCAATGAGACAAGAGTAAGGTGTGCTATGCGCATATGAGATACGCAGTGGTAGAGTTTAAAGCATGATTGCTCGTACTATAGGGTTATTCAAACAAATCTGTCGAACTTGGATGGACGGTATTGTGACTAGAGATGCCTCTGAGACGTAACTGGCGACAGTACGAACAATTGTCGGACTTTGAGAGAGTGCGGTATAGTAGCCTCAGAGAGCAGGTTTGGTCCGAACAGGAGTATCGCTGCCACCTCGGTCGGAGCGATATTGTAGTTGCTCGGTGTTTTTGGCCAACAATGGATCACGGAAGGGATAGTCTACCGTCATGGAGGGTCAAGGCGTCCCAGGAACACAAATGATCGCGAGGATAGCGCAATCATAAGAGCGGCCACCGTCCGCACCAACAACGTCGCTAGAATCGGTTCTGACGCCAATTTACCACCTTCCAGACATCCGGTAGTATCAGAGGGAAACCATTCGGAACGACTGGCCGACGCAGGTATAAGGAGCCGACTTCCATTAAGACGCTTCCACTGACCCCACATCATAGTCAGTGTCCGATGGATTTTTGCCGACCTCGGGCAAGCTGGAGTGTGACCGACTGGAGGCGTGTGATCTCAGCGATGAATCCCGATTCATTTTCAATGCTGATGACCAGCGCATACGCGTGTGAAGACGGCCAGGCCACCGGTCCGATTCGACATTTGTTGTCGAGAGGCATACGGCGATTACACAAGGTGTAGACAGTGTGGGGAGCAATTTGTGGGACCCACGATCACCTCTAGTCGTCCCTTAAAAGCACTTTGACGGCACGCAGTTACGTGACGAGATTGCCAGTGGACGTAACGCCAGTTGTACGCCTATGCTATAAAGTCGCCCAGGTGTCAGTTATCAGCAAGACAACGCCGTCTACAAACTTGCGCAACTCTCACAAACAATGTCTTCAAGGATATGACCGTACTCCATGGCCTGCCAGGTCACCAGAACCTTTTGCCAATAGAGGCACGTCTGGGACGTGCTTGGAAGGTAACCTGCAGCCGTCCCGGAATACTGGTGAATTAACTGCCCAGTTGCAAAGATTATGGCATGAACTTCCCCAGGAGGTCATAGGTGACCCTCACTGATTCGATGCCACCCGTGTTTCATCTTGCATATCTTCCAGATTGTGGATTTACTACTTACTGATTTGTAACCTTTTTCATGCCATATCTTCTTAATAAAAACGGTCTGTTCTTCTGAATTGTAATCATTTTCTTATCTCCTCATACACTACATGCATGTTAAGTTTCGTATAGTAGCTCTTTTCCTTCTGGTGCATATATTTTTTTACGACAGAGTGTATATATTGTATTTAATTATATATACTACGTACATACATATAGATTACATGTATATTTTAACACTACTACATATATACATATAAAAGAACGTCAGACAACGATAAGTAATTCTGCGTTAATAACCCACGATAGTTTCGTTAGAAGAGACTACCTGAATTTCTTTTTTACAAAGGTTGTTCGTTTCTACAATGATAAATACAAGTTCTATTTTACTTGAACATATAAATGAACTTCTTGATATTCCTCCGAGCATATTTATGGAGAAAATTACATTCATTAAATTAATTTTACTACCAAATCAGTCGAAAATTTTTCGAGAAACAATTTTAGGTAATAAAATAAGAAGATTATTCTTCATTTAAAATACTTTATAGAATGGTAAATGCTTGTGAAAATTGCTTTCCATAATAATCACAAGAATCTTATCAGAGTAAAAAAATCTTTCTTTTCGTTTAAAGATTCTATTGGATATCTTAAAAAGAGCAACTACTCATTTGGTTAAAATGTGGTAATCGCATTTTACATCGAACAGGCAATATGCGAAGGCGGATATGACGAACCTCGACAAAACTAAAATAAAAGCAGGTATAGATGAAACCGAGCAAAGCAGTTGTACAATGTTATTTTCATTAACTCTTACATCTTCTACATTGTGTATTAACAAAGGTGTTTTGCAAACAGAAAAATGTATGTGTCCTTAATAGGCTTTTCATTTCTTAAGTTGAAGAAAACTGACATGAAAAGGCCATTTATCGATATTTCCGACTCAAAGCTAACGAGAGTTATTTTTAATAAAACACAGTTTCAGTGAAAGGTTAATCAATAACGTGAACTGGTTATGTGGTATTCATACTATGCATTGTCGGATAACTAATGGTTGCACCATCCTCTTCGTTTATCATGTAGGATCTAAAACGAGGACATAAAATATCAATTTAAATGAGTACTTTATTCACATTATAAAAGCTGCGTTAGTATTTCTTGTAAAATAAATATCGAAACCTGATACTAATTTAAACACTTATGATGTAATCATTTAATTTTCGTAATGAACCTGGGGTTGTTTAGTTTCTTCTCAGCTGTAAAAAGAAAATAACGATATAAGCTCGTTTGATACGATCATGGTTTTGCGGTTAATGAATGTTCATTTTTTAGTTTGTATTTTATATCGCATAACGTTACTATATCAGGGGTCCATATTTGTTCACTTTTTTGAACTCTCGGTTCAATGATTTGCACAAAAATGTCTTTTAAATTGCTAGCTGAATGTTTTTCATAAAAGTTGTTCATATATGTTCATAAATGTATTTATTTCACGCTTTTTCCACCCATTAGAACAAAAAAACTGTAAAATTGATGGTAATTTTTTCTAATAGAGCGGGCCAATTAAAATTAACGGCACAACCTCCATTTCTGGTACAACTTATAGCTGTTACATTTAAGTTGATAAAAAATAAACAACGCTGTGTTGATTAATGAACATTTAACTGAATTGCTGCGAAGTGCAAACAACTCAATATATGCCCATTCAAGAAAGTAAATGAGAATAATTATTAAAGCTATTAAAACTTGTGATGTTCACTGTTTCCTTTACCCTTAAGGTAATGTATATACTAAACAATGAACTCACCTTTAACAAGATCCGATGAGGCTTTTCTCACTAAACTTTTTAATACAACACAATTAGACTACATAAATACCGTACTCAATTGCTAGCAGGCAACGGGGAATTATTTATCGCTCATGTTAATTCCGATAGTTATATTACGGAAACCCTACCAGAATTCCAGCTAAGTCATTGCTTGTACATACGCCACACTAACCTTTCTCTCACCTTATCACCAGGTCGCTGGAGCGATAGCTAACTTCAAAACGCCTTCAGTAGACTTGATAATGTACGGCTGCTGGGGACGGCAAAGCGATCTTTCACTCCAGTTGTTTTTCGTTCGCCGCTCACACCTCCCGTCCGACCTCGCCTCATAGTGTTTTTTTTCTCTCACTGTCAAGGTGTAAACGCTACCCACTGGATTTATCGTCTAGTAGAAAAAGCGCCGCTCATTTGCATAAGGCGCTTCTTCTTCAAATGGTAATTTATTTAAACCAGGGGAGTTGATTTTGATTCAATACCTCACAAACTGTATAAGAATATAAAAATATTAATTATTCTAACAATTGGAGAATGATATATTCAATAAAAAAGTTACAAAAATCAATGCTTAAAATTTCTTTCATATCAAATATAACTGTTTTCTGTTTTTGACTCCTCTGAGTATATAAACATTTCCTATTGGCTCTTAACGCTGTTTATCTTGGCCAGCCCTGTAATATATCTACTTTCTGATATATGGAAAAGCTTTTCGATTTATTACAGATAATTCGCAAAAAAGTTATAGAACAAAGTTTACACTGAAGTGTTGTTTAAAAGAATTTAAAAACTAAAATGAAACACACAGAAGGATACTGCACATAATTTTCGCCAAAGACGCTAAAATATTTCGCAGAAATTAGCTTTTTAGTTGTATTATTTCATGCTGGGTTTGCAGTGGTATTATTTTTGTAAAAAGGTGATTTTCAGCTAGGAGAATTGTCGACTTTTTTAGACTTTTGGCACAAAACTTTTCCATTGACACTTAATGGTATTTAGCTTATATACGTATTATACACTGAAGTGCCACTGAATTAGGAATACCTAACTAGTAACGAGTTGGGCCTCCTCTGGTCTTGATAACGGCTGCCACACGACGAGGCACAGATTCAAGAAGTTTCTGGAAACGTTCCACGGGAATGGCTTGCCAAATATTGGCTAAAGCTGTCCATAATTCAGTAAGGTTATTTGGTGCTGTGTGATGGCCTTTCACGCCTTGTTCCAAAACATCCCAAAGATGGTCAATAGGATTTAAGTCTGGGCTTCTAGGTGGCCAATTCATGACAGAGAAGTCAGATGAATGCTCATCCAACCAGCCAGTAGCCAACCAGGACTTGTGAGAGGTACAGTTGTCTTGCTGGAAAATTCCATTACCGTGCGGATAACAGAACAACATAAACGGATGGAGGTGATCACCCAGCAACTCTACGTACCGAATTGCATTGAGGGAGGTTGGTACACGCACCAAAGATCCCAAACTGTGCCACGAAAAAACACCCCAGACCATGATTGAGCCACCATGCCCTTGTACAGTTCCAGCCAGGCATGCAGGATCCATGGCTTCATGAGCCTGACACCATATTCTCAGCCTCCCGTCGGCGTTAAGTAGTCGGAATCGAGACTCATCACTCCATGCTACTCGTTTCCAGTCCTCTACACTCCAGTCTCTGTGCTCTCTTGCCCAGAGAAGACGTGCAGCCCGATGGCGAGTATAGAGCAATGGTACTCTCGTAGGTCGACGGCTCCCGAAACCCATACGGTGAAGCGAGCGTTGCACAGTCCGTTTACTGACTGTACGACTGGCACCGTCATTATACTGGGTGGTAATTTGAGCTAATGTTTGGCTTCGCTGGCTACGTACAATATGTTGCTGCCGAGCGGCCTTTCCCTCCATCCTCCATGAGTTTCCGAGCTTCTCTCAGAACTGAAGTGAAGAGAGAAACAGACTGAAAACAGAACACTCAGATTGAGACTTTCGAATGTCGCGGATAAGCGCGGTCATATTACCCGACTTGGGAAACCTTGCTCATAAAGCAATTGTAAATAATATGTTTTTGTGATGTAAATAATAGTAAAAATTAAAATTTAGTGTCTTGCAGAGATTGCACTCTCCATCAATCCTTGGAATATTACTTTTTATAGATACAGACGCCCAGAAGAAGCGGAAGAAAGGTAAGTCGTATACCTTTCATAACTTAAAGATCCGCTAACAAAACATTTCTGGCGCCCCCGGGTGGGCGTCTGTAATTGTTTAGAAAAGTATATATAATTGAATTGAAAACTAATAATAAAAAGAGTGTGATAGTTTATGCTTAACATTAAACGATGGAGAGTTATCAAAAATCGCGCACACCATTACGCTTTACAAGAATAGCCAATCAATTAGAAAAATATCTTGACGATAAAGAAGTTGATGAAGAGGAATTAGAAATATTAATTGAACAATTAAATGAGAAATGGTGTGTGCTGGATGATAAAGAAACATCAATTCACGAATTATTAGCACATGATCCCAAGTGTAGTCAAGAAGTCTTTGATTCCGAATATAATGATTATGAGTCATATAAAGAAAGATATATAAGATTAAAAACGAAAGCAAACAAAATACTGAACAGTACCGTTAAAGATAATAATAGTGATGTCACGAGTGAAATGGCATCGAAACGCCGATTTAAACTACCAAAAGTAGAACTTAAAAAGTTTAATGGGGAAATAGAGGAGTGGCTCGGTTTCTGGGGTCAATTTAAGAAAATTCATGAGGATATAGAAATAGCACCGGAAGATAAATTTATTTATTTATCACAAGCTACAGTTGAAGGATCCCGTGCTCGAGAACTCGTAGATTCCTTCCCCCCATCTGCCGAAAATTACAAAGAAGCGATTGAGTGTTTAAAAACTAGATTTGGCAGAGATGAGTTACTCATAGAGGTGTACGTCAGACGGTTACTTAGTTTAGTGCTTAGTAATTCTATGGGTCAAAAGAAGACGCGCCTTGCCAGTTTATACGATAAAATCGAATCTCATATCCGAGCATTGAATTCCCTAGGTGTGACTTCCGATAAATACGCCGCGATTTTGTATCCGCTCGTAGAAAGCTGTTTACCGGAAGATATAATAAGAGTATGGGAAAGAAACATGACTCTGAAAACCGAAGTTACTAAAGAGTCAAACAAATTGACTTCCCTTATGAGTTTTCTAAAATCAGAGGTCGAAGGTGAGGAACGGATTGCGATTGCGAAAGAAGGTTTTGGTTTCGATTCTAGGCGAAAGATGAAACATTCCCCCCCTGTTTACGCGGACGGCGCCGAGGCGAGAATTCCTACGGCAATGGGACTTTTAGACGCTACACATTTCAATAAACACAGCTGCGTGTTTTGTGAAAAACAGAATCATGAGTCAGCTATTTGCCGATATGCGTTGAAAATGAGCTTAGATGACAGAAAGAAAATGTTAATAAAAAAGTGTTGTTGTTTTATTTGCTTGAAAGTGGGTCATCGGTCCCGCGATTGTAAACGTAGAATTAGCTGTGAGCGGTGTAAAGGAAAGAATTTTGTTCTAATGTGTAACGATGATAAACAGAAAGAGCTTAACAAATCCAAAGTAGAAACTATAGAAAGCAGGGACATAAAACCTGTTATTAATGACACGATGTTAAGCAACAGAACTTGTAGTCGAGAAATTCTTCTACAAACGTTGTATGTAAAACTGCGAGGCAAAAATGAAGGGAAAATTATTAGATGTCTCATAGATACGGGTAGCCAGCGCTCTTATTTGAGTAAAAGAGTGGCGGAAGAAATGCGTTATGACCTTCTTAAAGAAGAAAATGTTATCCATAATTTGTTTGGGGGGTAAAGAACACACAGAAAAACATTATCGGTACAGAGTGTTAGTTAGCAGTATTAGCGAAGATTATCACTGCAATTTTGAGGTACTTGACCAGGGAAGGATATGTTCTAAGATACCAACTTTAAAATTAGAGCCTTGTTCTAAGGAATTAAATGAAAGAAATATAATTTTAACAGATCAGTTGATTGCGAAACATGAAGAATCCGGGGACATTGATTTGCTAATCGGGGCGGATGTAGCAGGTAAGCTACTTAATGGGAAAGTGGTACCTCTACCATGCGGGCTTGTAGCTATCGGAACATACCTCGGATGGACCTTGATGGGGAAAATGCCCTTTGATGATTCCGATGATAATTCTACGATGGTAGTTACAAATTTGTTAGTTAAAGATATTACCATTACAAAGTTGTGGGACTTAGATGTCATCGGTATTGCTGATCCAGTCGCGAAAAAAGCCACGAAAGAAAAGGACTTAGAAATAAAAATGCAATTTCAGAATTCTGTTTCCTTGAATAGAGAGGGACGTTATGAAGTGACGTTACCTTGGGCTGAAGATTGTTTGCCATTACCTACGAACAAGGACTTGGCACTGAAACGACTGGGAACCACAACAGAGAAACTTCGTTCAAAAAGTTTGTTTAAACGATATGATGAAGTCTTAAAAGACTGGCAGGATAAAGGTATAATCGAAGAAGTGGAACACGGTGAAGATATCGACTGTGGACATTACTTGCCTCACAGACCGGTAATTAAAGAAAATAGCTCAACTCCAGTACGGCCCGTGTTCGATGCATCGGCGAGAGCTAAGTTTTCACCGTCACTTAATCAGAGTTTAGAATGCGGACCCAATTTATTAGAGCTGATCCCATCCCTCTTACTTAGATTTCGAGAAAGAAAGTTGGGTATTGTCGCAGACATAGAAAAAGCATTTTTACAAATTAGTATCAGACCTTCAGATAGACGTTATCTGAGATTCTTTTGGTGGAAGAACGAAGACACTAAAGAAGTGAAAATATTGCAACACACCAGAGTTGTTTTCGGAGTGATCTGTAGCCCTTTTTTGTTAGGCGCAGTAATAGATTATCATCTTCAGAATGACATGAAATATGCAGAACATGATCAGACAGTAGTAGAAAAACTTCGCCAGAGCTTTTACGTTGATAATGTATTGGCCAGTTTTGATAGTGAAGATGAACTTTTCCAATTTATTGAAGAATCTCGTAAAGTTATGGCATCAGCGAAATTTAATCTTAGGTGTTGGCAATACTCTAATGATACAAATTCAGAAGTCGTCACTAATGTTTTAGGTTTGGTTTGGAACCGAGAAAAGGACATTATAAAGTTGAGATTGGATTGGGTAGAAGATCAACAAGTTGACAAAATTACAAAAAGAACTATTTTGACTTTGACACAGAAAGTGTTTGACCCGATAGGGTTTGCAAGTCCAGTTCTCCTTATTCCTAAGTTGATGTTGCAAAGTCTGTGGAAGTCTGGACTATCCTGGGATGCAGAAGTAGATGAAAATACTAAAGAAAAATTTATAAATTGGTTCAAAGATCTCTCTCTCTCTTAAAAGAAATGTCAGTACCACGATGGATAAAATGTAACGAAGAAAACAAGAAGTTTTGCAGTATCCACACCTTTTGTGATGCCAGTAGCAATGCCTATGCAGCAGCAGTATTTTTAAGAATCCAGACATCCTCTGGAGTTGAAGTCCATTTGTTAGCTTCGAAGTCGAGAGTAGCTCCTTCAAAACCAATAACAATACCTCGTCTTGAATTGATTGCTGCCACGGTGGGAGCTAGACTTTGCGCCTCAGTTTTGGAAGGCTTACAATGGCAGAACGTATACCTTATCTTTTGGACAGACTCGACTGCTGTTTTGACTTGGATACAAAAGGAAGAAATTTGGACTGTTTTCGTGGCAAACAGAGTACGAGAAATACGAAAATTAACAGACCAAAATGCATGGAGATATATAAAGGGTGTTGAGAATCCAGCTGACCTTCCCTCCAGAGGCTGTTCAGCAAAACAGTTTTTGAAGATGAGATGGTGGGAGGGACCAGCTTGGTTAAAGAAGAGCGAAAATGAATGGCCAACAGTCAATTTGGTTTTTGACCAAGAAGAAATTGCTCGAGAAAAAAGAAAGATGACTGTAGTCTCCACGCAAGTAAACGTTGAAACTGAAGAAATCTTTCATAAAATTTCTTGTTATCCCAGGCTTATTCGAATCATTGCTTGGATTTACAGATTTTTCTTCAATTTGAAAAACAAAAATTCGAGATGCACCGGAAATCTAACCGTGAAAGAATTAAATCACGCTGAAAGAGTTATATTGAAGATTGTCCAGAAAGATGCATTTCCAGCAGGAGTATCTGAGCAACGAATTAAAGCACTTAATCCTGTTGTTGACGAAAGTGGACTTTTGAGAACGAAAACACGTCCTGTGCAACGAGTGTATCCACTAGAATTATCCGAGAACACTGAAGGTACATTCCTAAGAGATAAAATCCTTGACAATAAGAAAAGTGCAAAAGACCAAGAACCAGATAAACCCCTTCGGGAGCCCAAACCAGTGATAACCCGAAGTGGACGAATTGTGAAACCTCCCGAAAGAATGGGCATTTGAAGGTGCTCGCCAGAAAGGTTGAGTTCGTAGATACAGAACTCAAGGTGGGAGTGTGTTGCTGCCGAGCGGCCTTTCCCTCCATCCTCCATGAGTTTCCGAGCTTCTCTCAGAACTGAAGTGAAGAGAGAAACAGACTGAAAACAGAACACTCAGATTGAGACTTTCGAATGTCGCGGATAAGCGCGGTCATATTACCCGACTTGGGAAACCTTGCTCATAAAGCAATTGTAAATAATATGTTTTTGTGATGTAAATAATAGTAAAAATTAAAATTTAGTGTCTTGCAGAGATTGCACTCTCCATCAATCCTTGGAATATTACTTTTTATAGATACAGACGCCCAGAAGAAGCGGAAGAAAGGTAAGTCGTATACCTTTCATAACTTAAAGATCCGCTAACAAAACAAATACGCCTGAGCCGTCTCTCATCACGCACTGTCAAGGCTAATTGTCGTTTGCAGTTTGCCGGATCGGTAGTTTTTTTTTCCACCATCCATGTATTCTTGGTATACTCTTGACACTGTCGACCTTGAAAATCCTAGCTGTCTGACGATTTCGGAAATTGAATGGCCCATGCGTCGCGCACCTACAATTTGTCCGCGATCGAAGGCTTCTAAATCAGGCAGTTTACCCATACTGGCAATTCCAACAACTAATTCAGAACAACCACAGTACGCGCTATATATGCAGTTACCACAGCGCCCTCACTTGCACATACATGATGCGCAGCGCTACACAATTTGCATAGGCTTTGCTATCCCTAATACAGTGGCACTTCAGTGTATAAGTATTATGTAAGTATTATAACTCTTAATATAGTTCGAAAATTAAATCTTTATAAAGTGTGACCGTTGTTCTGCGACGGCATTCTCTTGTAGGATTCTGTACAATATATAATTTTTTACAAATGCACATAGTCCTAACTTAATTTTTAGGTTCTCCATTTTCGATCTCATACGGTATTTTACATACATCTCTACTCCGAGTTAAATGCTGGAAACACCCGAGAATCTACCGAAAATATTCTAATAATAATAAGTAAAAAATTAAGATTCCTAATACTTATAGGAATACATAAATCTGAAACAAACACATATGTATTGTGTTGAATTTATAAGGAAAGGTATATTTTACTTTATAAATCGGCAATTATCGAGACATTTATACGTATATTTTATACACTGTAACCCCCGAAAGTAATCACGTTGTCTTCGGAGGTGAAACGTTATTAATATATGGTTCACTTTTCAGCCTAACCTCTCTGTGGATGGTAAATTGCCTATGTCGCTGACGTTTGGCAGAGCAGACAGCAGGATCGAAACTTGCTGATGCCATATCTGTTTGACAAATTTCAATGAACGTATTCAATGAACGCTGTACGACTTGAATATTTAGTTATTTGAAAAGAATCCGTCCTAGGCATAAATGTTTATGACTGAAAAAGATTATTTTACAATATGATTCCAATTCTTTAATAGTAGGTTTTGCAGAGAGTAAAAATATTCATGCAAGTTATTTTTCGGCCCCGAAAACTACATTTTTATTGCTTATAAAAATTTCTAAAAGTTAATCGTTATAATGTGTGACTATTGTTCTGCAAAAGTGGTAAAACTGATTCGTATGGTCCCACTTTCTCGCAAAAATCGAGCCAAGCTTTCGCGCCAGAAGCTTGGTGCGTTGTACTTCTGCTCTGCATTGTACTAGCACTGCGTAATACTTCTTCCTTCCGTGCTGCGGAAAAGCCAAGTATAGCATGGCGTATCGCAAGTACAAATGCAAACGTGGCACTACGCAATAGTAAAACACACTTACCGCTGACTGTATAAACCTAGGCGTAATTGGCATGTTCACTTTGTTTACATAACCGCCTCCTCTACGCTACGGCCCTAACTGTTTCATCAGGTGGATCCGTCTACCGCCGGCTAAGCTATGAATCTGCTGGCGATAGCAATCAGTAAAACAAAACTCAGTATACAATCGCTTTGGTTGTATAAATATCATCATAATTGCTAATTAACCACGTGGAAGCGTAGAATTCTGGGTCAACTAACAAACGCTTTTAACATCGAAAATGTAATAGCTTTGGTTGCATAAATATTATTGTAACATTTGCCAATAAATCCCGTGGAAGAGTACAATTCAGGATTAACTGACTAATGCTTCTAACACGGAAAATCTAATAGCGTTAGTTGTGTAAATATCATTGTCATATTTTCCAATAAACTAAGTGGGAGTGAACAATTCAGAGTTAACTAACAAACGCTTTTAACATAGTAGAAAGTGGTGTAAAATGATAACAAATGTGAACATACCTTTAGTGGCCCAGTCATTTTGCACACACAAATTCGATTTCAGATCGCAAAGGGTATTTAAAGTGAACCAAATAATTAAGCGCATTCAAATTCTGTAAGATATTATTGTAAGGAAGGAATTCAGTGTCACCTACGTAACACACGAAGCAATACAAGGTTAAGATCAAATTTTAGAATGACTCCTAACGTGAAAAAAGTAAGAATATCCCTGCCAAATTACTAAAATTCAATTAATTATCACCTAATCTAGCATCTTTAAAGAAATTTTGAAACTTTAAAAATGGTTGCCATGTTTGGAGATAATCGCCTGGGATTGTACAATACAGTACAACTACAATGGCGTTTCTCTAATAGGATTCTCTATTATATATTATCTATTATATATTATTCTCTATTTTTTGATATACCTCACTTTATTTTTAGGTTATTTCTGTTTTCGATCTTAATCGGTACTTTTCATGCCTTTCTACTCCGAATTTCATGTCAGAAACAGTCGAGAATTTACCTAGGCATAAATGTATATGTCTGAAAAAGATCATTCCAAGAGAGACTATGAAAGTTTTGTTTCGTCCAGTTATTCGCAAAGTAAAGTTTATCGAAATTTTTGACTACTGGAACTTGGTTCTATTCCTTTTAACAAATAGTAATCACATATTTTGGAAGGATTATTATGATAATGGAAAAAACATATTTGTTTTTGTAACCATAACATGGAAGTACTGGAAAAATTTGTCAAACAGTGAACTGTTTTATCACATATAGGTTTCCCACCTATATCCGTTACACACCCCTTAACTTCTAAACGGGGACAACTTGGGCCATAAAGTTGGTGTCTAGGTATAGTAAAAAGGCTATGCGCTACTCGATGAGACAACTTACAACGCCATCTATTTTTGAATTAGCGTAAATTTTTGAATTAGCGTTTTTATCTCAAAATCGGTATGAGGTACGGGAAAAAAATCAATTACAAAGTTTTTCAGCATCATTGACTTAGTAATAAAAGACACCGTGCGCACATTAATACTTTAAACAGAATGTAGAAAATGAACACTTCTTTGGTCACGAATTCGAAAATTGTCATATCATAAAGAGTGGAAGAAAGAAACTGAGACTCTTCCCTATCGTCAGAATCATTTATTTATTTTGCTGAAAATGCTCTCCATTATCCATTATACACATTTACACTCTGAACTAGATTTCTCGTTGCACATTGTGCAACATGGCAGGTGTTACGGAGGCACAAGCATCAGTAATACGTCGGCAAATATCCTGCAATGTTGCCGGAGGAGTCGCATGTACCTGCCATTTTATGTGTCCATGGTCCTCATGAATGCGAGTCGCTTGCGTTTCCCCTGCGCCACAACACAGGCTGGTATTTAGTCCGTGAGGTGGTCTTTTTTAGCTTTGCTCTCGTTTCATGTCACCATAGTGTTGAAAATCACGAGCAAACAAATGTTCATTTTTAACATTCTGTTTTGAGTATTAATGTGCGCAATGCGATCTTTACTTACTAAACCGATGATGCTGAACAACTTTGTAATTGGCTTTTTTCCGGTATCTCGGACCGTTTTTGAGATAAAAACGCTAATTCCAAAATTTGCCGATAGATGGAGTTGTAAGTTGTCTCATCGAGTAGGGCATAGCCTTTTTACTATATTAGACCCCAACTTTATGGCCTAAGCTGTCACCGTTTAGAAGTTAAGGGGAGTGTAACGGATCTATATGGGAACCTTGTGTATACCAATACTGTCAAAATATTGCAGCTTCAGTTCCTAACTTTTAACATAAATTTTATTGTTCTCAAAGATGATAAAATCAAAATTCCTTGTTCAGAATATTTGCTACTGGTAATGATTTTCTAATTGCTTTAACGTAATACTCTCAGTTCATAAAAAAATATATCATTATTTATTTATGACAGCGAAAGTCAATAATTCACTTAAAAAATAGTTAATGTAAATATTAGTATTTGATGGAATACAAGTGAGCGGGAAACTTCATTCCTTATGAAATTTAGTTCCCTGAGGTTTAAGAAGAAAAAATAAATTTTCAAATGTCATTTAAAAGGAAAGTCCTTTAAATAAATGATGTTAAATGTTTTTATATTTCTTCAGAACGGAAAAGTTAAGAGTAATAGTAATATCACGAATACTTTTAAGTTCATGTACTATTACTAGACTACTTTAGCGACCCTATTTTCCATTATTCCATAAAATATGAATATTTTATCGAAATATGTATAGTTTTTTGTATAAGCAAATATATTTTGATGAATACAATAAATTTCAAACAACTTTAATTCGAGCTCTTTATTTGCAAGTTTATTTTTCATTTAGTCCAAAATCTTTTATCTGTTCTAGGGTACTAAGGGATTTTTCAACTGACGTGGGGATTTCATTAAATATAAGAAATTGTTCATACCATAAAATGTAAAGTATTCATTCGGAATTTATTCTCTGTAATCCAGTGTAGCATTTCTCTAAGCATAACCATTTAAAAGCAAAATCATTTATCTGTGGAAAAAGAATTCTCTTAAAATCCATCACGTTTATGTGCCAACTTAAAAAATGCCGCTGAATTCTTAATTGACGATTTTTAATATGTTCAAAATTTTAGTTTTTATCATTTTATTAATCTTTCCCAAACCAGCATACTTTTTCAATTATTAAAGATCTCAGATTTCATATGAGTTTGTAATTTTAGCTCTATTTTGCGATTAACTGGGTGAAAGAAATCACAATCTATAACATAATTTACGATTTCCTTTCTATAAAATACTTGTTTGTTTAAAATAGAAGGAAAGTAGTTCCTTTTCCAACTGACATTCAATAAAATACTCAATATTTTAATACCTACGCAACAGCATTGAAATATTTTGATTGCTACATTACATAAATATTTTCTTTTATCAATATGAGTTTAACAACAACAAGTTAATGTTTTGTTTTATTTTTTGCTTATGATATTTTCACCGACTATCCCTATCAATATGTTAATGTTTTTCTGGACTCTTATTTTCGCCGTGCTTCTGAGCCCTACGTCTCATGCTGTTAGAATATTTTATTTAATCAAAGGATTTTAGCAAAACATTGAGCGAAGTTTCCGGAATCTTACTTGTCACTCTTATTTGGCATTTAATCGATTGAATCTACCCATTTCGAGGCTAGCTCTTTTATCTTTCAAGTACATAGCAAGTAGAATTTGCCATTGTTCCTGATGCAGTGCTTCCATGCATTAATGATTGTGAAATAAAATAGGATGTATATAACCAAAGTGAATTCACAATACAAAACTGTAACTTGGTTTTCAAGGAATATTGACCTAATATTAACGAATTGGTTTATTTCTGCTGTTGTTTTGACCACTCAAGATGATGTGGCGATGGGTGGCAAAACACAAGATGTTTTAATACTGAGAGTCATAAATACTTTAAGATAAATTTCTAAAACTAGATTTGAGTACCACTAGGGTTTTCAAAAAAATATTCTTCAAAGTAGAAATCGTTTACCATCATTTTTTCGCCAACTATGTTGTACTGCCTTTGAAATAGATGTCAAATATCATTCTACCTACCTCTATTAACGCCGTTACTACGAGTCACGAGTCAAAACGTACAGGTGCCATCCAAATTAGCCTTTTGCGCAAAACTCTTAACATACTATATCAATAATTTCAAACTCTAAATTTAAAAATACTGACAAATCTACTTATTTGTATAACCCAATATCTGAAATCAGACGCTACCAGTGACACATTATGCCATTCAGAACATCTGCACAGTCTGACCATGAGTACATTTCAAATGGTAAAGAACAACAAAAGAACGAATGATTCCAGAGTATAACGATGTTTTTATTTCTGAGTATTCTTCATGCTCCTGGTGAATTGTCAGAGGAATACTTTTTCCCTTTAACTTCTTTGGAGTGACCATAAAGAAGACTGCGTTTGTAGGGTATTTTAAACAAATTGAGCAATAAATCTTTTCACTTGGAAACGAATTTTCATCAAAGTATTTTTTTTTTACTTCTTAAAAGTGTCGTGTCGTGTGAGGAGCCATACAGTACCCTCATATTTTGTTTTTATTTTTAAAACTAAGATAGAATGCTCTTTTATTTCGTCTTACAAGGGATTTAAAATCGATATTGATCTGTTGTAAAAGAATATCTGTTCACGAGATAACACAACTGTATTTTTTTTCTTGAGCTAGCAATATCTTTAGTGTGATAAGCCTTTCAGCCACTTAAGTGTAAAGAAAAAATCACTTTTATGATGGCTCTACTCCATTTCAAGATCTAGAAAAAAGGTATCTTTGCAGGTGGGGTTTCATGCCTGTTCCCTTATGAGAAAATAAAAAGGAAATTTTCTGGAATTTTTTTTCTTAAATATTCCCTTAAAAATATTTCAATTACATATGAGATTTAAACAGAAAATCATAAACCTTGAAATACTTAAGAAACTTAGTCTTGCAATCCATTATAAACTAAATGGCCTGAAGCTGATTTCAGACATAGTTTTTTCTCGCCATAGCCTATACTATGGATTAAATTGAATTTTAAATTATCTTTAAAATAAGGTTCTTTGAGCAAAAACTATGACTTAAATCAATAATTTTACGGAATGCAGCTTATAATGAATTGCAAAACTAGGTTTCTAAAGATTTTCAAGCTTTCATAAGATTCTCTGTGTAATTCTCACATGGGATTAAAAATTTTTTTGAAAAAATTAACAAAATCCCAGAGAAATACAGTTGCAAGAGCAAATTTTTAAAATTTAACCATCAAAATGCATACAATGGTTTTACTTAAGACCGATAACATTAAACTTTGCCGGAATCTGCAGGATGTATGTATGTGCTTCCTGTAGACATAATAGTTCATTCGTAAACAAGTATTGTTCTTTTGCCTTCTAATACAAAAGCCTAAATATTTATGCCATAGCTTTTCAGTCCTGATAAAAAGCCATTCGAACAACTGCATTAAATCCAACAGAGCCTTGCTTATAAAAGCAATTTTAAAGGCTATTAATTCTCATAAGTCTGAGATTAATGCTAATGGAATAATGTCGAGTAGATGTTTGGCAAGATATTAAAGCACGGGGTTTATTATAATGTAGTATCAAATATTCAAATGCAGGGACAAAATGGGGAGAAATTTTTTTCTCTTCCATTCATATTTTTAATTTCTCAATACTTAGCATAATTACTCCCCCTCCCCTACTCATACTATTCAACTTAAAAATACTAAATCAACGAAAATAGTATTTTAAAGAAAATTTTCCGCAAAAAATTTGCAAAATTGACATTTAAAAATATAAATTCTGGTACTAAATTCTGGTAAAAATAATATTCTGGTACTAAATAAAACTCTTTTATGATAGTTTAACGATATTAAGCAGAATATTTAGCTATTAAAATGTTACTTTATCTTAAACCCATTAATTTCGCATTTAAAATACCAGTTTTAGAGAATGTGACATGCTTCAGATTTAAAGAATAATTTTTATTTAAATAAAACTTACTATTAAAAAAGCACTATTATGATTTTTTTTTTAACATTATCAATCAAAATAGTTATTTGAATTTTTAGTGGATGCATTTTTTTATACAAGAAAAAAATTTTATAGTAAAACTTTTTAGCTGTTGAACAGAAAACTTCTGTTAAAATGGAAAATAGTAAAGGATATTAAAATGTTTCGTAAGTGATTGAAATTTTAAGGTTTAAGTAAATTTGAAATTAATAGTAGACAGTTTACATATTCCCATGAAAGGTAGAAGATGCTGGAATATGCAAATGGTTAGCATTGAAGTGCAATCCAATGACGCAAGAGGGAGAAACGGCATCTCAAACTCTGTATAAAAGGAAAGTTACGCAGAGAGTTTCTGATTCGGAAATCGCATTTGAATGTTGGTTTCTTGTGAGAAGAAGGTGTTATGCCTCGTATAAGAAGGAGAAACGGCTACCAACACGTGTCAGAATTCAATAGCGGCAGGATCGTGGCCTATCGAGAGTACGCTTTATCGTTCCCCGATATTGCTACTCCCATTGGTCGGAACCCAACGATTGTCATGCGAATATGGAATCGATGGGTTCAGGGTGTTCATACTAAAAATCATGCAGAATCTCAACGGCCTCCCACCACTAACGGTCGACAGGACAGACATGTTGTCAGGTCGGCCTTGCAGGAACGTACAGCCACATCACGGACCTTCAGTCAGAAAACTGGCTTGTTTGTAGCATGACAATATCCGAACGGACAGTGCGACGATGTCTGGAGCAGCACGTACTACCTGCACGACGATCATTATTGAGAATTCCCTTGACACTGCAGCATAGAGATGCGCGGCAACAGAGGTGCGCCAAACGACAAAACTGGATACAAGAGTAGCACCACGTCGTCTTTTCAGACGAGTCCCGGTTCTGCGTACCGCATCATGATGGACGTATCCGTGTCTGGAGGCAACGAGGAGAACGCACGTGGCCAGCTTGCATTCGATATTGTCCTACTGACCCTGCACCTGGTGTGATGGTATGGGCATCCATTGGGTACGCGACACGAACACCTCTTGTTTGCGTCGTCGGTAATCTGAACAGCCAGCTTTACATTTTTCAGATCTTAAGGCCGGTGGCTGTTCGCTATCTTCAGGGCTCGGAAACGCCATCTTTCAACAAGATAACGCCAGACTGCATGTTGCCCGTCGTGTCCTGACGTACCTCGACACAGAGGGTGTTCGACTGTTTCCCTGGCCAGCCCGTTCTCCAGATATCTCAGCCATTGCAAACATCTGGTAATCGGTTGCCCCGCCACCGCTCTCCAGCCACCACGATTGATGAAATGTTGCATAGATTTGAAGCAGCATGGAATGACTTACCCGTGTCTTTCATCCAAGCCCAGTTCGACACGATGCCTAACCGGATTAGAGCCTTTTAAGCTTCCAGAGGCTGCGGCTGTGTGTATTAATTACGGACCCTGTATACCCCCAAATTGCCTAGAAATTTAATCATGTTTTTTTTCCTACTATGTTGTATGCGTACAATAAGTAAAGTTTTGTTCTTTACTTTCCTTCCTGTTGTTGCAATGCTGATGGCCTACAGTGTATACAGTATGCCCACTAAAGTCCCTTCCCACCCTCTTAACTTGGGAACGGCTGCTGCTATATTCATAAAAGTGGTGTCTAGGTATAGTAAAGTAGACATGCGCTACTGAATAAAATCACCTACCGCGCCACCTGGTGGAAAATAGCGGAGTTAGCATTCCTATCTCGAAAACGGAATGAGATAGAGGAAAAAAGTGATTTACAAAGTTGTAGAACATTATCGAATTAGTAAGAAAAGATACCTTGTGGACATTAATGCGAATAATAGAATGGTTAAAAAGCGCATTTGTTTTTTCGTGATTTCCTACACTATGACGTCACAAAACTTGAACGGAAGGAGTAATGATTATCTTTCGGGCAAAACACGACACCGCAATGACGGTGAGAAGTTTGAACATCTCAAATAAAGGTATATTGTTAAAACTAGTTGTTTTTTTCTTTCTCAGATCGTTTTGTCACGTCACAATGTAGGAAATCACGAAAAAACAAATGCGCGTTTTAACCGTTCTATTTTTTCCATTAATGTCCCCAAGGTATCTATTTGTACTAAATCGATGATTTTCTACAACTTTGTAAATCACTTTTTTCCCTTATCTCGTTCCGTTTTTGAGATAGGATTGCTAACTCCGCAGTTTTCCACCAGGTGGCGTGGTAGGTGGTTTTATTCAGTAGCGCATGGCTACTTTACTATACCTAGACACCACTTTTATGAATATAGCAGCAGCCGTTCCGAAGTTAAGAGGGTGGGAAGGGACTTTAGTGGGCATACTGTATATATAATAACTTTGACGTTTATATCATTCAAATCTGTGTTGATCATTTTATATTACTAGTTCTTTTCTCAGCGATTAAAACATAATTTTCCTCAAGCAAGCTACATTATAACAAAGATTTGACATAACTGGCCTTTAATTTATGTTTTTTTCTCCAGAATACCGTTATTGAATGTATCATACATGTTTTCGGACTGTTTTAGTCAATAATGACAACTAGAGGCTTATTTCTGATTATTTCAATGTAGGATGTTATATGAAAGAAGCTAGCAACCTTCATCAAAGACTTTATAATATTCAGGTGTATGGGTTACTTTAAGCAAAAGGCAAACAGAATAAATATACTAGGAGTACAATATATAGTACCTTTTTCCTGTTGTTCGGAATAGGCTCTAAGCTGTAGGTCCCGGTCTAATTTGTCCTCGTGTAGCAATAAAATACCGTAATGTTCTCAACCTACCAACCTATTTCATGTTTCTTATTACTCATTGTTACTCATTTTAACACGAAAATTTTCATTCAAAGGAATCTATTTACTCTTTCTTCGATAGCTTTATGTTACCGCATAAGGAGTAAACATTAATTTAAAATCAAATTTGAAAGTATATCAATTTAGGCTTAAATATTTCAAAATTTCTATGATATTAAATGTTGAGAAACGCCACATCATATAACTGTTGAATCAAAGTTTTTAATATGTTTCCTAGATTTCCCATAGAAAGTAGTACTATTGATTAAGATTACTGGCATCTTTTTGTGCAGCGAAGGATATTTTTAGCATTACAATCTAGGTTGTTACTTTACAAATTTTTTTTGGGGTGATATTTCCCTCCGTCCATATTCTTTCCATTAACTCTACCAGAAACAATTCCTTGGATCTTAAAAAGCATATTTTCAATTTTCCCCATCCTCAGTCTTTCTAATTAAACCTCGGAGAATACTTTTCCCTCGACAACTAAATTCATTCAATATATTAAAGACATTTTTCTCCTTAATATGTGTATTTTTAAAATAAGATATTTCTTAAACTGAATAAGACAAGTTTTTACAGAAAGAGTGTTTTTTTAACCTCTTTTAGCCAAACCAACTTCTTTTAGAACTACAGTTGAAAAATATTTTATCTCGTGAAAGCTCTGTAAATCAGATGTAATAAAAGATTGCCGTCAAATGATATTTCAAACATGTCTAGTTATAAAAATAAAATTTGCTTCAATGTTTTATTTCGGCAAAAATAATTTTAGAATTCGTGATATATTTTGAGGTTTTACAACTAAACCTGTAAAACCCTGTTTTCTTTTGTCCATAAAACTGGATCTAATGTATTGTTGATCACTCTAATAAGTAAATCTCTTTGTTATAATAAAGAAAAACTAACTACTTGTATCGTTTATTTCAGTTTTTTTCTCCATTCCCTATTTTTACGGTTTGAAATTCTTTCTCTATATTTTAACTTGACGTATAAAAAAATAAATTCATACTTTTTAAAATTTCCCCATTATTAGCAATTCTTATAAAGAAGAAAGGAGAGAGAGAGAGAGCCTGTTGTGTTGTGGTTAAGATCCGTAATGTCTTAGAAAAATATCCTAGAAAACACCATTATCGTTTTTTTTAGTTGACGGAGAAAAATATATTTTGATAGCTATTATTCCTTTTACATTCCAGTTATGCAGTTATTATTCAATTATTTTTCCCACCAGGCAAAAGTCGGCCACTTACTTTTGTAGTGCCCAGTAGCCATGACCTAAACAGGAGTCGTATCCTTTCGTCCTGCTGCTTTCAATGAACCTTGTAAGGATTTACCCAGACAGGTGGCATAAGTTGTTGTTGCTTATGCCACTTGACTGACAGCAACATCAGATCAAGTCCTAAAGGCTATTGGCAATGAAGGTGCGGCTCCTGTTTTCACTGGCACAAGGGTCTGAGTCCGACTTGGCCAGAGGACCAGTCCCGTGATTTTGAGCTCAATCAAGCGACGAAACCAGATCACTTGACCCCGCACCTCCAGAGGTAATTTTGAGAACTTGGAGGACATTACAGCTACGACAGATTTTACGTGCACCAGCCGCCATTAGTGTACACGGCAGTGGATTTGTCAGCGACGATCATAGAACCAGTGACTTTCGGCATAAGTACAACAATAATAACATTGCAGATATAAAATGACAACTTACCCCGGCGTTGCATAAAGTTCTATCTCCCCTATTCCAGTAAAGCATATGAATACAAAAAAGAAAATATCCACACCCTCATACGGAATTGCTATAATAGATTTCAAAATGTTTTGTAATCTTCAAAATTAAGAAGCAAGTAGCTAGTGAGTTGTACTGTAATTTATGTGCATTAAAAATCCTACTAATAGGTTGAAAAATCCTCATGGGCACTAATATATTCCAATTTTGCAGTAGCTCCGATAGAAATTAGTCACCTTTTTATTTCCTTTTGTGCTACCAATACTAGAATCAAATCAAAATTCTTAAGGCATATGCAAAATTATTGTATTAAATGAACATTGAAATATATCTTATACTTAGAAAATATTTTCAATAGTGTGACTGGTTGTAACATAGTAACATAATTAATTCTCATCGTGTTGAAAGCATTATCTTTACAGGGCGTATTTTTAAATAAGGTAATACAATATAGGAAAATATATTACGACTGATGTAACATGCAGGGTGTCTCAAAAACCTTGACACATTTTAAAAATTTAATTAAAAAAAGTATAAAAGGTAGGAACTGGAAATTCACAGATGTGTTTCTGCATACATTCGAGTTCTTCTGTGTTAAAAAAGTTCAACAGATGGCGGTAGTTGTTCCGTAACAGCGAAAGTTGTAAAATAGCTAATAGTCGTTGTAAATGGCTATTTTGCTGTCCCACAAATTTCTTATTTACATCCCCAAATCATTTCGCAACAAGACGGTGGACCTCCTCATTGGGTTATGATTGTACGAGACTTTTAAATGAGGAATTTCCATACAGGTGGATTGGAAAAGGTGGTCCCATCCAATGGCCGCCTCGTTCTCCAGACATTACACCTCTTAATTTTTTTCTTTGGTGATTTGTTAAAGACTAAATTTATTCAACAAAGGGGACAGTCTTAAAGAACTCAAAAAAATTCATAACTGCTGCAATTTCATGTGTTACGGAATCCATTTTGGAAAGCACATGGGCTCAAATGGATTACCGACTGGATATTCTCCATGCCACAAAAGGAGCAGATATTGAAATTTATTGACTATACTAAAAAAATTCTAATATATAAGGTAACAAGTATGTTAATTTCTAGATCCTACCATGAGTACTTTTTTTATATAAATTTGTAAAATGTGTCAAGGTATTTTGAGACACCCTGTACTATTTTTTTATTCGGGAGTAGCGGAAACAAATAACCTCCAGTCCTATACAAAAGTTAAAGATAATATTTTAAGCTATACTGCTAAATTTAATTTTAATTTCAGAGTGTTGCTGTTATGAAATTTTTTATGATGGTCTATATATATAAAATAGTTCCGTAACTGACTGACTGACTGACAGACAACGCACAGACCAAACCGTTGGACATAAAGGACTGAAATTTTGCATGGCGATTCTTCTTATAGTGTAGGGGTGCACTAAGAGAGATTTTTGAAAAATTCTTCTTACATTTTTTATATTAAATTTTTAAGCTGTATTTTTAATATTCTTTAAAGTTTGCATTTAAAATAATAATCCGAGGGTTATAAAATTTATATCACGAGAAAGATTATAAAACTTCCTTTAAAATGTAATCTTTTTCGAATCTTTACCTCCATTTTCTGATTTTTGGTGAATTTTTAAATATTAATTTTTAGAATTTAATTTGTTAAATGCTGATCACGTGGTTTCTTTTCTTTTATTTTTGCGTCACGTGCATAACAACGAAATAGACAAAAAAAATTTCTTGCTAATGCGGCAAACGATTGGACATTATCCAAAAAAATAATAACATACAGTAAAAGAAATGTTCCTCAAACTGTACTATATTAACTGTACTATATTATTTAGTATGTTCTATTCGATTTAATTTGAATATTTTCTTCTACATTATTTTGTCTATAAAAATATCCGCTACGATTTTTTTATAAATATATTTTTTTCTTTTTTTTTTACATCAATTGCATATATTGATCGTTGTATTTAATATAAATATATTTATACATATTTTTGGCATTAATTGCATACATTGACCTTTGTATTTAATTTGAATGTACTTCTTAGCGAAGTACGGGTTTTCAGATAGTGTAGGAATAAACTGCCTGTTTCATGATAATTCATTAAATAAATACCGAACCGGCCGATGAGGCATACGGCGTGTAATAACTTGTATATCAGTCGCTAGGCAATAATCCTGAATACTCAGCCGAGGGTCCACCTGTTCGTGATATTAATTTAGGACTTAGAAGCCGTGTCAAATAGTACATACTACCGACTTTTAGCCCCACCATCCCCCCATTTCATGATAAAGTGCAGTCAAACCTGTTTTTGTGCGGTCTTTTTTATGCGATTGTTTTTGCGCGATTTTTTTGCGCGATTTTTTGTGCGATTTATTTTATTCGGTATATGAATATGCATAAAAAATTGAAGCTATATATTTGAAATTCCAAAAAGAGCTTCGATCGTGTAATCTGGCTATCACGACGTTTACAAGCAGATGATCAAACGACAGGCCTCAAAAAGTGGGGTAATTTAAAATCGTTATAACTCGATATATTATCTGTCGAATTTCAAATTTTTGTCATTTAATTAAACAGAAATATA
This sequence comes from Dolomedes plantarius, assembly GCA_907164885.2. Classification (NCBI taxonomy): domain Eukaryota; kingdom Metazoa; phylum Arthropoda; class Arachnida; order Araneae; family Dolomedidae; genus Dolomedes; species Dolomedes plantarius. The sequence goes on along the minus strand of OU015494.1, from coordinate 76,802,919 downwards.
CGTTTTAATTTCGATTCAGCGTTTTTTAAAATATTAATTTTTAAAAAAATTAAAAAATTTAGAGATTTTTTTTTAAATGATGTAACTTATTTTAAAAAAATCATTTTCAAAAGTATATTTACTTTTCAAATTTTTTAAATCAAAATTAATGTTAATTAAAAGACATGTTCCAAGTTTGAACCATTTATCTTTAACAGTTCTTGACTTATAACAATTTAAAGATAAGAAATGGTGAAAAAACCCATCATGCAGAAAATGTATTTACAGGTTTAAACAAAGATTGGTTGCTATTAGAATGGTGCAAATGCAGATAATAATAATAATAATAATAATAATAATAATATCTCCTGTTCTAATTAAGATATAAACATGATTTAAACGTCGTTTAAAGCGTCCTTTAAAGAAAAACATTCTTATGTTTTGTCCCAAATGGTCGGTCTTTCTTCAACCAAAGAAATTAAAATTTCTGTGTCGATTTTCTCCATTGTGTAAAACAAAACACTGCTTAAAACTCTAAAAAAAACTAAAAAAATCACTTCAAAGAATCACTTCAGTAGCTAGATCGGCACTGGTGTACGTTTCCTTCCAAATAACCGAATCGTGTGTACTCCCCCTCTCAAATCTATACACCAATGGCAACCGAAAAGGCCTGGCGTCGGTTCCGTCAATCTGGTTTCGGTAGACATAATCGAACGATATCTCATACCGATTCGGTTGTTCCCTCGTTTGCGGTTTTCGACCACAACCATTTGGGACAAAGCATAAGAATGTTTTACTTTAAATGACGCTTTAAAGTAAAACATTCTTATGCTTAAACATGATTTAAACGACGTTTAAATCATGTTTATATCTTAATTAGAACAGGAGATATTATTATTGATATTATTATTATTATTATTTGCATTTGCATTTGCACCATTCTAATAGCAGCCAATCTTTGTTTAAACCTGTAAATACGTTTTCTGCATGATGGGTTTTTTCACCATTTCTCATCTTTAAATTTTTATAAGTCAAGAACCGTTAAAGATAAATGGTTCAAACTTAGAACATGTCTTTTATTTTACTTAAATTTTGATTCAACAAATTTGAGAAATATATTTACTTTTGAAAATATGATTTTTTAAAAATAAGTTTCATCATTGTTTTAAAAAAATTTTCTAAATACTTTTAATTTTTCAAAAAATTAATATTTTAAAAAATGCTGAATCGAAATTAAAACATATATTTCTGTTTAATTAAATGAAAAAAAAATTGAAATTCGACAGATAATATTTCGAGTTATAACGATTTTAAATTACCCCACTTTTTTTTATTTTAAATTTTTTAATTTTTTAAAATCTTTATGAGAAGTTTTATGATGTGATTTTGTTTGCAAATTATATGGTTAACCATTACAAAAAAATCAAAGTTTTAACTCAATAAATGCATGTATCGTCATTCGGAAGTAGTTGAAAAATTTCGATAAATCCCTTCTTCTTAATTCAGTCATAAGCGTTTGAAAAGATCCCAGTCAATATCTGTCCCTCAAAATAGGATGTACCCAATACATTCTATAATTTTTTTTTGTTGTTTCGATGACAACGATACCAGTACATTACAAGAAAGGTATTTACGTCCATCCTGCAAAGTGAACTACACTGCAATGATTGCAAAGATGTTCTGTGCGGTCGGGAAAACCATATGCGGTGAAAGAAAAACCGAATCGTGTGAACACAGCTTTCGGTTGACACCGAAACGATTATAAAACCGAAACCGTATCATGTGTACGAGGCCTAATACGTATCTTCAAGTAACGAAAGCGATTACGAACCAGTTCATCACAAAAATATACACCTTTTGGACTACAACGAGTAGTCTCGAATTATATACATTTTAAAATTTTTTCTTTGTTTAAAATGAGAAATGAAATTTTTATAAAATGTTTCCATGTGTAATTTTTTTCAAATTTATTTATTTATTTATTTTTTATTATTATCTTTTTTTGAAAGCCCATTCTCGCTATTTCGTAAAGCTTTGACCTATTTTCTAAGTGAAACTTTTTTTATGCGGTTCCTCTCCCCCGCATAAAAAAAATTTCTTTAATATGCTGTGAAAAAATTATTTGTTATAGCTATTTATGAAGTTTCTGAATATTTTTTGTGCTGTTTTTGTTTGTTTTTTGTTTGTTTTTTGTTTGTTTTTTGTTTTGTTTTGCTTTGCTTTTTTTTGTGCGGTCCCTATCTACCACACAAAAACAGGTTTGACTGTAATCAGAGGGACTCAGTACTCATTTAAAATTGTATGGAATCGTTAAAACTCTCTTTACTCTGGCAATTAAATTATAGCTATGGATGAATTCAAACATAAAATGCGACCGTGGGGTCATAATGGGTTCAAAACTCTTAATGTGCCTAAACAAACTGCTTTAAAAACATTCTTACACCGACGTTGAAGAATATTTTTCATTGGTGGAGGCTTGAAGCTAGCTACATGATACAACGCATCACTCCACTCGGTCAAAATATGGATCCTGCCGAGTTCAGTACAGTGCATTATTTGCTCTGTCAAATATGTAGCTATGACTCGACCGATGAGTATATCCCGTGTTTAAGGAAGTACCTCCGTACGAAAATAATATTCATTGCTGGTACCCTAATCTCTAACCTCCTCCTTCTAGGGAGTAAAAATCCGAAAAAAATGTATTTCCAAAGTTAATATGTTAAACCAAAGGTCATGAATCTCTCCAATTTCCCCCTCCCTCAGAAAGAACCTCCTCAGAATTAGTTGCGGAAATGATAGTTGGTAGTTCATTAGCTAAAAAACTTACGGCAGGCAATCAGTTTTAGACGAGTCAGTTGAATCCATATGGAAAATTTACATAAAGGCGTACTAAATATTGTCTTGCATTTAGAGTATATAAATAATATTTTGTAAATATAATTATGAAATAAAGTCATGAAACCAAACCGTTCCTTTGCAGATGCACTGTGTATGGTTACTTCATTCGTATAATTTTATTATCCTAAACAAATCAAAAATCAAAGTTATTTTTGAGTATTCAAGCCAATATGTTTCATAAACGTGAAATACTTTCTAATTTTCTTTTGAGATCTTTAAATAATCTTCATTTCTTAGTTGTTTTTGTGTCTTCTATAGTATTTACTTAAAAGTTGCATGAAGTAGGAGGTTGTTATGTCATAGTTTTGAAACTTGAATGATTTGTTAAAAAAAACTTCGGAATTAATATTTAATTCACTTTGCAAGAAAATTTTTACGAACATTTTAGTTCAATTTATATGATTGTTATTTACAGTTTTGATTTGTGGAATGCCATTTTAATGATATCGCACCTCTGCTAGAAGAGTGTTACATCTCCGAAATTTTCGATTTTCAGATAATTGCACCACAATACTCTATAAGAAGTGCTTTTCATTCTCGAAAAATGTTATAAGCCTAGTACCAACATAATCTCCTAGATGGCGCTTATTACTCTCTTCCACAACTATGAGGGGGAACTTGCTGATGCGGGAAGAATGAAAATAAGAGTTTTGTCAGTGCCTAATGTTGTTGTATTAAACTGTTCCTGTAATAAAAATGCTCATTAAATTTTATTTGGAAAATAAATTTGCATTTTTTTCTAACCTGCTGTTCATGTTTTCAAGGTTTTTTCTTTGTATTGTGAAAAGTTTACATAGATTGTGCATTAGCATAGAGCTATGACAGAATTCCCTCAAGCTTTTCAGTCCATGTTGACAAAATGAGGTTACTAGAAGAGGGTTATATCTTGTAATTAAAATTCAAAATTATGCTTTTAAAAGTGAAAGCAACTTTAATAGTATGTAGTTTTGCCTTCTGAATCGAACAATAAGTTTCCCAAAATTATCATAGGCATTCACAAAACAAGAAATGAAATTTCGGCATATATCTTCTTTAGCTCTTCTTGAAAATATGGCTATTTTGAGATGTAACACTCTTCTAGCAGAGGTGCTATATATTACACACATTATTTGAATTATTTAGTAAATTTAAGTGTAACGTAACTGCAAGTACTGTTCCCACACTGATAAGTATTCTTTTAACTAAATTTTCATTTTTTTTTAACATGAAAAACTTTTTTCTTTTTAAATGCCGAGCTTTTAACTTAGAAAAAAAAAGGCTTTATGTAACAGAATGTTAGAATTACACCTCTTTCTGTTTGGGTTCAGCATGAGCGAAAAAAAAAATATATGCAAAATATTTACTAACTCAAACAACTAGCATCATGATAAATCTTGTTTTAGGAAGGTAGAAAGTTACATTCTCTTTCGAGTTCAAGAACCCTCAGGCTTATTTCACTGAGAAAATAACAGTACTCTTTTCTACAATGGAGACCAAAAGATAATGCCTGTATTTTAATGTTGTTATATCTAGCAATCGTATGTTGTCTGTAGACTGTTAAACTGTTTATTCGTCCCTGGAATCTTCGGTTTATAGAAGGAAACATATTCCCATGATATCTTTTTTTTTTTTAATTTTCTTGGTTTTAGATTACCATAATGAAGCGAGAGATTTGGAAGTCGAATAATCATATATTTTTCATACAACACAAACTAACTAACATGTAAGAAAGTGGCATCCAGATAATTTAAGATAAAACAATCAATGAATGTTATATTTTCGTCCTTTTTACCCCATCGTATCCAGATAATTATTTCGGAGACCAAAGTGTAGAAATATATAATGATAACAAATGTAATAATAATTATTGCTTGCATTTGATGAATAAAATAAGCATGGTTAAACAAATAAAAACAATTACATATGTGAACTGTGTGGAAAGATGGAAGTATTAAAAACGATAACTTTAATCTGATCAGTAAATACTTTTAACATCATTAGTAAAATTTCAAGCAAATTTCCTCAGAGAATGCTGAAAATTTTATGAAATGCTTTACTAGTGAAAAAAATTGTAGAGCTCTTTATTGTTGTTTAAATGCATAAAATAAATCGCAGGTGCGCCAGATAGTAGGATCAAACAATCCCCAACACAGTCTGGGCCTCTTTTTTTTAACTTTTGTGAATTTCTAGTCTTAAATTATACTTTTGTCCGGGTATAAGGTCTAATTAAAGACGTAATTTACAATGTTTCATGTAGAAACTATTTGCTCAGGTTTAATTATTCTTAATGTGTTCAGTCTGCAAGTTTTAAATATATTTTTTAATTCTGCATACTTTCTTAATTAACAGACAAGACCTCATATGAAGTCATTATGAAAAGTGTACATGCGAGGAGTGGGAAGGAAATTTGCATACCCCGTCTAACCATGAGAAAATTTGTGGTACATTTCTCAGGCATTAATTTATATAAAATTATTCAAGAAATAATAAAAAAAATTACAAATAAATTTACTGTATGAGACTATCTTATTTAGCTTCAATCAATTTTATAAGGAGAAAACAATAGCAATCGGAGCAACTGCATAGAGGACATTTACACTTACAGGAAACTTCTGGAAACGCAAAGAAGAACACACAGCTTCTTAATACCCCCATTAAAAAAATAAAAGGGTAAAAAATAAAGGGCAACTAGTTTCGAGCAAATTAATAGTTCCTCATCAGGCTGAGGAGCATTAGATGTGATAACCTCTATGGACAATCCACAAAAACGAAGATTATCAGACTCTTTGCTATAAATAGAGAAGACGACCAAAAATTCTAGAAGAACGTCTTGGGAGAAGAAGCGGACACATAAAAGGGGGAACGCTTGAAAGAGTAAACAGGGAGGAGGGGATTTTTGAGACAACCAGCCCCCCCCCCCCCGCGAAACTATCAGATACAGCAGGTAATTGGTCAGAAAGTTTGGATAGAACCAAGGAGAGGGGATAAAGGAATGGAACTAATAAATGAAAGTACAATATTAAATGATTAGAAAAAAGGAAGGAGAGGTTGAAATATAGAAGTATCCACGTGCAAATACATTTCACGACAGAAGATAAAGATAGTGTAGAAATTTCCTGGTTACTCATAACGTCCCTCGTGTGATCTGGTGGTCATAAAATTTCTACCCCGTGTTTCATCTTAGAAGCTTCTCCCTTTCATGTGCACGCATCTTCTGCCGCCTGCTATGATGTTTTCTGGAATTTTCTGTTGTCCCCCTATTTATATCAAATAGTTCGATGATCCTCACTTTTGTGAATTGTCCATACAGATGATCACACCTATTGCACCTCGGCCTGATAATGAACTATTCATTAGTTCGAAACTAGTCGTCACCCCTTTACTTTTATTGTGGATATTAAGAAGCTGTGTTTTCTGCTTTTAGTAGCTTTTAGTGTCTCTAGATGTATTGCTGCATGGCCTTTTTTTCTCTTGATGTGCAAACTGCCGATTCTGATACCCCTCAAAATTTGAGTTCCATTTAAGTGATGCATACTGTATGTTTAAAAGATATTTTTAATGTATCTTTTTTGCAAGTTCTGGTGGCTTTTTTTTGTTTGTTTGTGTATTGATTTAATATCAATAGATAGTAATCGATTTTATGATATAATAACAAAAAAATCATAATTTTTAAACGGATATTATGTGGATATTAAGTCATATATGTGGACCCTAGGACTTAGATACAAATACAATTAACGATGTAAGAAGGAATAAGTGATCTCTCGAAAATCCATCAGCAATATTTTTTCCAAGTTCATAAAGTTAATAACTACTATAAATTTTAGTATTATAAAAGTTACATTTATTTTAAAAAGCAATTTCAGTACGGCAATTCGAAAAAGTTCTTACAACACAAAAAATTGCTTTGTATTTAATTTGGAGCAAAATGTATTTTTCATGGGGTCAGCCATACTGAATAATGTATATAACGGCTATTTCGATTGTGGTTATGGGCAAATCATTCGGTCGTCGTCATGATATACGTATGTTAGGTATTTCTGCAGTTTTCTTTGGGAATTCTGGAATTTTAATCTAAAAAAAAACACATATCATTGGAAATGTGTGGCGTTACACGTAGCACATTTACGAAGAGTTTTTACTTCTATATTAATCAGTTATAAAACCGGATCAGTTATAAGTTCCGGATTAACTGGTGTAGTCCATTTTCTGTGATTGCCGAAGGAAGGATTTTGATTATTCTTCTATGACTATTGCATCTAATGCAATAGTCATAGAAGATGTGATGATGACTATTGCGTCTACTGCAATAGTCATCATCTCAAGAAAGAAATCTAAATGCATTCGAAACTAATTGCAAACATCGTACATTAAGGGTGAATTAAGATCTTTTCTTACAGTTAATTTCTTCTAAACTAAGAGATATACGTAGAAAACTAAGAGATATACGTAAGACAATGCTTACATACCACTAGCTCTCATTCACAAACCCAGGTTCAAAAGAAACAAGTAAATTAGCCTTGGTTGCTTCTGCACAATATATGTCCATAGTGTGAATTAAAATGACAGACACTATATAGAGTTTCTATGCTCACTTCTACCCAGACTTGGGTGTATATAATTTGAAGTGGCACTCTATTTGAATTGAAGCAAACACAGTTTATACATGAAACAATGTTTATTGAATTCGTTGCACATATAATTGGCTTTTACAGCAATAAGCATGCGTACTACTTGTACGGAATGTATAAACACAGCTTTCAAGAACAATATATTTTTATACTCACGAACAGTAAGTCAAACCAGCAGTACTGCCATGTAAACTTCTGGCCCGCTAAGCACTAGCGCAGGATAACACCTTTTCAACCTTAACAACCTCTCCTTTTCATTAATGACGCTGCGTGGTATTTATACTAAGCGCGTTTGCCGAAATTAGCATATCTAAAGCAGCTTCTTTAATTCACTCAAAAGTTCGATTCTTGTGAATCGAATCTGTGTATACCTTACAACTATCAATTACAATCACATACATTTAATAAAGCAAAAATATCATTTCATTACACATCAAATAATAAAGAATTGAGCACTTTCCTATGAACATCGTGAAAATCAAGGTATAACCAGGCCAAAGGTAATTTACAACACTAGCTAAGGAAATAATAGCGGGGATACTGGTCGCAGAATTTACATTGGAATGTCAAAAATTTAATAATCATAAGCTCCCTGACCATTCTAAACACATCATATTACACATTAGTACAGATCACAAAAAACATATAATTACCCTAGAGGAAAGTATTCTACTTGGAGTAAAAAAAAAATCTAGGAAAAGTAATTATGATATATATAAAAAAAATAATAATGTCACCCGATTCACAAAATACCGCGCTGTGAAGGAGTTCGGTTGAAGGGCCGAAATTGTAACACTCCAGGCTTCCGTGCGGTACTATCCCTCCTAAGTCGTGGGAAGAATGCGACTCCTGCATCAATATTCTCTGCTATTCAGGAAACACGTCTGTTGAATACCGCTGTGAAGGAGATAGGTGAAGGGCTAAAAAGGCAGCGTTCCAGGTTCTGGCAGGAATTGCACTACTGTGTCGAACAAAAATGGCGGCCACCGGACTCAGAGCTTCTCTTGTTCTCGGGAACCCTTCTCGTCGGAGGACAAGCCATGAATCATCGCCAGGGTTAACTCGCAGCCAGAGAGAAAAACTTCCCGACCTCTACACTCACGCATTCCACCGATATTGCCGCACTCCCGCGAAAACCTGTCTGCCCTATGGAATACACGTTGTAGCGCGTTTTTCATTGGACCAAAAAGAGGTTTATTCAAGGCCTAAGTCCGGCCCTTCTCCCAACCCTTCAAAAAAAAGAAACATGGTGGGCTGCCTGAACAAAATGGCGAATTCGCCATTTAGCCAAACAAAATAAAAAGGGAGGCCGTAAAACCAAAAAAATAAACTATTAATTAATACTGAGTTAGCTTTTAAGTGAGATGATGATTAATTACTATGACATTACTATTATTTGGTTTAGTTAGTAAAACTTATGGAGTGATGATAAAAAAAAGAAAGTCGTTATTCGACAGCTAGAACAATCATCACAACAAAAAGGATCGTTAGGGTACATAAATTTCGCATTAAAAAATATAAAAATTTCGCCAAAAGAATTACTATATATAAAATATCGCATTTATTCGTAAAAAAATATATATATACAATATGTCAAAACATAACTGAACTGTCAAAGTATAATTGAGAAATACGGGAAAGGGGGGCTTAAAATAATAAGATCTAACAATCCATTGACAAAGCGCGCGTATTTTGCTGTGGGGAAAATCATCTTTTAAAAGCAACTTTGAGCGGAAAACGAATAATTCTAGGCGAGAGGATTTATTTTTAGAAGTGTAAAGGTTTGGGGCGCGAAGTTAAAATGCACGATCAGCAATATTGGAGGGCCCAGATGCCCAAGGATGAGGTCTGCACATGCGCCGGCATCAGGGCTTGGAGGAAATTAAGTTTTGGCTGCAGGTTGAGTAGGAATCTCATTGCCAGCGGATTGCTCGTGGCAGTCGTGGCCGAGTAGATTCTAAAATGGCGAAGCGCGGAAATCAACCTGAAGAGTGGTCAACTTACGAAATTTAATAAAGACGGATTTAATACGAATTGGATTATTCTTTAAAAGGCCTACCACTCGCCAATCCAACAATGGACGTGACTACATAAAATTGATGTTAACACGGGAGCAAACAAGCTCCGTGTCAAAGCCGGCAGGATAATCTTCCCGTGCGCGTGAAGACTCCCAATGGATTATCGCTCCGGAGAAGAAGAAAAAAAGGACATTTTTTCAAAGGGATAAAAACGTAAATAAGAAAGATGGCTACAAATAATCTGAGATGATCTAAACCGCGTCAAGATGCACTTAGACGATAGCTATGGCAACAGCAGACACTTGTGATAGAGCGGTAACAAGCCAGGGAAAAATTGACAAAGAGACGAACAGGACTATGAAAAAATCAAAAACAAAGCCGAATGCAGAAATACGGTGTCGGACGTAAGATACAAGAACACGAAAGAGTTGTGTCGCAGTGAAAAACGACATGTTCGTAGAAAAGAGAGGGGCCAGGTCCCACATGCAGAAAATGACGTGATTAAAGTGAAAACGAGGTAAGGAGTTTGAAGAACAGGCAACGAGTCAAGACACAGCGGAGTTAACGAACGGTTTTGGGTTAAGAGGGATAAGTTAATGTCATAGGGAAGAGAATATTGACCGTAAAAGGGGTCCAACTGGTTATAATGAGCTGAGAAGTCGAAAATTGGAGATGTAGATATACAAAGTTAAGAGATGAAAAGGGAGATAAGACGTATGAAGTTGACGTTGTTAGTGCACGCCCAGGTGGTCGAAAGAATAGCGTGAGAATATGGGGTGTGATAAGGACCCCAGATGAGAAAGTATCGATATACAGCCACTGCCCTCCGTGAAGTAGATTGGAGCAAAAGGAACGGGGTAAAAGATATGACGTCCAATGACTAGGATGACGAGGGACTCATGGTTATTGGGTGTCACCAATGATGGCCCAGGGCGAAGAAGCCTAAGTGAAATAATAGAGAAGAGAATGAGGACAGAGAGATCTGAAAAAGCAAGAGATGCGAGAGAGCCGATAAGCATAGCAGGTTAGGCGCTGAGTAGCGGAGAACTGGTTGCGAGGAGAGCTGATAAATAGAAGGAAAAGCCGCAACGATTGAGCATGGCTTATTGAGAAGCCCCATATTAAAAGTCGTCTGGGAGGAAAGAATAGATGGAATGACGAGGGAAGAAATAGATGCGGCTGCCAATTCCAAAAGCGAGAAACACGCAGAAATTAATGTCATGACGTCGAAGTACCCCAACACACCAAAAGTCTGCAGAAGCCAGCACCTGATACATAGGCGAGATGTACAAATCATTGATGCTGCATGAGAAGTGACTAGTAGATTGATGAGCGCCTGCATCGAGCTGAACCGACGCAAGATTGCCGCCGACCAGACGCAAGCTCACAGCCACCAGATAGAGCATCACCCCGATGACCTTGCCCTAAACAGCGAAGGCCCCTATCAAGAGCACGAGGAGTTGAACCTGCCCTCTAGCCAACAAAAGACTTTCGGCAATCCCCAAAGAATAATAACAGATCGCGGTTCTGCTTTCATCTCCAAAGTGTTTAGTGACTATTGTACCGAAGAGAACAGCTAACATCTGCAGATCACCACTGGCGTACCGCGAGGAAACGGTAAAGTGGAGAGAATCCACCGAACTCTTATCCCTGTTTTGACCAAGATGTCATCGTCGATTCCTACCAAGTGGTACAAATTCGTAGACCCACTGCAAAGAATTCGAAACAGGCACCTCCAACTGAAGTTACTAAATGGTCCCATTTGAACTATTAACTGGCGTCATCATGAGAAATAAGGAGGACCATCACTTAAAAAATCTGCTAATGGAAGAGATGGTGGAGGAATTGCAAGAGCAAGAAACCAATTACGACAAGATGCTAAAAGAAACATTCAGAAGATCCAGGATGAAAATAAAAGTATATGTTTAAGAAATGAAAATTGATGTAAATTGCACCGGAGAATTAGTGTATTAAGGTATATGTTTAAGAAGGGAATTAATAATAGTAGCGGATTGCAATTGTGAGAAAGTGTATTAACGTAGTGTTTAAGAAATGAATTACTAATGGTAGTAAAGTGCACCTGATAATTAATGTATTAATGTATATGCTGAGGAAGTGAATTAATAATAATAGTGGATTGCTATTATGAGATCATGTATTAAGGTATATGTTTAAGAAGTGAATTAATAATGATAGTCATTGCACCGGAGAATTAGTGTATTAAGGTCTATGTTTAAGAAGTGAATTACTAATTGATAGTAAAGTGCACCATGAGAATTACGTGTATTAAGGTATATGTTTAAGACAATGAATTAATAATTATCAGCGGATTGCAATTGTGAGAAAGTGTATTAACGTATGTGTTTAAAAAATGAATTATCAATATTGGTAGCAGTTAGCAAACGAGAATATGAGTATAGGTTAGTGTAGGAGGGTGCATTGGAGAAATGAAAGTATAATCGAAATATGTATATATTAATATGTTTGTTTAATAAATTGATTCATATGTATACATATGAGTAATCAATCATTATCACTTATAATTATCACAATGTACTAACCAACTAGTAAAAACACGGTGACAAGTTGCTGCTTCCGAAATTTGACAACAGAGCCATAAAAAAACATTCTCCCTTGGCTAGAATGATGGCTTTGAAGAAAAATGTCGTGCGTTTGAACTAAACGATACATGGAAAAGGAAAATATATTGAATTATGTTGAGAATGACGTCCAAGAAACAATCATATCCACTCAGTTTATACAAAGAAGATTTGAAGACATCAAAAGAATTTGATATCAATTTATTCGAAAAGTAGGGAACAAATGGTCAATGAATACAGAAATTTGAAGCTAGAAACAAATAACGATTTATTTGCATATTATAAAGCGAACATAGAATTGGGAAAATCCCTGAATTATGCCGATCAAGAAATTATAGAGACTATAACTTTGGACTCATCCCCTCATATGCGGACTTTACTTTCCTTGCAAGATATAAAGACACCATACCAAAGGCTGACAATAGCAAAGAAGATTCCTCTCCAGAATTCGACGACGGGTATCAGTGAGCAGAGAAGTGAATACTTCAATTCATCAACAAGGAGACAACCTTTTTATAATCAGCGAACTACCTTTCGACAGTTAAATGACGTAGATGATCGACGGCGATGGACAAACTACAATGACTCCCAATATGGACGAGAGGATTATCATCATAGAAGAAATCAAAATCACGACGGACAAAACAGATACATGGCATTCAACCAACGGCATCAGAATTCGAACAATAACCAAAACAGCTACCGGCGAGCAGAAGACACAAATGACCGAAATGACTGATAATCGAAGCTCGGGTGAGTGACAAAACTTTTCCATGTCTTTTAGACAATGGGTCGACGGTGACCTTATTATCTTCAAAATTGCTTAATTTAATTAAAAGTTTTAGTGAAAAAGATAGTAAGAATAAATTAATAAAGTAGACTGTTGGTAATGTAATTGTGCAAAACTTAATAGAATGTTCAGTAAAAATAGGAAGTGTTAAAAGAAAAATTGAAATTTTGATAATAGATAGTGAATTACCATATTTATTATTGAGTTTACAACATATTCAGCTATTTAAATTAGATGTAAAGTTTAGAAATTTAAGAGTGTATCAATTTGGTTTTGAGATAAAGTTATATGATGATAATAAATTTTTAAGTCCTATTGCTTTTCATGTTCAAAATAAGAACTTTAAAAATTATGGTGAAAATTTGTATAATGAAAATAAGTATTATGCTGATGATTGTATGTATAAATTAAGAAGGGTCAATAAGAATGTGTATAAATGTAGAAATTTTTATGGTACTAAGAATTCTTATAATGTAAAATTTTTTGTAAAAGAAGTAATTTTGAAAAGAGAAAAAATTTTAGACATGATCACTCTCTTGAGCTTAATCCTAGAAATGTAAAAAAGAGAAATTGTGTAAACCAAGGTATTGAAACTGTTTTAGTTAATAAATGGGACGCACCGATTTCTGACTAAAACCAGAGCATGAATAAATCTAATGTCAAAATTGAAAATTTTCAAAGTGTAAAAAATAATGATTGTGATATTCTAAATTATAAGGAGACATCAGGAATCCCCGATGATACGCTGAACACTCTGTTTAAAGACCCCGGTGATGTTTTGGACTCAAAGCCACCAGAACAAATACCTGAGGACTGGACCCAATTAGACAAAATTTTCAAAAATTTCAAACACATTTTTTCTATAAATAAATACGATGTTGGCAAGATTAGATTAGAATCCCAAAAAATCGTTTAAACGTCAGAATTACCAGTATCACAGAGGCCATTGTGATGAAGCGCTTTCGATTTAATAGAAAAATTAAATTTTTTACAGAGATAAAGAGATCGAAGGCTGTTTTCATCACATTTTGGTTAGAATGCTAGGAAGCCGCCTTTGATTAGAGAACGGAACAGTCCTTTTTACGCATCAGCCAATTTAAAAGCGGCGGTGCGCGATAGGGGGTAGTTTGATTGCAGACGCAGATAAGGAGATGGCACCAGGGTTTGACATTAAAGTAAAATACCCTATTGTACACAAATTTATTGTGTCTGTTTGGGAGGTAGACCGCAAAACACGTGGACTGGACTTTGGGTGGTCTGTTTTACGACACAAGGGAGACGTTTAAGTCACTAACGAATGAGAAATTGGGACTTTCCTGAAGGGGTGAAATCTTGAGAGTTTGTGATAAATATAGCCAATGAGATTTGAAGAAAAAAAATTGAAAGACGAGAGAGAGGGAAGGAGAAAGGAGACAAGAGAGAAGCGTTGGAGTTTGGTCGGGGCGAGCTAGCCCGATACTACGTTCCTATTGGAGGGGACCTGATTCCGAGGCATAAGGACAACCGGTCGACATAGTTCTCGGACCTTACTCGCAGGATCCAAAAAAAATATCGAGCACCGGATCCAGAATACAGGGTTTAGACGTAACCCACCGAACTCCGGAGACCAAATACGGAAGGCATAAGGAAGAAGCAGTGACGTTCCTGTGAAGCGAGACCCCCCAATTTCCAGACAACAGCGAGCTGAGATTCCAGGACGTGAAGGTGCGATTTAGATGGAGAGAACCGCAACCCAGCTGTTTCGATGATTATCCTGCCCCTGATAGAGTGAGTGAATATAGAGTGAGTGAAATATAATTTTTGATACGTTCAGTCCCTGGTCATTTAAAATTTAGTGCTGAGTGTGGAAAAGGAAAGTTAAGGTCATAGATAAATACTTGTGTATGAGTAGTTGTTCCGTATGCTCCCTGCACCTCGTAAACTAGTAGTTAAACGATTAAATGTAAGGATTGGTGATATGAACATAAACGACTCTTTTTTTAAATAAACTGTAAATAATATGTAATTGTAAATAAATTATAGTTTTGTGTTAAAGAAAACTTGCTTTCGTCCATGAGTTGATTTCCGTTATTTTTGAAGAAAGATTGTAGGTTAAGCTTTTATAATTTGTTCGTAGGCCCATCATGTCCAGAGCCTTGGGTGTTATTCAACCAAATATCTAAACACAACGCACCGAACTACCCTTTTAATTACATAATTAGTACTACCACAATTAAATACGAATTCACGCCCAAACCGAATAAAGTCAGGCCAGGCCCTATACGACAGCCATATCATGCATCCCAAGTAGAAAATGCTGAAATTAAGCGACAAATAGATGAACTTTTAAAAGCAGGTTTTATAAAACCATCAAGTTCTCCATTTAGCGCACCTGTCACCCTCGCAAATAAAAAAATGAGGGAAAAACTAGATTATGTATCGATTACAGGAAATTAAATGTTATAACGAAAACAGATTCAGAACCTATTCCACGAATTGATGACCTTTTAGACCAATTAGGTCATGCAAATTATTTCACCACTTTAGATTTGACCTCAGGCTATTGGCATATTGAAATACACGAACGTGACACTGAAAAAACTAGCATTTACGACTAATTTTGGACTGTATGAGTGGAAAAGATTACCGTTTGGGTGGAAAAATGCACCCTAATGTCTTCCAAAGAGCAATACGCCAAATTCTAAATAAACACCAATAAATTTTGCCCTTAACTACTTCGATGATATAATAATTTTCTCAAACACTTTTCTTGAACACATAGGACATTTAGAAAAAATTTTCAAAATTTGTCAGTAGGAAAACATTAAGTTAAATAAAGCTAAATGCCAATTTGCACAAAAGAAATCAAATTCTTAGGTTATGAGATAACACAAGGAAAATACTCCCCACATAATACAAACATTGAAACTATTAGAAAATTATTACCGCCAAGAAATGTAAAAGAATTGCAAAGATTTTTTAGGCTCAATAAATGTTACCAAAAATTTATACAAGACTATGCAAAATTAAGACTCCCCCTAAACAAATTGTTAAAAAAGGATGTAAAATGGGATTGGTCCCAAGACTATCAAAATTCCTATCGGAGATTAAAAGATGAGCTCATTTCAAAACCAATTTTAACATTATTTAACCCAGATTATCATGCCACCTTTTTGTAGACGCGAGTCAAGAAGCAGTTGCTGCTGTCTTAAAACAAAACATCCTGATGGTCAACTACACCCAATTGCTTTTCATTCCAGACAATTAAAGAAATATGAAAAAAAACTATGCTATCACTGAACTTGAGTGTGTGACGATAATTGATTCAATTGATAAATACCATTGTTACTTGCATGGGAATAAATTCACAATTCATTCCGATCATTCAGCCTTGCAATGGCTCAAAAATGTTAAAAATTTAACTGGATGACTGTTTAGATGGTCTTTAAAACTCTCCATGTATGATTATGAGATAATACACATAAAAGGAAAATATAATTATGAAGCTGATATGCTATAAAGAAATCCTATAAGCCACTTTGTATCCCAATATTGTTATTTTTTAAGCACAGATGAAATTATTCAAGGACAATTAAATGATAATATAAACAATGTAAAGTACAAAAACCATCATGTAGTTTTAAACAGTGAAAAAGAAAAATCTAGATAAAATTGTAGTTCCGCCATCATTAAGACTCAAATTATTAACCTCTGCACGTGAAAAAATTGGACATCCAGGTGTGAAAAAAATGTTACAGTTAATTTCCCCTATTTACTATTGGCAAGATATAATAATAGATATTGCAAATTTTGTTCGTTGTTATGAAACATGTCAGAAAAACAAAAAATCAACACCAAAAAAATTTGGCCTAATGGAGCAGGTGCCAGTTGCCCATGAACCGTTTGACCTAATTTCAGTTGGTCATTTGATTTGGAGGTTTTAATTACTATAACTCGACAAAAAAGTATCTTCATCTGGTGATTGATCATGCGACAAGATATATTTGGACTTTTCCCTCTAAAAGTGTGACAAGTGAGACATATACTAACTGCTTAAAGCAAATTTTCAAAATTAAAGTTCCCAAACAAATATTAAGTGACAGAAACGCTGCATTTACTTCCTCAAGGTTTAAAAAATTCCTAAAACACCACAATACGAAACAATTACTCACGTCAGCCCATAGGCCTCAGTGTAACTGTAAAAATGAAAGATTTAATCAAACTATTGTGTCAAAATTAAGATGTAAAGTAAATACTTCGAAAAAAATTCCATGGACGAAAATTTTAGAGCAAGTAATTTCTGAATATAATAACCAACACCACAGTGTAACTGGATTCCCCCGAATTACCTTTTATTTGGACATTTACCATATGACTCACCATTGCCTAAAACAACGTCATTAAATTATCCGCAAGTTGAAGATGCAAGAAAGATTGCAGTACAAAGAACCATTCAGCACCATAAAATTAATAAATAGAGATATGATAGACATTTTGTACAGTCAATTTTAAAATTGCTGACTTATTGATGTACGAAGAATTTAAATACCCAAATTCAAGAAAATTAGATCCACCTTATTCAGGCCCTTATACAATTTTAAGCCAACTTTCTAATGTTAATTTTGAAATTGATAAACCAAACCAATAGACTGGGAAAAAGAGTGAAATGGTGCACTCAACTTGATTAAGGCATTTTCATCCACATAATGAGTTAAATTAAAATAATTTTTGTTTCATGCACAATTTTCTTGGGGAGGGGGGGGAATTAAGAGAAGATTTTGGTACGAATTGCAAGTAAAAAATTGAAATTATAAAATTATGTATGTTAATAAGTAAATAAAATAAAAATTTAAAAAAGCTATCTTGGTTAAACTTTCTACTACAGAACTATTGTATGTGTTGTTTTGGATCTTCTGAGCCAAAAACCGAATGTGACGCCCCTACTTCTTTCATCTTTCAGTAAATAACCTCCTTCTCGATTACTCTATCCTATCACCCATCTCTACCCGCGCGTTGGAAGTCATCCCAACCTCATTGTATCCTTCTAAATAAATTGTACTTCACATACTCAGTCACAATGTGCTGAAAAATATTACTTAAATGAAATGACTAAAGACAGGCCATTGGTTGACCGCTCCTTTTGCCCTCCCAATTGTTACTTAATACTTCCTCAGGCATGACCAGCGCCCACATTTCCTGTTTCTCCATCTTAGTTCTTGACAAGATGTTGTTTTGGCTGTCATGTCCTGTGGGAGAATTACGGTTGGTCCACTGTACGGCCACAAACACTAAACGCAAACAACTACACACACCCTTCACTCCTTAGTAGTAGTAAGGTTATTAAGAATTTGAACCTAGAGCAGTGTGGGGAACACACATTCCAACACACGAACACTCTCCACATATTTTTCCAAAGCCATTGTTGTGGTTAAGACTGTGGGAAAATTTTGAACCTGCTCTCCTATGACCCAACTATGCACAACTAATCAGAAAGTATAATGTGTTTTTACATAATGAATCTATCATTGTGAATTTTTGAAATAAAAAGTGTCAATTATATTTATGTTTTGATAAGGGTGAATTGATTTGTAGATGAATTGTAAAATTATTGTGAAAATTTGTGTGTGTATCATAACTGGAGTATGAAAAAGCGCTTTCTTGTAACCTAGGTTAAAATGAAATGATGTTATGTAATGAAACAATGCTGAAAATTAAGTATATGAGAAAAATTATCTCATGGGAAATTGAATTTATAAGTTGAAAGAATCTGTAGAAGTTGAGTTTATAAGTTGATTTTGTAAAGTGATTTTGTAATATAAGTAGATAAAATCTGTATTTTTCAATTATTAATATGTGATGTCTCTGAGTTTTTACAGGGGCCACACATAATGGTCGACCATGGGCATTTTCATCATTAAGTTGTTTTCATTCATGTATATTTCATATTTCCATTCTGATTTTATGTAAATAAATTAAATACTTCTGTAACTGATTGAGACTGGAACTGTTTAATATTGTGAGAGTGAGTGGACAGATTGTAGGACTGTCAAACTATTCTCCACTCAGGATCTGTGTAATCATCTGGTAAGGTAGAGGCTTATTTGTAAACTGTAATAACCGTCCAAGTAACTAGTGAAAATTGTGATTAATATTTCAGTGTGTTTATGTGATATATTTTTGTATGTTAAGTGAGATTTTTCAGATAATTCCTCTATGTTTTTCCTATTGTTTCTACTAACCAATGATTACAAACATTTTTTTTCAAGACTCAAGACCATTTCGATGTAAAACTGTTATGAATATGCACTGCATTTTTTAAAACCACTGCTCCAGGTCATCCGGAATAGATAGAAGAGTAATGTAGGGGTTTCATAGGAAAAATTTAGGAATAAATTGATGGGTTTTGTTGGGAATTTGTTGACTAGGGACTGCAGCCCTACTCAGCATTTTCCAATGGATTAATTTAGTTCTGGAATTAACTTGTTTCTCTCTTCTGGGGACGTGTCGCAGAGAATTCGCGACTCTTTGTGTGCACGCCTTCATAGGGACGGGGGGGGCGGAGTTGTCAATACATAAGGGGGCTTAAAATAATAAGAATCTAAGAATCCATTGACAAAGCGCGCGTATTTTGCTGTGGGGAAAATCGTCTTTTAAAAGCGACTTTGAGCGGAAGAAGTGTAAAGGTTTGAGCGCGAAGTTAAAAATGCACGATCAGCAATATTGAGGGACCAGATGCCCAAGGATGAGGTCTGCACATGCGCCGTGCATCAGGAGCTTGGAGGAAATTAAGTTTTCACGGCAGATTGAGTAGGAATCTCATTGCTAGCGGATGCTCGCGGCAGTCGTGGTCGAGTAGATTATAAAATGGCGAAGCGCGGAAATCAACCTGGAGAGTGGTCAACTTACGAAGTTTAATAAAGACGGATTTAATACGAATTGAATTATTTCTTTAACAGGCCTACCACTCGCCCAATTCAACAATGGACGTGACTACATAAATTTGATGTTAACACGGGAGCAAAACAAGCTCCGTGTCATATATATATATATATATATATATATATATATATATATATATATATATATATATATATATATATATATATATATATATATATATATATATATATATATATATATATATATATATATATATATATTCAAAATTTTCGCCTTTATTTTAAGAAATCACAATTTTACTTACTTGGTTAGGTAAGAATCCAAATTCTTAGTTAAAAGATAACATCGCAATAGTCTCCCCATTCTCTTCCTTAAGACTTTAGTAATAAGTAATAAGCAAATTTCAAGAGATCTCTCAGTTAAAGACCATGGATGGTTTTAGATAAGCAATTATGTTAATAAATAATTATTATTATTACCTAATTTTGCTTAAAAAGCCATTTATCACCGAGTTTCGCCGAAAAGTAGTAAAAAATAATTTTCGCATTTATTCGCTCTTAAAGGCAAATTTCGCATTTATTCGCATCTATTCCGTAAATACGAAAATTACTTATCCCTAATGATCGTTAAAAAATAGGGTCTTACCCCTTCATGGGACAGATTTTATACCTTTTCTTACATTTTATTACGTTGCATTCCTTCGTTAAATTTCATGAAAAACCAACATTCATGGGACTGTGACTTGCCGAAACAGGATTTTGAAATACTGTTTGACGTTTTCGAATGTGAAAGAAAGTTAAATTCACCAAAACTTCGTGAATATCTTAACTTTCAACAACTGGTATATAGATTTACGTGAAAGGATTTGTAATTTTAATTGCTTCTAGAGTAGGTTCAGTAGAGTTCCGACAATACGAAATGATTGGGACCAGACCCTTTTCGGATTAACGAATTTTTGGGATTAAGCGAAATCATTCTTAAAATGTACTTAAATTACATAAATATTAAATATTACGTGTGATTACACAGTATATACTCTATAAGGTCTGTCTAAACACTACCAAATTTCGGGACGAAATGGGTGATAAGAGAGCGGAACGCTGCCTAGTACACTACATTAGAGTGCAAGTTGTTCGTTCAGTAGAGTGTAAGATTTTAGACGATCAGTGGATTGTTGAAATGGTTTTGAAAGAACCTGTCAATGTCTCAGACCAGAGTGAAGGTGGAGCAGATAGTGACAGCCAGCAGAGTGTATCCCACTCAGACACCGCCGCGGCTGCATTTAATGTACCGCTATGCGTAGAGTAAGGGCCTGTTCACATAGGAGTCAGTTGCGTTGCGTTAAGGAACAGATGACGTTGAGACGAAAATAAACCAATCATAGGCCTCCAAATGATTAGCAATGAAATTTTTAACGCCTATGATTGGTTTATTTTCGTCTCAACGTCATCTTTCCCTTAACGCTACGCAACGGACTCCTATGTGAACAGGCCCTAACACTCCGCCGCAACCAGAGCGGACACCATTTTTTCTGACGCGTTGGCATAATTTGGCTTCAAGAGAGAGGTATTCTTCTCTTCGACGAAAAAATTTAACAGATTTTTTCAAAGCAATGTAGTTCAGTAATAATTAGTTCAGTACATTGTCTAACTTTGAATTTTCTTGCAATTTTCATAAATATACTTTATATTACTTAGTATCACTGTGGTTTTATTGTAACCTTAGTTCTTTTTGCCTTTTGGTTTCGGATTATCCGGACTTTCGGATTACCGAAGTTCGGATTATCGGGACTCCACTGTATATCAGCTTTAACCAATAGATTTCCAATAAACGAAAAGCATTTGTTGACGCGTACGTAAGAAAAAGATACAGTATATTTTCACTAACAAGAACACGTTTTTTGGGAACAGCCGGGGAAAAAGAGAGAATGCTATGTAAATATGCAAGAACTGAGTACTTATAAAATTTTCAAACTGCATCTATGTTAGTGCGGTTTTTTCATCCTGGCATTTTGACACAGCTGAGACGAACCTTATTTGCTGTTCACTGAGGCCCGTTAAATGAAAGAAATATATTTCGTCAGCAATAAAATCTTTAAAAGAATTAATTTGTTTTCTTGCCTTTCTATTATATAATGGTTTTACAGTTGAAGGAAATGTCAAAAATTTATATATAAGGTCGTTTTAAATACTCAAAGTTCTAATTAGGGCCATTTAAAATCTATTTTTCTTTTTTGAAGATGAAAAGGATGCTGAAAATTTTAAGCCATAATTAAAACTTTCAGAATACGGTAGCTTTTACAGATTGAGTACAAATATTTATTTTACTTCTTATTGTAATTTTTGTGTATTTTTCAATAACATAATGTTTCAATATTTCATTGTAAAATAAACTTTGCAGTATTATATCTTGAAAACCAATTAACTTCGCATTACTTGCGATTTATCTTCACATTAGACTGCATTCCATATAGTTATAATAAATCAAGTAAGGGTGCATAATACTAAACTGAATAGGTGAATGTGATTTGATTGTTTCTAATTTAGGACGATTTGTTTAAATTAAACGTTCAGGAAGTTTACATTCAATATATATATATATATATATATATATATATATATATATATATATATACGTATATATATATATATATATATATATATATCTGATTAATTATATGATCCTTAAATTAAATCAAATGCCTACCTCAAGTGATACGTTACAGTGAATAAACATTTTTAAGGATCATAAACAAATTTCCTGCAGGTTTAAAAACCTATTTCTCCATCATTAAATATTTTATGTAATTGCTATCTCTTTGAGTATTTACTGAGCTATAAAGTTGGATAATAATAGGAAGTTTCTGTAAGTTTTATTATATGGGTTATACTCCCTGATATTTGCATGATAGACATAATTGATAGATATATATGTTAAATACTTTATACCCTTTCTTTATAGTCTCTGTTGTCTCAAATGGAAAGTACAAATTTTTCCATCTTTAATGCTTAAAAGTTTAAAATCTGTTAATGTAAATCTATAGTGCCCGGCATAAAAGGCTTAGTTCAAAAAAAGTAGTTTATAGATATTTCTTAGTATTGATAAAAAAAAACTTGACTTGTATAAAAGGTTTAAGTCTATCAATTTTGTATACAAAAGTCCATTTCTTTGTACAAAAGACTCAAGTCGAAATTATTGTTCTGCGATTGGTAAAAAAGCAAATAACTTGGTATATTTAAATCACTGTTTTTTACTTAGCCCTTTATATCGGACACCATAGAAATATTGTAACAGTTGTTTAGGTTTTTGAATGTTTTAAGAGATTCATTTAGTAATTTTGGCTTTTATTAATCTGTTGGATTGTATATTTTTGTATCTATTATATCTATTAATCCTTTATCTTTGTTTTATTTATCGTCGTTATTTATTTTGCCTTTCTCTTATAAAGTGGGCAAGAGCTTAGCAAAATAGAAATTTTTAATATACACCGCACTGTTGCTAGTTGTATTGCCGTTTCTTCAATCCAGACAATATATTTTTAACATGATAAATATTCAAGGGCTAAAATACGTAGCATCCCCATGTTACACTACTTCAAGACCCATGCAAAACTGATGAAACATGTGAAAACTATGATAAATGTCCGAACTCTGCCAATGGCTTCATCAAAAATGAATATTAGAATTCCGTATTAACAGGATATTTCCAGATTGTTTCGTATAAATGTGTTGCCGTAAATTAGATCTGGCGCTTAATCATAGGTCCGTATAAATATTAATTACTTAATATATTAGGCGAGAATTATTCTTTCATATGCCATATAAATTATTCTTTATTTGCAATGCAGTATCTATACAAAATCCTACATAACTGACTTTTGAATAACTAAGTGCAGTTTTAGAGAACTCAACTCTATAAGATTTTACAAAAAAACACTGAAATTACATCGGAGATGTAACAGAAAATCATTCAACAATGTAATCTAAGCTTTGGTTTTAAAAGATGTTTAAAAATATCTAAGTATTGGAGATCTTCGAGTTCTTAAGCTGAGAAGATTTAAATTCCTTTATTTAGCTACTTCATCTTTCAGACTTTATCTGAAATAGATTAGTTATCCCCAACAATATGGTCTTCAAATGAAAATCAATTTCTACGAAAGCAAACGTCCAATAAAAATTTGTTCGAGGTATTTCCATTTTACAGATGAGCCAAACATTGTCCATTCTATAAATGAGAGCAAAGAGTACACCAAGGAAATGTGCTTATAAATAGCTTCATTATGAGGACTATTAGATTTCTTTTATTGTTTGCTGTTTTTGATTACATTCACTTAACGTTTCAGTCGATACACGCAGTGTGTGGCTGACAGAAAGAAACAAGAAATAGGAAACCTGAAATTGTTGAAGGTTTTTCGTCTCTAAGAACTTATTTCAAGCTTAACTTGGAAGTGAAAGGGGAACTCTAAAGGACTTCAAATGATACGTAGTATATTTTTAGACGCATAAGTAATCGTAAGTTGAGCAACTTTAACATTCTTTTATGGAATTCAAATTGCAATTTATTAAGATATAAAACAATATTATCTTAATCTTTAGTTAGTTTTTATAACACCCTTAATCATCCAGAAATAAATGCTTCAAAGTCGATTTATCTGAAGGAAATTAAGAACTAGTGTGCAGTAAAACCTCGTTTATCCGGTCTAACTGGGAACATTGGCCATCCGGAAAATCGAAAATCTGGCTAATCCGGTAATATAGGTAATAGCAAAAAAAAAATCCTTAACTAAGCAGACTTGCCCTTTATTACGATAAAAAAACTAAGTTTTGTAATTAAATTCAACAAAGGCAACAAGTTCTACAAAACTTAACAAAAAAGCATTTTATTACCAAAATTTATTGTACAATCTATGCAGGAACTGTACATTGAATCAAAATAAAAAGTGAATATTTGACGTACTTATAGTTACGTTCTTGCTATCATAGTTAAAAATTATTATCTAATGTGAATGTTAAATAAAATTCTACAAATCTGATCATGATTATCCGGAGAACCGGATAAACGAGGTTTTACTGTATTTAAGACAATTGGGAACATTATTTTTCTGTTCAAGCATGCACGATCATTAATACATGATAGGCCTGAACAAATATAAACATATTCATTCGATAAATGTATGTTCAAAGACAAAAAATCAATACACTGCATATTTTTTACAATGAAAAAGCAAAAAAAAAATCAAGTATGTAGGAAGTAATGACAATCTTAACTGAAAAAGATTCATTGTTAATCGTACAGGGATAGAATTTTTACAATCTACTCAGTCTGTCGTCTGCCTTCAATAAAGGCTTTAGTAAGATGCACCAGTCAATATTATTAATGTCAAACTACATAAAATTAGGAACATTACAGATTGATTTTCAGCAGGAGATTGGGCTCACAACACTTAACAGCAACAATTGCTAACCCTATCATTTTGGGTCGATAACCAAAGGTAGTCCTTACTATTTAGGAAATCCAACATATTCTACTTTTTCACATTCAACTGCAGCAGAAATGTATGAGCGACTAAAAATCTGTGGGATAAAACTTATTTTTAAAATCTTCCGTGTCTTCCCCATGCTAAGATGCAAAAATAATGTCATCTTTGCTAAATAATCTGCCTAGTTTAAGCATCAAACTAATATCAAAGCATTGATTCAAAACATAATACCTACCCCTCCAGTTTTAATTGAATTATGTCTCTCAGAAAACTTAGACCCGTCTGTTTTCTTTAATTTATTTAAATTTATGTAAAATAGACACGTTTTTACAATAACTAAGGGTATCAGACATACAAAGACCTAAACAGTAAAAGAACTGCTCTCCCAGACATTGTAACGTAGGATTACGTTCCTCCATAACGGCCCTCCAGAAATCAAAATTTCAGAGATGCCCTGCGTCGCGAGTTATAATTTGGCAGCGTGCCAAACCCAGTCTGTATCGCTTGGGCAAGCAGTAAACAGTTAAACAGAAAAGTACCAACATGGGTCAAAATTTTGAATACATATATATATATATACATCTATACATACAAAAGAGGTAAGCAACGATTAGTAATCCTACGTTAATAACCCGCGGTAGTTTCGTTAGAAGAGACTACCTGAAAATTTTTTTGCTCTGTTCTAGTAACGGGAAAAAATAAGAGTTCTTTCTGCAAAGAAAATTTCTCATATAAAATCCTTATTGCTACAGACTGAAAATTCCAACTGAAGAATTGCATCACAAACTAATCTTCCAAGAACATTCATTGACAGAGATCAGAAAAAAAAATTTCCAACGCGGTGGGCGCATTGTCTTTGGTCATTTGCTCGAAGTATTCGCGAGATTCGTCGGTTTCTTTCAATGGGGGCATCATGTAGGTGAACCAAAACCACCATCCATGATGCCACAGCAGTTTTGACCGAGAAGACCCAGGGTCATAATGTTATATATGTATGTTATATATGTATATATGTATATATGATTATAAGACAACTAGAGGGCTCATACCTTCCCCCTTCCCTCTGACAGCATTGAAGGATTTTCCGGTCTACGGATTTAACACGTCCATATCTGGCTTAGACAGCGTTCAGTGTCGCTTTTCGGGATTGCAAGTGAGCTAGCTCTCTCCGTCCGAAGTCTAACGCTGCATCGGACCCATCAGAAAAAAATCTTGAAATAAATATATCAAAATGATACGATATTGTTCTAATAAATATAGACAAAGGAAAATGACTCAGAATGAAAATAAAATGAGCTATTTTTTGTTTATATATAGTTTTGCTTACAGGTTTGTAGATATTTGAGCTTAAGGAACAACCTTTGAAGGAGTCACGAAAATTGTGCAAGAGTCTGGCATGAATTCTGGTCAATGGATCTGCAAAGAGACAGACAATCGGGCTTCTTTTACTCTTTGCCAAAAGCGAAACATGAAACAGACGATTTAAATTAGCACAAAATTACCTGAGAAATTGTCTGTAAAAGACTGAAAGAAAGTAAGCCGACATATTGAATGTCAAAATTATCCATTTTTCCCATTTTACACTTCGAAAACTAAATTAACAAAATCCTTACCAAGTTTATTGTTAATGAATCTTTTTTTTAACATAGTGATAAACAAGTAATACTTTATGCGAATAAATCGGAGAGGAAATTTAAAAATGACTTGATTTGTATTCTGACAGTTAAGCATCCTCAAAGAATGTAAAAATTGTTAGTTGTAAAGGCGAACGTCCCACGCGAGTAAACAATGAGGCAGATGTGCATTAAAATTTTGGAGGCTAAAATGCTTCCTCACACCCAAGCTAGTGATTTTACCTTAATGCAATATCTTATGTATTTCTGAAAGGTCAAAACGATCGTATTTCTTAGTGCAAAAAAATTTAGAGCTAACCTTGAAAAGTTCTGGTAGTCAAACATAGGATATTGCCTACAAACCTCAGGAAGGTGGTGAAGATAATAATTTCTAAGCTTATCATCAAGTGTCATTTAACCGAGTATTTAGATAGATGTGTGGCATAGGAGATAAAATTTAGCTGCTCGAAATGCTTTCAAAGTATGTCCACAGAAGAATTTTGGCCATGAGAGCATTAAATGCAGGAGGTACAGTGTATTGTAATAATCTTACAAACATGCATATATTATGAGTAAAATTAGCCTCAAAATTAATCAAACAAGTAACAGAGTAAGGAAGCTGAAACTGTTTTAGAAATTCGAATTGAGCTTAATTTTTAGTTACAGACAGTGACAGTGAATTGATTAAAGCTTATAATTCTGTGAATAATTATATACAGGGTGTGTCACAATTCCCTCCGGGGTTTGGAAGGCTTATAAAAAAAGCATATTACCAAAACAGCAACAAAGTTGACTTTACTGGAGAAAGAAACATTATAAGTTTTGTTTCACAAATGTGTTAGTAGATGGCGGCACTAGGTTTGATAGCAGTAGCAAATAACGGAAACACAGACTTAATTTTGCACATAAGACAATGGCGTTTACAGGTTCACAGAAAGCTTACTGCGTGTTAGAATTTGCGAAAAGTGAATCTGTTGTGACAGTTCAAAGACAATTTCGTACAAAATATGGATTTCAACCACCAACGGATAAAACAATTCATGCGTGGTTTCGGAAATTTCAGGAAAGTGGTTGCTTGTGTGATGGAAAACAAACTGGTCGTCCAGACCCTTCGGCGGAAAAGGTTACTCTTGTACGAGATGCGTTTGTGCGAAGCCCGAGAAAGTCAATTCGTCAAGCGAGTGCGCAATTGCAGAAAAAGCGAGTGAAACAAGAATTTGACTTCAGACTTGATATCTGCTGCATCACGAAAGGTTCACATATTGAACATTTGTGAAACAAAACTTGTAATGTTTCTTTCTCCAGTAAAGTCAACTTTGTTTTATAAGCCTTCCAAACCCCGGAGGGAATTGTGACACTTCCTATATATATATATATATATATATATATATATATATGTGTGTGTGTGTGTGTGTGTGTGTGTGTGTGTGTATATGATTATATTTTTTAGTATTACGTATATATTATTTTACATATTTCTACATTTTTCAGATTTAGAGGTTATTATAAAGCTCAATTTCAAAGGAAATTTTGTTATATGTTAATCTTGATTACAAAATTTTCTCCCCCACAGAGAGAAAAATTTACTTTGTAATGCGGTCCTATCGATATGATAGCTATTATGATATAGTTCTAAATTACACTATACTATTGGATTAAGGTACACATTACTCTTAAAGTTTAATTCAATAAAAGGGGGAAAATAAATCTCTGAAAACACAAAAGAAAAAAATGTATTCATGTTTTAAAATTTAGAAGCTTTTTTTTTATTTTTCAATTGAAGGCTGTAATACGTTTGTCTCTTTGAATTGTTTTAAATTGAACTGATATCTAATGATAACATAATACTTAAAGCTTTTATTGAATTTTAAAAGACCATTCCAACAAGACAAACAATGAAGTAATTGATTGGCTCACCGATATCATACATTCGTTAATAATATTTTGCCTGTAGGATTCAAAGCACCTCCAATTATTTAAATTTTCTAAAAATCAAATCAGAATGAAATGCTTCATTGATTAGGAAATATTTATAAGATTCTATGATCTCAAAATAAAATAATAGCTGTGGAAAATGTTAAATTATATCCATTCTGAAATTTTGTGAGTGATTTTAAAACTATTTGTTTTACTTTATATTGAATTATTTTTGAATATTTTCATAGTCGGGAAAGTTTACGATACACTTTTAGAAAATACTCCCATAAAAAAACTTTGAGGAGAATTTTCCTTAAATATTTATCAACCAAACATAAAATAATTTTAAAATGCCAGTAATTTTATCAATGTGTTTTCAATTAATAATGATTTAAAATACCGAAAGTATTTAATAAAAGAAATATAGTAATAGAATGAAAACATTCAATACTTTTTATTATAGAACGAAGTAAATATTTAGTAATTAAAAATAAATTTTTGTATTAATAAAAAAAATTTAATATATATTTAATGATGTTTTTGATGCTTTAAGACCTTCGACAGACTTTATACAATAATAGATAACACAAAAGTGATAAATAATATTTCATTATAACTATGGAAGAAAAGATTGGATGTTTCGAATTCTTGGCGGTCATTCTGAACTGGAATTTAACTAGTTAACTCAGTCATTCTCAACCCTTTAGGAATGTTTATTTTATTTTTACGCCTCAAGAAGAAATCTGTCATCACTTATAAAGTATTTGCATTCTTAGATGGTGCGTAATAAACTACAATGTGAGAGGAAAAAGTTCAGTGATATAGCATGTATTAACTTCACGTTTAGTAAATAAAGATCAAACTTAAATGTCAGTAAGTTGGTTTATTTCTTCAGTCGTAATGGCTACTCAAGGTAATCTGTGTGTGAGGATGTTAATCAGAGACTGTGTGTAGGAAGGTAGTACGTGTGGGGGAGAAATTTATGAGTTAAGTTCTTCAGGGTAGTGTAGGAACCACCTAGATCTACTGTATAATTCAGGTGTTATTTGATATTTTTGTTCATACACACTTAAGATGTACTCTGAATTCAACTGCCTTAATTTCTGATTTGGTAGTTGTGTTACAGCTCTCATACATTACAACAAGATCGAGGCAATTCCAAGTTATTGAGATAGTCGCAAGGCCCGATTATGAACGCTGGGGGCCCCTGGGCAGATGCTATTTGGGCCCCCCCTTACGAACATTTATAAAAATAAGAACTATCCATGGTCTATACATACTATTAGAAGTATTAGATGCATACACCAAGGGGGTTTTGGGGGCCCCTGGCATCAGGGGGCCCTGGGCAAAGTCCCGATTTGCCCATGCAATAAAAAGGCCCTGGATAGTCGTAGTTTCAAACTCTAGATAGCACTTTAATAGCATTAAAAGTAATTACTTTAAGATCGAAATTCAAACAGTAATAGAGCTAATAATTTTATTTTAATAATAACTAGCAAAAAGGATAATTTAACATTTTACAAAGCCTTGAATAATACCCAAGATGAACAGCACAAAAAGGAATCATAATATAGTAATAATACAAATAAAATATCAATGAAAAATAAAGAACTCTTATGGAGAATGGTAATAATTTTCTAATTTAACATAATAAATAAAGTATATCAAATCCTACTTATCCAAACAAAATTACCACCATTAGGTTTCCTTTTAAAGTTTCTTTCTACCACAAGAAAATAGTTTGGAATGCACCCATGTAAATAAAAAAAAATTTAGGATTTTTTTTAGCAGTTTCAGTTAAATATGTAGGAAAATTTCTTGTTTCTAGAGATAAAACAAATATGAACAGCATTTGAGAAAATATAATCAACCTATCACTTTATTGACGCATTCGTGTGGCAACTATCAATTATAAGAACTTTCCCGAATAATTTTCAAAATCTAAATTGTCCTGTTTCTTATTTACTTATGGTAATATTTAGGGTGAAGCATGCTATTATTAATGTTGTCATTTCCAAGTTTTATCTCATCTCTGGCGCTCAATACCGATAAATAAGAAACTATTGCATTTTTAGTCACTTTCTGTAGCAAGTATGGTCATCTAAATGCTCTAAAGCGAAGTAAAACGCCAATGATGCTAAGCGAGAATCTGTGATCGAACACAACACGTATATCTCAGTTGGGCTTTTATTATCTCATAAATTATTTCGAAATTATTATTCAACAGTGATTTGCATTAGTACGATTTATCGCTTACCCGCATTACAGAACTGCCTCGTAAATTGTGTACCACACGATTCGAGCATTTATTAACGGGCCACATTCAAGACTGATTTCTCCCAATCTCAGTTCGTACCTTCATACTCTGAACAAGTTTTTCTAAAGAAAACAGTGCATTCGTGAAAAGAACGTGTTTCGAGAAGTCTCACTACTAGGAGTAAAGTTTCTCACTGAACTTCTTTCACCTTTTCATGTAATTTTCTTGGAACCAAATATATATGTTGAACTGACAAATTCATGCTCAACGAGAAATTTGGTATACTTGAATCATAAGAATTATTTCATTCCTAAAATAGATAGGGAATAATTTTCCATATGATAGAATAACGTAATAAAATCTTCATATGGGAGATAAGAGCGTTTAGTTATAAGAAAAGAGAAATGAAATTTTTTAGTTCAATTTAGGAGTTAAAACCATCATTATGTATTTAGGAGCTATCAAATGCGTTGATGTCTTCGAAATATGTATTGATGTTTGATTACTCCTACAGTAAACTAATAAGATTATTTTGCTTTTCATCAATCCCTTATTGATTTGGGATGTATTTATTTCTACTAAAATACACTATCTACCAATAAGTATTCGGACACCTGTGATAGAAAAGAAAAACAAAATTTATTCATATTCAATAATTGATAGAGCCTTCACGAAAGGCAGTTACAGCATCAAACCTCCGCGGCATGCTTTCCACATGTCCTTGTATGAAGGATAGTGGTATTTTCTTCCACTGGGCTTGGATAAAACATGTAAGTTCCTTCACCGATTTTGGTCCCCTTAATTCGGAGATCCAACTCGTCCCAGAAGTTCTCGATAGGGTTTAGGTCAGGGCTCTGGACAGGCCAGTCCATTCGGTTAACCCCGTTGTCACCATATCAATCCATTGGGGACCTCGAAAGATGACAGCTGGAGTTGTCGTCCTCCTGGAAGTAACATGGGTCCAACCCGTAAAACTGCCACAACGTAGGAAGCACACTGTCATCCAGACTAGTGCAGTACGCGTCGGCGTTGAGCTTACCATGAACTGGGACCAAGGGTCCCAGTCCATAGCAGGAGAAACACCACCAGACCATAATTCCACCTCCGCCGAACTTTACTGTGCGCACAATGCATTCTGGCAGGAGGCGTTCTCCAGGCAGACGCCAGACCCAGACCCTGCCACCCGAACGGTAGAGGGTGAACCTTGATTCGTCACTCCAGAGAACCATTGATCTACGGTCCGCTTTCGATGTGCTTTGCACCACATTAACTGAGCAGCGCTGTTGGACTTTGTGATCAAAGGTTTATGGGTGGCAGCACGACTATGAAAACCAAGCATATGTGCTTTCTTACGGATGATATTCATCGAAACAACACTCCCGGATGCCTGTAAAAACTCCTGGAGTATGTGGGCCATCGGTTGTGTGCGATTCTTCCGAATATCTGTGGACAGTCGTCTGTGTACCCGTCGGTCTCTATTTCTCAGTTTCGTAGGTCTGTCGACTCTGGGAACATTCCGACAATCACCACTCACCTTTCACTTCGGAATCATATAGGCCTCTGTCAATTTTGGGTAATTCAACTCGCTAAATATGCCCCTTGAGGATCGGATATTTCTGTGATACCCGACGATTACACCTTTCTCGAAATCTGATAACTCTGTACTTCGTGGCATCTTGCATACGACTAATTCCAATGTTGTTTCCTACACTATATTTAACGGCGGAGGGCGTGACGTACATCAGGACCGCAGATATCGTCATTTGCATGGGTGTCCAAATAATTATTGTTAGCTAGCGTACTAGTTCTTAAATGCTAACCTGATTCATGATTACATGAATGTTGCTGACTTATCAGAAAATCAGTACGCATTTTTATATCCTATCAAACCACCGTTCCATCAATGCCTCGAATAGATGACAGATGTTTGTTCCAAATGATAGAGTGTGGTTAGCCTAAAAATTTTAAAGAAAACTATTATTGGTCTCTTGAACCACACCTCTTCATGAGCGATGCTCAATCTATATTATTCTGATTAATATGCAGACATCATTCAAAATGCTATTGGCATTTTAGGCACCATTCTTAGAAAATGGTTAGAATTAAATATAATGGTCCTTTAAGTGAATGAAATAAATCGAATTTTGAGGATGAATTCATGCAATGTGAGCCTGATAACAATTCAATGATTTCAAATGAAAAAATTAAAAGAAATGCCCCTTTATTATGGAAGAGAAATTGTAAAAAAATCGATGTATAAAATCATCTTAAAATTGTGTTCGGATAAAATGTTATGTGTTAAAAAGCCTTTGTGTTTAAATGCTCTATAGAAGTCTGCAAATATTGGCTATGGATTGAAAAAATATAACCCATGCTTGTAGTTTTTCTGAAAATATTAAAATAAACAAAAAAACTCTCTCGGGGCTTGGATAAATACCTGTTTGATTATTTTATATATTTTCAATTTTAATTTGTAATTTAATTTCTCATATCCTTTTTAAATTTATTTTTCCTTCATAATGTTTCTTTATTTACAAATTACAGGTTAAAATATATATTTTTAAATTCAATGGGAAATAGGCATCTATAGTGTATTCTAGACTGTTTAAATCAGTTTTGGGAAATCATTTCAATGATAGCATTAATATTTTTTTATCAAATTGATCTGGTTAGGTAAGTGCATTCTGACAAACTTCACATCTTACGTAAGGTAAGATTTTTTATACTTCTCTCTAAGTAGGTTTTCTTTAGCCTATAACAAACTAGAAAATCATATCATACCCACTAAAAAGTATTTTTTCAATCAAAAGTATTTTTTATGAGTAATTATCGCATTGCACGACTGAATGAATACCAAGTTAGCTAAAATAAAACGCTTCATTCCTATTCCTTAAAACTCTCATTCAAAACCTTTTAATTTCTCTGTACATGTAGAGCCCTTGTGCATGTCTGTGCGAGTAACAGGAAAGTGTAATTAACTTTTTCAATTTCGTTATACGTTACATTAGCAATATCATGGCGTATTTAAATGTACTTCCGACCAGATAATTATTTTGACACCTGGGGTAGAATTTTTGCTTTTGTGCTCTAGTCACAAAAAAATTAGATTTCGTAAAATGCATTTTTACTATACACTGACTTATGGTAAACTCTCAGATTATTTATATTTGTTTAATATATGTTATCTAAAGTACAGTACAGTTATTTTTTTATGTGGAAAAGTTCAACATTGATTCCCTTCATATAGCTCAAGTATTTAATTTAATTAAACTCTGAGTAAACAATGCGACTATATTGTATAAACTATCACATTCAACACTTAAAACGCTTAAAATTTTTTCATCGTAAGTAGAGACCCATTATCTATGCGTCTAATAAAATTTTTCCACCCCTTTCATTATAAAATTTTAAACACTTGCAGTTATGCAGGAAAGCGCAAATAGTGTATACAACCCTATTCTTCTTAATTGATTTCGTACACCGAAATTCTTTTCTTGCTTTAATACAGAAGGCAGTACTTATGCTTCGGCTTTGTTACAAATAAACCGGGATATGCTATAAGTGTGCACGTTCTTGAAAGAATTAAAGTACAAACTCTTTCTGGCGAAATACTTCTCTACGAACATTCCATGACAAAATTTTCGCCTTGTAATTTCCCTCCGTTCATTCCAAGAATTCCTCTGTTCGCTTTGTGAATGATAAAAAGATAATTTTGAAGCTGTAGCTGACCAAATATTGCAATCTTTCAAGATTCAAAGATCCCATACGCTGATGCGAATGTATATTTATATATATTTAAGTGTAGATATCCGAAGGCATGTCCTTTGGGCATCTACACACATAAATATGCATAATGGAAGACGATTTACTAATAATTGCGAGTATGTGATGCTCGATCTAATATACGCTTGCTTGTGTCTGTGTGTATAAGAATATCTTTGGACACCTATGTGTCTTTCCATGCAGTAAATGTATTTGTAGATGACTATTTGTAAGTATGTTATATTGTACATCTGTTGTGAAGCATCTTTTTATGCGCTTGCTTATGTGTATGTGAACGAGTTTGTTTGTGCGCATATATATGTTAGTTCCAGTCATGTATTGCCGAAGACCCTATCACATAACATGTTCGTGCCGTACAAAATCGTTGCTTCAGAGGAAATACTGCTCCTGAAAACAGAAAACAAAATATTTTCCTCGACCACAAGTAGCAAGTACTCTTTCATGCCCGATAATTACTTTATTGTGGTCAATTTCCCATATCCCTCATTACAACCCTACGTGTTGTGCTGAGGGGATTTTTGTCACGTGCTAGGAGCTTTGGAGTTTCAAAGGCCATTTTCCACAATTATTAATATCCCCATTCAAGTGATAAATTACAGCAAGTTTAAACTTTTTTTAAAGTTTCATATATTTAACAAAAGTTTATTATAGTAATATGGAGTTAAGAATTGTAGTTTAGTATAAATAATTACATAGTTAGACGCATATTGTCCCACTTTCTTATGTTAGAAGAAAAATGTACAAAGTTAGAGCAGGAAATCAAAACATGAAGACAAACCAAAACAAGAAAACCATAAATTAACTGTCTAATGATAACATCTCTTTGTCAATAGTGCCGACATTATCATTAAATGAATTGTTCCTGAAGTTTGGGATCATCAAGATAGACACAACTTGACACCAGGACAATCCTTTCATAAATTCAGTCAGGAGTGAGGAATAAACTCCAAAAAGCAGAAGAATCAAATTACAAGTGAGTATCCCGCCCGATCACACGGAGCAATAGACGATGTCGCAGTTAAGAAACCAGGCTAACGAGATGACACATGGAGTGAACTTCAACTATTTCACTAATTCACTTCTTGAAATTGAACATAGCTTAGACTACAACTTTTAAAAAGTAGATTACTTTAAATAAAAAACTAAAATATAATGTATAAAATATTGTAAATTTAGATTATAAATTAAAAAGATTATAAAAAAATTATAAATGTAGTAAAATATATTTAAAAATAACATTATAAATAACATTAAAAATATTTCCAGAGTAAAATAATTTGTATCCATTAATAAATTAATACTGACGTATTTTTTCATTTTTACTATCATATTTAGTATTTTTTTATTATTTATTGAACTGAAATTAAAATATTGAATAACTTAAATTATTTAACTAATTTGCTTGTTAAAAGTTTCTTTATTTTACTTATTAATATTATATTAATGTTTACTTATTTAAATTAATTTTATTTAGTTTTTCCTCTATTAAATTAAATCTATATATTAAACCATTTATAACATTAATATCTGCCTATGATACAGTAAAAAATTTATTACAATATATCAGCAATATTATTCTGTAATTTTAAAACTAGTAATTACGTTGCTAAAAAAAATTATCACGATAGTTGTTTTTAATAAACACTGTTTTTAAAGCTTGAATATGTTTGTACCTTATAACTTCCGAGCATAGTCTATTCGAATCAATTTACTAACAATATTGTTTTTAATACTGATTTATGATAAGAGTCTATCATAGTAGTCATATGCTAAGGTCTGGAAATTCAACACTTTCAGAACTACAGTCTGATGATTTATCATATAAATAAAATATCAACTTTTTTTCGCTACTAATACAAATATTAAGGTCTAAGAAAGGTATATTATGTACATTATAACTACTTGAGAGTAGTTCAGATTACTTTGGGTAGAATATATGTATAGATAGATGGTAGATAAATAGATAGATAGACACTTGAGAGAGTATATTAAAATTAAAACAGGGATATCTAATGAGTAAACAATAAAATGCATTAAAGTTGTAACATATATGTTTATGGCAACACTAAAGGGCTTAAATTCCAGGCATTCCTACTCTTAAACACTTAGAAACACAGATCTGAAAGGCACGCCTTTGAATAGTTGTGATTAATAATAGAAATAGTACACTAACAAAATATTTATCTACTGTGCGGGAAATTTAACTCAGGAATTTGGGTAAACTTATGACAAAAACAGATGAATGTTCAATAAAAGAAAATTGGGGTAATCATTAATGGTCATCTTTACCAAAATATAACAAAAGCTTTAAATCACAATTTAACGTTATCAAAAAATACTACAGTAAAAAGTAACTCCATTATAATCCTAATTACTAGGTAGACACTTTTATTCTCAAATGAAGATATACGAAGGTAAAGACACGCGCTATTCGCACAAAATTTGACAATTAGGGGGTCAAGTAGAGTATACTATAAAAGTCATGTTGTTATGCAATCGAATTGCCCTAACATTGCCAAGATGAATCTTGAATATTCAGTACAAACGAGCACTCCTTCAAGTTTCTGCCCATTCATAATAGCTTTAATAGACTTACATTCTGTTTAATCATGCAACATACTTTTCAGCAAATTATTCGAACAATGTTACCATTCTAGACGAGGAAAGTAACCAGGAAAGTAAACTAATGCAATTACATCGGTTTAAGACCAAAGTCAGGTTTGGTTTCGTGCGCTACGGTCATGTTTTGCTACACGAGGGGTAATTAGACCGGGATCTACTGCTTAAAGCCGATTCCGAACGGCTACAAACGTCCATGCCAAGAGTGGGATTCGAACCCACAGACTCTGGTACCGAAAGCCAGAACCCTAGCCATTCGGCCATCTCCGGCAAGACCAAAGACAGAGATACTCAGAAGATGCCATCCTAATCTTGCCAGTAGGATAGCGACACGTCACAAAGCAAAACACACCGGATGACAGGAAAAAGTTATATGCCTTCCTCTTCTAGAGACATGTCAAGAATCCTATGACCTCCAAACACTAATTTCTAATCTCACTAACTTTATACTCTGTTCTCGTGAGATAGTTATAAAACTGAACTCGTGGACACTGAAATAATAGAAAAGCCATGTCAAGCTCAGTTTTGATGTTGAAATTAAAATTATAACCATATGAATATTCAAGTAAAAAAATAAAATAAATATTTTAGCTTTTAAATTATTGTCTGGTGGACAGTGGTTTTAATTTAGATTAAATGTCTATTGGATTACATTTTTTTAACAAATTCTATTGCTTTTTTCCTCTTAGATTTGTTGATTTATCTACATTTCTCACAACTTCAAAGATTTGTTTCGGGGTGTTTCTGTCATCATTTACACGAAGTATTCCCGTATAATCATTACTCAATCTAATTATTTACCTTTTCCTTTTGATGGGTTGTCCAGAGCGATGGTAGGTTTATCTTTAAGATTCCACAGCTCGGAAAACAATTCTTCGTTTAACCCCTTGACATACAAAGATGTCTGGAATACGTTATTTATTTAGTATGTCCTTGTAAACATTGACGTCTCTCAGACGATAAGAATTTTACTCCGATTAAATTTACTCTTATTGTACCTATAAATTAAATAGAGAAATATAATATTATACATATTCAGTATTAAGGTGATAATACTATTAAGTAGTGGATTTTTTCTGTAAAGCTATAATAAGTGTTAAGTGGAGATACATTAAATACAATTATTTGAAAGCATCGATTTTCATTTTATTTTTATGTCGAAGGATAAATAGATTAATTATGAGGAACACATACACATAAATAAATATGTGTCAATGTACTACTATATTCTTATTGACTTCATTTAAAAGTTTCACTCACTTTAAATAAGTTTCTCGACAGATAAATAAGTTGTGACCTCAGTTTCGATAGAGTGTAGATAGATTAGAATATTATTAATATTATCACATTATATATTTCAACAAAATCCTTTCGGGCAATTTTCATTTTTATAATTTCCGATTTCTTTACATACCCTTTTTTAATGATATATATATATATATATATATATATATATATATATATATATATAACCATAGCAACCATAGCAATGAAAATATAAGTATATAAATACTTTTAAATATATTTTTAAACCGCTCACCGAGTATTATGGAACATAATATCTTTTAATCCTAGATATGTGTAACATAGCTTCTAAACGTATTTGCTGAAAAGCTTAACTGATTCCCTCAGAAGAATTTAAAATAATTTCCAACGTAAACAGGAGACATAAACACATGGCAAAAATTATTTTTTTCTTTTACAAATGCAAAACGTCTATTTGCTCTCCAGCTAGTTCCTATAATCTCTTCGATTTGATCTTATATCTGAACAACAGAGCTTTCAATAAGATTGAATCTTGAGAAAGGCTTAAACCGAAGGAAATCCCAGTTTTTTTTCAGTTAAAAGTATTGTAAATAAATAATAATACGAATATTTTTGTATTTATATGCTGTATAAACGTATAAGGCATTTTTATCCACAAGACAATGCCGAGAAATTGCGTTCCCTGAAAGATTAAAAAAGTACGTTAGTATTTATAAAATGGATAAAAGTTTCTTATTTCTTCTTAATTTAAAAGGGAAAAAAAGAAGCAACGAAAAATATTAAAAGAAATCATACAAACTGGAGGAGAATCGTAGTGAAGTTGAATACGCATACACACCGTACTAGAAGACAATGTAAAATAATGTCGTCCTCAAACTTCTAAGTTAGTTAACCCTCATAAATCATATGTAGAACTCATGATCATATCAAATTCACTAATCATAAAAACCAACATAATAAAGAGGTAGGCTGTATCAATTTCCTTTAAAATTCTTAATTAA
Organism: Dolomedes plantarius; assembly: GCA_907164885.2. Lineage (NCBI taxonomy): Eukaryota > Metazoa > Arthropoda > Arachnida > Araneae > Dolomedidae > Dolomedes > Dolomedes plantarius. The sequence goes on along the minus strand of OU015494.1, from coordinate 76,763,210 downwards.
AATATAATATACATTACTCTAAAATAATGGACTGGACAGCAAGATGTGAGGGTATAGGGGAAAGAATATATGCTTTAATAGGGGAATGGTCCCCCACGTGCTGCAATTACACTAGCAACACTTCTGGGTATACTTTCAACATGGTTTTGATACACAGCTATGGGTATTTGTGTCCATTTCTGCCGCAAGAATGCCGCCAGCTCAGCTGTAAATTTCGGACGTGGTTCCCTGGTACGTAAGCGTCGCTCTCACTCGTCCCGAAAGGGTTCTATGGGGTTGAGGCCGGGACTCTGAGTAGGCCAAGGAAGACATTTTACATTCATATCTTGATACCACTGCTTGACAGAGGCTGCAACATGACTTGGAGCGTTGTCGTCCTGGAAGTAACATTCGTCCATTCCATAAAATTGTCAGAGTGTAGGAAGAACCTGATTGCCCAAAATATTCATGCAGGCATCGGCGTTCAATTTATCAGGAACAACATGCAAAGGTCCCAGGCTATACCACGAAAAACACCCCAAACAAGTACACCGCCACCACCGAACTTGAGAGTTGGAACGATGCACTCGAGTAACAGACGTTCGCCTGGCATTCGCCAAACCCAACCACGCCCATCTTACAGGAAGAGCGTGTAGCGTAACTCGTCGCTCCATAAAAGTTTTACAGTGGCCCACAGTCCAGTTGCGACGTTGCAAACACCAAGTGAGTCTGCCTGCTTTGTTGGATGGGGTGATGTTCGGTTTGTGTGCAGCAACACATCTGTGGATATTGAGGGCGTGCAGTTCTTTCCGCAAAGTATTGGGGTACACCGTAACCCCTGCTGCCTGTTAAAACTCACTGTTGATGATTCGGAGTGGTTTCTTACAGTTCTTATGAACCTCACGCTTCAGGACACGCCGATTCCGTCCGTCAGTTTACGGGGACGACCAACGTGGGCAGTTCATGTCCGAACTCCCGTAGTCTTCCACTTCTTCACGACATCACCAACAGTTGACCGTGGCTGTGATAATTCTTCCGCAATTGCACGAATAGACTTGCCACTAATATGACAACCAACAATAACACATCTTTCAAAGTCACTAAGTTCCTTTCGTTTCGACATATTGTCAAAATTTCACACAGAACTAACGACGTTACTACTTCGTATCGTATTTAACCTTAACATTTCACGTGCGAGCACTGAATTTTCAGTGCATAAAATCCGACTGCATGTCGGATTTTATGCAAATCCGCTGGCGACCGGTCCATTATTATAGGGTAATATATATATATATATACAGTGAAATCTCGATCGATCGTTTTCGGATCCATCGTTTTTCCGTATGTGTCGTTCATTTTATCCAGTCCCAACGATCATATTGCTTTGTTTCCGCATCTATCGTTTTCCCGCATTTATCGTTCATTTCAATCGGTTCCTTGAAAAAAGATAGATCGAGATTCCCCTGTATATATATATATATATATATATATATATATATATATATATATATATATATATATATATATATATATATATTAGTATATACAACAACATTCTAATATATTTTATCTTTATGGATTTACTAGTTGTATCTCTGGTTTTCATTTCTAGATTCATTAGGCTGCGGAATCTACAAAGCTCATTTTCGTACATTACTGCCTCACTTCGCTTCCTGTAGCAATAAAAATTAACTTCAGCTGAAGCGTTTAAAATTTTTTTTAATTATCAGTAGTGAGAGTATTCCACTGAAAAAAAAACCATATTTTATAGATAAAACAAATAATTCAGTATGACCTACGAAGTTTTTTAAATCTCGTTTTACATTAGCAAGTGTTAAAACAGATTGATTTTCTTCTGGACTATTGAAGGAATTTATCGAACTCCACCATTTTACTATGGCGAAACATCATGAATCTGAGATAGTTTTGTCAAAAGCTGGCTCTTATTTCATCAATCCAGTTCATCGAAGAAACAAAAGGTTTCTCACTGAGAATATAGTATACATCAAAATTCAGAAACATTAGTTAGATAAGTGATGCTTGGTACCACTAAAAATAATATCTATTAATAAAAGCATTAAAGAATGATAGTTCTTATCCCTTTCCAAATGCCCATGGCACCAATATCATTGAAATAATTCAATGATATCGGTGAATCACTCCATCATCTTCGTTAAATGATACGGCAAGCTCAAAAGAACTTAACGAGACCAATAATGACTGCTACTCAAGACACTGCTCGTATGGAGACGGCTGAAATATACAAATCGGATACTCCAGAATTTAGGTTTTTCTCTCCCTGATAAACTGAGGTCTAGTCTTCATCCAAAAAATTTAGTTCTAACCGAGCATTATCAAGTAACCAGCAGTATTCTCTGCTTTCTTCACAAGTTGAGGAAAAATTTTAGTTTTCGGAACAGTCACAAATCATTCACGTCTTTTGAAGTAGTTCATCGATCTATCGTCTGGACCGACGCAGTCAAGCGATCGATTAAAATTGAAATAAGACAGTACAAAAGCCCGTGTGGAAAAGTAACCTATCGATCAGTAGTAGTACGCTGGAGTGAGAATGACTTTTCTAGAGTCTGGGTGGTTTTTTTTTTAGTGGTTTGATTGGTTAGCTGTCTTGGTTTGCTTCAGTTTGGTAGGTTTAGATTGTTGAATTTTATTAATTTTGGACATTTAAGTAGAGTGGTAATAAATCTTTTGTTTGTTGTTGTTGTCGTATGTCTCTGGGGCTTACAACGAGACTCTAGTCAGGTCTTCATATGAAGATAAGACGATAGATAGAAGCATAAACTCTAGAATAAGAATTTTTTATTGACTAACGGTGACACCAGCGATGGACAAGAGAGGGTACAGCTTCTTCTTTCGAGACGGGGATCCATATTTTGCAGGCCAACTGACTCTTACCTAAATTTACAATCGTGCCGTATGCAGTATTCGAACCCCGACCCAAACTGAGTGTTAAACTGATGGCAAGCTTGACAAATTTACGACTGGGCTGCTTCTGTTTGTTGCTTTGTGTTTAAAGATAAATTCTTACCTTTGGACTCTAAATGGTAACCAAGAGACTAATAAGTTAAAAAAAATTGTAAACTGATACATTTTGAAATTAGAAGGTGTTGATCAAATTGACTGCACATGAATGTTCACTTGATTTAAATCCCATCTGGCATGTTTGGTATCTTTTCTTAGGATAACATGTTGCTACCCGTCTGTCACCGCCTCCTCAGATATTCAATTAATTGTAAAATGCCTTTGAAGAGGATTGGTTTGATACAATAACAAGGCAGTTAATCTTACTTGTTACACTGATGAAATATTCACACAACATGGTTGTCATTGTTCATTGTGACCATCCTTCTCAATAAATAGGATTAACTGTCGATGTTTCGTTTTTCTTCCTCTTACAGCATATTTGGTTTGAAAAGTACATGTTTCTGGTATATCAAGTAACAAAATTTTGAAAAATGTGGTATAAATGTCCTCCTTCTTTTCTTCAACTTCGTGTTTTATTTTTGTTTTTTGTTTTTTTATTAAAATTCCTACAGTAAGATTTCATCAATCACACTTCTACTTACGGTAAATATTACTTTTTAACTTTTTCTTTTCTCTGCAGTGAAATTTACTTTTAACTATATAATCCAAATTTGAAGGGGGAGATGATATTAATGTCTTAGAAAACGAAGGAGAATCAGAATGAATTTGTTTGAAGCCTTGTTATCATTGAAAAGTTAATTTTTGTGCTTTTTTGGTCTCAATAAGGAATGGTTAGTAATAGTTTGTTTAAACAAAAATAGTTATCTGTTCCATTAGTAACAATTCATAAACACTGTGTTATCCCTCCCCTGGCGCTGAAAATTAAATTAACTATTTCAAAATGCTTTGCATGATCAAAGTTTAAAAATCAAAATGTTATTTTATTGAATAAGTGTTCCTTTGATTTATTTCTGAGTTACGTTATGACTTAAACTTATATGATTTCAGTAATGCAGTAATTTCAGTAATTTCAGACATGCGAAACTATTTAATTTCACGAAAAAGAGCCTATAATGTTATCAGTAAATGTTTTAATATATATACATACCTCAAGCCAATTACTGAACACCATAACCATTTAAATATTTGATTATCCATGAATCTTTTTAAAAATGACTCAGATTTCAAATCAAACATAGTCCATACGCTTTGATATTTTCTCAATAAAGAATGGACCCAAATGACAATAAATTCTGTCAGCATTAAAAAGTTTTAAATAAACAGTTTTATATTTTTGTTGCCTCTCGTATATATTCAACCTCTATAGCATGCTAAAGAGCCCTTATTGAAATCGAAACTGAGCCACTATTGATGTATGAACATGCAACATGCATATCTATTGCAATATTAGCACCATTCAAAGATTCCTTTCTTATGCATATTTTGAGTACCTCCATATTTTTGCATTTCATCCGATAGTACGTGGGAGCTGCAGTTGCCCTTCGTTATACCTTAACAGATACCTGATACCTATAACAGATACCTTAATTCTGATTACGTAATAAGAGGATTGTTGGTTAACTAATGTATTCACTAGTTACATTGGACTGACAAGCTCATAAGGAGGGTGAAACAGCCAACTGACTAAGAAAGGGAGGAACGAATGCCTATCTCATTGACAAAGTTAGTTTATGTGCCTAGATCAATATCTGTGACAGACATGCAAAGAAACTCTCCTCCCCTCTTAAATGATCTACCAACCAACCAATAACTAAGCGATATAAAGCGTAGTTTCACAAATTACAGATCTGAATAGATTTGTAAGTTAAATACTGGGAATATAGGACATTTTTACCATTCAGTCGTCAACTGTACATGATATACAAAAAGAAAAGTTAAGTACCACTAATATAACAAGCTATCTTTTGCTCAGGAGGTAAGAATTATATAATTGATTCATTTAGATAACCTCTCCTCTAATTCGAATATTGGTCCTGGCAGAAGGACATTACAGAGGCACCCTTGCAACGTTTAAATCGTTGAAAACGCGAGAAACATATATAATACGCCTTTATATATGTCTGATATGTGACAATGAACCGTTATACAGGGTGGTTATAAAAAACTTTGCCGATATATGGACCTCTAGTGACTGTTCTGTTCAACCGATATAGATGAGATTTCAGATATAGTTATTCAGAGGTACCACTTTTTCCCGTCGCAAAATGCTCAGCGCATGCGAAAACCCTAAAGAGCGTTGGAACGGTACGTGTATCACAAAAAACGCACAAAAACACGCACAAAAACAGATCTGCGAAAGGCCAACAAAAAACAAGATTTGGGCGCACGGAGGAAATTTGCATATGACAGAGGCAAGACACCGATCACTGATAACAACAGAGATCGGACAAAAGAAAACTTTTATTTGGATTACACATTTTCTACATGGGTGCCATCACAGTCCGTTCACAGAGCTGTTTTTTGTGTGTGCATAACGCGTCCGTTTTTTTGTGATGCACGTACCGTTCCACCGCTGTTTAGGGTTTTCCCATGGGCTGAGCATTTTGCGCCGGGAAAAAATGGGTGCTGCCATTTGAAAATTTCGAGTTTATGCACCTATAACCGTAACCGTGAGCGCCATTTGGTTGCCGTTCACAGAATCTCGAACTCATACCTCTGAATAACTATATCTGAAATCTCATCTCGATCGGTTGATCGGAACAGCCGCTGGAGACCCATATATCGGCAAAGTTTTTTTATGACCACCCTGTACATGTGATAATGAACTGCTACGCAACATATAAGGAATATCCATGACAGACAAAAATTCAATATAGTTTTAATATCGTCGAAAAAATAATATAAGGTTTATATGCTGTGCCATTGGCCTGAAGAAGAAAGGGGGAAATTGTGAGGTATAGAATTCATAAAATGGGAGGTCTATAACAGGTTGGTATAGTTCAGTACGTAGGACATAGCCCTCAAAGTCTTGGAAACCCGGATTGGAATCATGATCCTGACAGACGATCGTTACAAACTTATTTCTTGACATAAATTTGAAGTTTATGCGAAAAATCATTTCTATGTGAAGTTTTTGATCAATTCAATACAACACAATGCGTAGTTAATATCTAAATCCAGCTTTGAAAAGGTACTTAATAATTAATTAGCAATTTTTGACTAAAAACCTGATATTTTGAAAATCAATAAACCAAGCGACCGCTGTAGAGCTATAAATGTAAATATTTCTAGAAAATAAAAACTTTCTTAAACCGCAGATGTGAGTAAGAAAATTGACAGACATGTTAGAAACTTCAGATACTTTGCTTAACAAACGATTTGTTTCTATCGCGTTTCTAAAATCTTTCTAAATCGATCAGCAATACGTAGCAGATAGCTTTTATCTCAATAAAAATTACAGACATATTAAAGTCTAGAAGAATAATCATCATTGCCAACATTTAAGCAATACCTGATCGTTATAAAACTAAACCTTTATGTATTATATCGGATTCAAGACTTTTATAATCTTAATAATAATGTAATCTTGTTCATAAAATCTATTTCAGAAATAACATTGATTTTCTTTACATTCTAGTTGGCATATGATAATGACTTCGAACTCGTGATTTATAGCGAGTGCATCGACCATCAATATAAGCTAAGTGACCTTAATTTAGGCCGCAATTGTTATTTTCTCCCTTTGTTCATGACCGAACGATTATGTTTGTAATTCGAAAGAGGACAACTTGACGCAATTTTTATTAGCTGGCGAATAGATTTGCATTGAAATGAGATATTTTATTAACATCCATTCAAGTCTTCTAAATTTATCAGGTCAAATAATGTGCATCAATCTAGTTAATGGACACACACATTTGCAATAGAGTTGAGACGGTGAGAACCCAAGCAAGTACACTGGTGTAAGAAATTAAGAGAATTTGCAGACTTGGTCGATTATCTGTAGAACTACTGTACCGATTTCAATGAAATTTGATATGTACATACATTGATACAATACAAAACAAATAACCATTCAATAATTGTAATACACACGCATGATCGTGCGTAACACTCGTTGGAGTCGGAAGGTATGAAACAGCGATTGCAGAAAAAACAAAAAAAATGGGTTAATTCTTGGTGTTATTTTGCAGCAAACGGTTAATTTTAAATTGTAACAGTAAAAATGAGTAACCACCAACTTTTAGATGATAGAATGAGGTGGCGAATTGTGGGGAGGCTAGAAGCAGGCCAATTTCAAATCCAAATTTGTAGAGAGTTCAATTTAATGCCCAGCGTCGTGTGTAACTTATGGAAACAGTTCCAGGATACCGGATCCATTGAGAGAAAGCCTGGGCAAGGTCATCCAAGAGCCACGACGGCCAGAGAAGATCGCCGTTTGTCGATTATAGCAAGGCGTAACAGGAGTGCTACAGCTTCTCAGCTCTCTCGTGACTTGTATGCAGCCACAGGAACCCGTGTATCAAGGGTGACTGTTTCCAAAAGACTTCATGAGAGAGGGTTGTTTGCAAGAAGACCTGCTGTTTGCGTCCCGCTCACTTCTACGAACAGGAGAATCCGTTTATCATGGTGCAGAGAGCATAGAGATTGGAGTATGGATCAATGGGCAACCGTTCTCTTCACTGATGAGTCCGGGTTCAGCCTAAACACCGATTCTCGCCGTACGTTTATATGGAGAGAACCAGGGATCCGCTACCTACCCTCCAATGTCCGCGAAATCGACCATTATGACGGAGGAGGTTTAATGGTCTGGACAGGCATCATGTTGGATGGTCGCACACCTCTCCATGTCTTTGAAAGAGGCACTGTGAATGGTGTGAGGTATAGGGATGAGGTCTTGGAGCCCTATGTTTGCCTTTTCAGGGGTGCAGTTGGCCCTGAGTTCATTTTAATGGACGATAACGCGAGGCCACATAGAGCTCTTCTGGTCGAACAATTTCTAGAGAGTGAGGATATTCGCCGAATTGATGGGCCAGCCAGATCTCCAGACCTTAACCCTATAGAGCATGTCTGGGACGCTCTGGGAAGGAAAATTGCAACTCGCAACCCCCCTCCGAGAACCATCCAGGGAATGAAAACAGCGTTGCTGAACGAGTGGGACCAATTACCACAGGAAATGATAAACTGCCTTATTTCAAGTATGAAATCACGCTGCGAGACCTGTATATCTGTAAGAGGGGACCATACCCCCTATTAACCCATCTATTAACCCATTTTTTTGTTTATTCTGCAACCGCTGTTTCATACCTTCCGACTCCAACGAGTGTTACGCACGATCATGCGTGTGTATTACAATTATTGAATGGTTATTTGTTTTGTATTGTACCAATGTATGTACATATCAAATTTCATTAAAATCGGTACAGTAGTTCTAGAGATAATCGTCCAAGTCTGCAAATTCTCTTAATTTCTTACACCAGTGTAGTTCGCGTACAACATGGATTCGGATGGTTTCGGACCCATCACAGCCTGAAGTGGACTCACCTGTGCATTTCGCTTACACAGGAATAAGACTAAAAGGTAATTAAAATTAATTTTTAAGATTTTCCTGTAGTATCATCTATGTTCGTTTGAGAGAGAAATTTCTTCGGGTGGATTCGAGTGTGCCTTAAACCACTACTGCCCGAAGTGGATTCACCTGTGCGCTCCGTTTTCACAGAAATTAGACTAAAAGATTGTTAAAATTAATTTGAATGATTTGCTTTCTGGTATCTATATTCATTTAAGAAAGAAATTTCTTTTTCTAAGTCACAATTGACGGATTACATACGTTTCGTTTTCAACGATTTAAGATGTTAGATTTTATAAAAGATCAGTTTTGCATGGTTATGGACAAATGATTACAAATATTCATTTATAAACATTTTTGTAAGCTAACTATCATGAATAACCGGTTTTAGATAGTTTAAAAAACCGCAGGTGGAAAAATGCTTAAGACCTAAAGAGGCTTGTTTCTGCTTACAAGAAATAGACCAGTAAATGCAGTTGAAAAGAAAAGATAAAACCTTTGTGCTCGAGGAATAAACAGGAAATGCAACGTAAATAAAGCACAAATAGCAGTAAGATGCAATTATTTTGCATACGGCTGTTTCGAAGCTACAAAGAGCTTCTTCATCAGTGCAACGAACTTAGTGGCAGCTCAAAAAAGCCGAAGACTAAGCGACCGGACACGTGCACATACACTTAAATACCCACACGTATAGAGCACCCAAAGGCGCGAAGCAGCGGAGAGACAGAAATAAGGCAAGCAGCGCCATCTAGTGGCAAAAAGAGGGGGAAAAATTGAAAAATTTTAAAATTGAAGTAACAGGCTAAGACAGCTAAATAAACCCTTTCCACAATTGAGAAAAAACAGGGGTGCTTGACAAATCATTAACCAAAGAACCCGAATTTTTAAAAATGTGATAAGCTTCCCAGAAATCAAGATCGGCAGGCGAGCGACATTTCTGAATAATGGAGGAAGAAGAAAAATGAAACCGATGATTCGAAGTCAAGGCGCGTTGAGCAATGGACGACCGATTTAACTCTTGTTTTTTAACATAACTCTCGTGTTCCTTCAAGTAAGAGCACGCTTGGTTTGTCCAATATAAGATAGGCCACACAGGCAAGAAACCTGGTAGATACACCAGCTATTTAAGCGATCAATGGGGTGTTTGAGATCCGAAAAAGATATTTTATTGATCGGAGAGAAAATAACCTTAATTTCAAACCTTTTAAGAATTTTGGCGATTTGATAACTGATCTTGGGAAAGAATAGCAAAACCACCGTCAGGTTCGGCTTTGAAATACACCTTTTTGGACCGGTTTAGACAATTTCTTATAAATGGAATCAACGATATTAGAGGCACAGCCGCGGTCCAAAGCGACCGCCCTCAGATAATCAAGCTCGGAGTTCAGGAGTGGAGCAAATGTTCAACGCACGATGGACAAACGTGTTGAAACAGGCCATTTTTTGAATGGGAGGATGGGCAGAAAGCCTATGTGGGAAAAGAGACACGGCAAAGGGCTTGCGGAAGACAGCAGTCTGAAAAACCTCGTCACTGCGAATAATAAGCATATCCAAGAAAGGTAAACGATTATTACACTCTTCCTCACACGTAAATTGTATACAAGGATCAATAGAATTCATGACAGACAGCACGCGATCGATGTCGGAGTCATTCTGGTCCAATAAGACAAAACAGTCATCAACATAGCGAACATAGAAAGGAAACTTTAATTTGTCAAATAGTTTAACCTCAAAATAATGCATATAGATGTCACTCAAGATGGGACTAAGAGGATTACCCATAGCTAGACCATTAGTCATACCATAGAAAACGCTGTTAAAAACAAAAGTCGTCTGCTCAAGACAAGTACGAGTGAGAAGGGTTAGTTCATCAATTTCGAACTGCGAGAAATGGAATTCACTGAGTCTCTTGCCTAGACAATACAAGGCCCCGTCAACAGGGACATTCGTGAATAGCGAGTTCACATTAAAAGAAGCCATCGTGTGACCTTGGGGTCAACAGCCACGAAGTTTCTTAACAAATCCAGAGAATTACGAGTAGTGAAGGAGCTGTTGCTCAAGAGAGGAGCGAAAACAGAAATCAAGTGTTTCGCGAGTTTATAAGAAGCAGTGCCAATACTGGAAACAATAGGTCTAAAAGGAATATCCGGTTTATGAACCTGTGGTAAAGCATAGATTCTAGCACAATGAGAGACTGGAGGTAAAAGAGTCCTTTTAAAAATATCCGGGAGCATAACAGAAGCTTTAATAGCAGATTTAATGGAATTAAGTTCAGAAGTACTGGGGTCGTTGCGAATCACCACATAAGGACCCTCATCGATGAGATTCTGGCATTTCTCCAAATAAGTGTATTTATCAAGAACAACAATCTGACAACCTTTGTAAACCTTGGTAATCACCAAATTAGGATTGGAGTGCAACTTCTTAAGACCCTCTATAGCAGACTTATTGAGATTCGATTTGGAAACGTTAGAATTGAAGTCCACAGTGTTAGCAATCAAATGCCTAATGGAATCCTTTTGAGAAGCCGATAAAGCGCTAAATTTGAAAGACTTTCAATAGGAGCAATCTTCTTAGGAATGGAAGGCCTGGAGAAGACCGAAAAATTATTGTTAAGTTTAAGAGCATACTGCTGGTCCTTATTCAGAGAAACGCTGGAAAGGTTAACGACAGAATGCATGTTTACCGTTGGTAAACTGGTGGAGTTATGGGAGCCCGAATGTCTGCGAAGAGCAGCAAACTTCCTATTGAGAGAGGACTTATAAGTGGACGAAGCATGAAGGGCTCTAAACCACGAAGTATTTTCAATAGACTCAAAGTTAGATGCAGAATTCGCGAGAAAAATGTGTAAGGAGTATAATTCCTGTTCAATAAGCGAAATCCTATGACGAGTATCCTGAATAAGAGAACGTAAAAGGGCTAGCCTGGACCGAAACAAAACTTTATCAATTCTATTAGAACGAGAAAGATTACAATCCAGTGAAATAAAATTAGGTATAATCTTAAAACGTTTACAGTCCAGAAGGAAATGTAAATGATTCAAATATCTAAACTTCTTGAGGCGCAAATTACAAAACCTATTAACATCAGACATAATTCTAAAATAAACAAGGTAAATAATGTAAATAAGGCCCGTTAACGCCAATGTTTTGAAAAGAAAAGATAAAAAGTTTGTGCTCGAGGAATAAACCTAGTAACAAGGGGGACTCGACTAGTAATAAGGAGCTCGAGGAATAAACCGAGGAATAAGGTCAACATCATGGGAGTCTTTCTTCAGTATTTCATGGTATTCCCACATGATAGCAGCACCAAACAGAGCTAAAACCTCGGTATTCCATATTACCCGACTAGTCCATAATACGCTCCTCCCCTCTACGTTGGCATCTGGTTACAATCAACTTCCATGTCAGGGCACTAACTATCAATGTAATTCTAGTGACTGGCAGTCAATGTGATAAGATTTTTTTCTAATAAGGCCTTAGTTGTAGATATCTGTAGTGTATTAACTCTAACTGCTAACGTCCATGGACAGTTTAACTGTGACCGACAGAGTACGCGGAATAGGAGGCGCGGAAAGTTTCGCTTTCACTCTGTAACTATGTATCTTGTCAGTGTCGTGTTGTATATAGATGTACCATAGAATTTAATTAAATGTATGAGAAAACTGATAAAGAGCATTGCTTAACACACACACAACAGTCGGCCACGACAGACTGGCGACGAGCACGGGATCCGAAGCCTGTTGATTCGGTAAAATCGAAACAGTGTTCTTCCAAAAGATAGGGTAAAAACCCGAAGACGGCTCAAGGTAAAAGTTGTTTATCTTTTTGATCAGAGGAGAAAATGGAGCAGCAAATTGCTGAATTATTGCGTCAGAATCAGGCCCCTCTAAATGCCTTTTCCATAGCTAACGCAATTTGCAAAGTTTTCTCTAGATCAATATTGTCCTCTTCAAATAATCTATCTAAAATTGCCTTATCTTTTAAGCCGCTAACAAACACATCGCGTAATATAATATTCAACATATTATTATCATAGTCACAATTTATTGCAAGTGCTCTGAGTTCCGCTATGTAATTATTTATACTTTCCCCCTCATTCTGTTTACGATTAAGAAATTTATGGCGGGAAGGGATAGGGAAGGATGAGGAATTGGGTCTACTTTTGGAAGCCTTGAGGAAGGGACAAAATTTAGAAGGGAGAGAAGCCCAATATACCATAGAAGATTGATGTATTATGTACGGGCAGAGAGTTTGTGTTCCAAAGATATACCAGAAAAATGTCTTGGAAGAGTTGCACCAAGGGCATCTGGTTATGGTTAAGATGAAGGCGATTGCCAGGTCGTTCGTTTATTGGAAAAACATCGATAAAGACATCGAAGAAGCTGCAAGAAATTGTGTTGACTGTGCCAGACATAAAGCTGATTCTGCGAAAGTGAAAGTCCATCATTGGGAATACCCGAGTACGCCCTGGGAGCGTGTGCATGTGGATTTTGCTGGTCCTATATTTGAATATATGTTCCTGTTAATAGTGGATGCACATTCCAAATGGTTGGAAGTTTATCCGATGAAGAAAACCACAACAAACAAAACCATCGAGTGTCTCAGAGACTGCTTTGCGAGATTTGGTTTGTCAGTTGTACTAGTAAGTGACAACGGACCACAGTTTTCATCTTACGAATTTCAGAGATTTATGCTGAATAATGGCATAAAACACAAAACTAGCGCACCATTCAAGCCGTCGAGCAATTGTCAAGCAGAACGCTATGTGTATACACTGAAGCAATCCCTGAGAGCAATGCAAAATTATGATGGTAGTATGGAACAGAAACTAAGTACATTTTTATTACAATACAGGAAAGCTCCAAACGTTACGACAATGCACAGTCTATCCATGCTATTCTTAAAACGTGATATTAGAACAAGGCTTGATTTACTTTTACCTGACTTAAAATCAAGAATCCAGGAAAGGGTAAGAAAGGGTGTATTTGAATTTCAAGATAGAAAATTCAATATTGGTGATTCTGTGGCAGTCAGAGATTACCGAGCAACTAATTCAAAATGGAAGTTTGGACAAGTTGTAAATCAAGACGGTGCTCTCCACTATACCATTGATGTTCAAGGCATACTAGTGAGAAGGCATGTTGATCAAATTCGTTCAGTGGGGAATAAAGTGCAAGAAAGTGATTCCGTACGAAATGTATTTCGTAGGTTCCCTACTGGAAATTTTACTGAGAAGGCCTCAGAAGTCCAGAACAGTGATAGTCCTACCTCTCATCAGGGCCCAAATAAAAAAGCTGAAGTTCCAGCTTCGCCAGCAGTGTCATCAGCTGATATCCCTGTTCAGGACTCTTCACCAGTGCCTTCAAAACCGTCATCGACTCAAACCAGTACACCCTCAGGCCAGTCTAGTACACCACCAGTGCACGACATCCCAAGCCATGTGCCTAGACGCTCTGGAAGAATCCGAAGACCACCCCAGAGACTTGATCTTTAATAAAGGGGGAGGAGATGTAGTGTATTAACTCTAACTGCTAACGTCCATGGACAGTTTAACTGTGACCGACAGAGTACGCGGAATAGGAGGCGCGGAAAGTTTCGCTTTCACTCTGTAACTATGTATCTTGTCAGTGTCGTGTTGTATATATACTGCTGGCCACCCAAAATGCAACACCAAGAAAGACAAGAGATATCACAACAAAATTTATTTTGTAGATAACATGTTGACCAAGTATCAAATGATTAAATTTTTAGACTTCTGTGAAGTGTGGTTCCTGCCAAAATCAGTAGCCAGAGTAGCCGCCATTATTGGAGATCACCGCTGCCACACGCCTCGGCATTGATTCAAAGAGACTTTGGATGAGTTCTTGGGGTACAGCAGACCAAGCAGCTTCCACACGTTGCCAAAGTTGATCTGCTGTGGCATCTGGGGATGGAATCTGGGTCAATCGTAGAGCAACCATAGACCACATGTTTTCTATTGGCGAAAGATCCGGAGAGCGAGGCGGCCAGGGAAGCAATTCAATCTTGCGATTGATGAAGAACCGTTGGACAATACGTGCCACGTGTGGTCGCGCATTACCCTGGTGAAATATGGCTGTGGGCAAGCCCTGAAGGTAATTAAGGACAACTGGCTCCAACACCTCAGAGATGTAGCGCTGGCTGTTTAAAGTACCGGCAATGCGTACTAGAGGTGTGCGAGAGTGATATCCAATACCGCCCCATACCATAATACCCGGTACAGGACCAGTGTGGCGGTGCATAACGCAGCTCTTCAGCATCCTCTCTTCACGGTGCCTCCAGACTCGAATGCGACCATCGAGGTGTTTCAGACAGAAGCGTGGCTCGTCAGTAAAGACAATTTCATTCCATTCTGCCATCCACATCTTTCTGTCATCGCACCATTGGCGGCGGAAACGTCTGTGGTTCTGCGTCAAGGGTAGACAAAGCAATGGACGTCTTGCGGACAGACCACTCTGCTGTAAACGGCGTCGAATGGTACGCGCATACACTGGATGATGCGTTACAGACTGCATGTGCTGTGCTATGGTTCGTGATGTGACTGAGCGATCCATCACTGCCATGCGCACAATTTGTCTGTCATCACGTGAAGTGGTGCGCTGAGGTGGATGCGAACGAACACGCCGGTCCGTCGTACCCTCCTGCATCCAACGATCACATATCCGCATTACAGTTGTTTGGTTTCGTCCAACATGACTACCGATTTCCCTGAAAGATAATCCGCAATCTCGGTAGGCCACTATCCTTCCTCTGTCTAACTCGGATACTTGATCAAAAGATGATCGCTGTTTTCGTCGAGGCATAATTGATCGTTTTTTTTGAAAAAACCACAAGAAAAACACAATTGCCGAACTTGAAATCGTCGAAATCTCCAAGCCTTAAATAGCGCTTTGAAGTGGCGCCACAGGCGTGCGTGATGTGCGTCTGCGCTGAAATTCTAATCATTTGCATATCTCACCTCCGCTAATGCATGTTGTAAATTTCATGTTATGTGCATGTTTCCTTCAGGGTGTTGCATTTACAGTGGCCAGCAGTGTAGATGTACCATAGAATTTAATTAAATGTATGAGAAAACTGATAAAGAGCATTGCTTAACACACACACAACAGTCGGCCACGACAATATCTACAGCTATTAAACATGGCGAAATGCATCCAAAGACCTGAAAAGACTGCAGGAGGGAAGAATATTTCAGAAATTCTACAAATAAAACTATATTTTATGTCTGAAATACACTGTGTTCAAAAATGACATTTTTTCTTAAGGACTTTATTAAACAAACTTATGTCTCGTGAAAAGCAGACATTTCACATTTTTAAAAAAAATTAATAGTAATTTTATTGTAAATTAGAAGTAAAAGTAAAGCTATAAATGTGGGAGATAGGAGAGGTTTGCAGCTTTACATTATCTCATTTAATTTGCTATTCACTCTACTATACTACTGTGGCGAACATTTCTTAAACTTTCCGCGACTTCTGTTCTGTATAACCGTTACTTTATTCTTTTGGGGAATTGAATGCAAACATTGGAATAGAAAATTTAATTGCATCTCAAATAATGAATACAATTCTATATATTTCTAGTATATAATAAAATGAAACTGATATTTACAAATTTCTAATTTTTTTAAAAATTAAGATTTTATTTTATTTCATTCTTATTTTTTTCTGGACCTCCATCATTTTGGATATCCTTCACCTGGTCATGGACTTATGATGACTTAGGATGACAGTAACCTTAGTAAATAAAAATTTGATTTATGGGGAGAAAGCGTACTATACTGGAAGAATATAAAATTGCTAAAACCAGAGTAGCATTAATGATAAAACAGATATTTTATCAATTTAAATAAGTATTAAAATCCTAAATGAAAAACATTTGATTTCCTGCAGTGTAATTTAATGAAATAAAGAATTCTTTTTCTTTAAGTTTATCACATGGTTACTCTGATGTCATGTATACTATAATAGAACAAACGTATATTGAAATAAAAATTGTCTAGGTGTGAGAGAACTTCTTGAATTATGTCTCAGATTTTCTCTTAAGACAAAATGGAGCCATCAAAGAAAGAAATAGTAACTTCATTTATAGTGAGTGGCAACGATAACTTTATTTTGTTTCAGAAATCGGAAACTTTTGTAATCAGTTTAAGTACGTTTAACGCGGGCTAAAAGTGGCGTGGCGTATCCACTCAAAGCGTTATCGTTTAGAGAATTGTGAGATATTTGTGAGTTGAACAGAAACGCCCCGTTTTAAAGCAACTTAGAGATACATTTTGTTTATTTGAGAAATTTATCTTCACCATGGCTAGAAGTAAGTTAATGAAGTTTTTATACTAGAATTAACATGAACTGACGTAATGACTTCGTTGATATGATATTTATTATGTATTAGTTCATACATGAATTGACTTTGGTTTATACATCACGCATAGCTTCTTTTTCTTTATTTATATCGTAATTGTGAAAACAAAATATTCAAAGAATAAAGCATACGAATTAATCATTCCTAATGATAATGTTAAATTGTAGTATTATTTCAAGAACTTCGAAGTTTTTTGTGGTGTGACATTAAAATCGATTTTTTTTTCAAAATATTAATTAGTAACTCGAAGCATTTTTAATTTCTTAACTAGTCTTGAAATTTTGTCATTGAACTTAGTATGAACATAGCCTGGGGACATAGCCTCGTGTGTTTAAGATAGCTGTTGTTATTCTTGTGGAAGTCATTTAAATTTTTTTCCTGGTTTAGCAATGTTTTCCACGAAATCTGTAGACACTGAACTATTCCATTAGTTTAATTTCACATGTTTAGAAGTTTGATATGTGTCTTCATTGTGCATTTTGTATTCAATGTCAACCCATTATTATAGTCTGTATATAATCTATGGTCATAGTTGTAATATTTTACTATGCATTACTTGTATCATTTTCACTTGCTGTAGTCTTTGCCTTGGGTAAAAGTGTGATGTTTTCAAATTGTTCTGTATTCAAATAAAAGTTTAAGCACCGTATTACATATCTGATTGAATATGGCTTTTGATTCTTTTATGCAAGTATATCTTGATGTATGATCTGCAAAACATAAGGTGTCGTTTAATTCCATGAAATGTAAGATTAGGTTGCAGGTGAAATATTGTTATTCGTTCAATAAATTTTATACGCTTACAAAAATTTTCTGCATTGTACCAGGGCTGTAAATTTGAATATAAGAGATTATGCAAGCCATCTGAAGTAATTTCATAAATTCTTCAATAGTTATTTTGTTACACCTATTTTTATAAAAGTTATCCTGTTACTTAATTTTTGCTCTCAGATTTTTGGCTTTATGGTTGTAAAATGGATGGAACTTTGCAAATTTGAGAATAAGGCTTTGTAGATAAACTTATATTAATGTAAACAGGACTGCTCTGAGCAAAATTAATAAATGTTAAGGTGAGTCTTCTGTTTTAAAACATCTTGCTGAGATGTTTACTGTTGATCTCTTAAACTGAAAAGAAAAAGCATCATATAGTATTAAATTCACTTGATTCTTGAGCAGAAAATATTTAAGAACTAAGATATATTCTGTTATTATATTTCTGTTATACTTATTACAACTAATTTTTCTTCAGTCGCATTTTATAGGAAGATTATTTTTTACTTGTGGTAAATTTCATATCTTTCCTAGAATTTCATTCATTATCTAACTACTTTATGTATACTTCTGAATTTTGTAGCAAACAATTTCAGCATTTGCTTATTCACTGCATTTCTGAATAGCTTTTAACTTAATTACATGCCAAATATTATACCTTATTTAACTTAATTACATGCCAAATATTTTTGGCAATAGTATATTTGCACTTAAATATTTGAAATATTTATATATATATATATTTGTGTTAAAAACTTTTGAACTTCCTTAAGATGTATTATTCTCGCCCAGATGTTACTATGTAGTGATTTTTTCATGATTCTGATTTGATTATAAACCTCTCAATATAAAGAATTTTATTTTTAGAATGTTAAAATATTCAATTTTTCAAACATAAAAATTGTATTTTGTGAAATATTACAATCAAGTTTATACGACAAGGAAAATAACTAAATTTTTAATGCTATGAAACTAATTTTATTTCTTTTATAGAATGCTAAAAGTTTAAAATGTTTGTTCCTCCATGTAATTTTTTTCTTCCAATTTTTACCTTTACTAACCTTTATGCAGAAAATATGGTACTTACGTATTATAGCTGAAGCTTGGCAGCCTTTAACCCTTGCGTAATATCTGCTCGCCAACATCTAACTTCACAGTGGCAACCTATTTCCTGCCCGGAAATTATAAACATTTCGAGCAGAAGCATGTTAAAAATAATACAAATGTGTGGAAAACGTGGTTACTCCAAGCTCTACGTGCCCAATAAGATTTTTTTTTTATTAAATACAAATTTTAAGGGGGTTAAAAAGGGCATAACCCCTTGCCCTCCTCTAAAATCACCCATTGTATCTCTGGAACCATAAGGCCTAGGAAGCTGAAATTTTGTATAGTGGTTCCTCTTAAGCCCTAGAGGCACACCTATAAATATCTTTTTAAAGTTCGGATTTTAAGAGGTTTAGCTCCCCTTCCCTCTAAAAAAAACCACTGTATCTCTGGAACCATAAGGCCTGGGAAGCTGAAATTTGTTTGTTTGGTTTCCCTTAAGCCCTAGGTGCACACTAATAATTTTTTAGTTCAAATTTTAAGGGGTTTAGCCCCCCCCCCCAAAAAAAAAAAAAATAAACCCACTGTATCTCTGGAATCATAAAACCTGGGAAGCTGAAATTTGGTTGGTTGGTTTCCCTTAAGCCCTAGGTGCACACCAATAAATCTTTTTTTTTTTTTAGTTCAAATTTTAAGGGGTTTAGCCCTCCCCCCCCCCCACCACCACAAAAAAAAAAAGAAACCCACGGTATCTCTGGAACCATAAGGCCTGGGATGCTGAAATTGGGTTGGTTGGTTCGTTTTCCTTAAGCCCTAGGTGCACACTAATAATTTTTTCCTTTTTTAGTTAAAATTTTAAGGGGTTTAGCCCCCCCCCCCCAAAAAAAAGAAATAAACCCACTGTATCTCTGGAACCATAAGGCCTGGAAGCTGAAATTTTTGTTGGTTGGTTTTCCTTGAGCCCTAGGTGCACACCAATAAATCTTTTTTTACATTCAAATTTTAAGGGGTTTTGTCCCCCCCCCCCCCAAAAAAAAAAAAAAAATCCCACTGTATCTCTGGAACAATAAGGCCGAAGAAGTTGAAATTTTGCATGGCGTTTCCTCTTAGGCTCTAGATGCTGGCCAAGAAAGATGTTTAAAAAGCAACATTTTAGGAGGTTGTAAAGTGGTTTTAAATCCCCAAATAAAATGAAATATCCAAAACTCGTATTTAAATTCGGATCACTGTCGTTAAATTCTGCGATGAATTCCTTATGAGAAATGACCCCACCTTACTGCTATAGTTAAATGAAATTAAATGAACCAAATGACATAATTCATGGCACTCGTGTAATCTGTGGCGAAGTATGTGTATGAAATATACGAAAGCAGTTATTAAACATGCATCAACATTTTGAGCAGCAGCATGTTTAAAAAAGTATTTGGAAAACACATGGAAAAGTTTTAAAAAAATAAGCAGCTGAAGAACATGATTTCGCTATAGATAATTTTAGATCTAATTAAAAATTTCATATTAAAGACAAAATAGGAATACACTCTTAGACAAAAAAAAAAAAGCGACGTGCCAAGAAGGGGTAATGCAAATTAGACACAAATTGATATGCATACAGGTTTCGACGGAAAATGCAAATATTTAAAGTTTGGCAATCGGGAACCGTAGAACCAGTTTTCCTTCTGAATTCTGACTGTTTTGCCGCAATCTTTAATATTACATCTCCAGCTACTGGTCGATTAAAATAGGCAGGCATGTTGTGAAAGTTAGGCATACACGCTGACTGGGCAAAATTCCACGGATCTGGAAAAAAGACACTGCATCTTCTTCCTTTTGGCCTATATTACACTATCAAAGTTCTTTGACAAAGAAATTTTTAAAAGTTATTTGTCTTTTATAACAGTTATACATAAAAGAAATGCTATAACCTCAAAATACCCCTATTACACTATCAAAGTTCTTTGACAAAGATCTTTTATAAAAGTTATTTCTATCTAAGGGGGCTAAATCCCTTAAAATCCGAGCTCTTAAAAATATTTATTGGTGTGTACCTAGGGCTTAAGGGGAAGTACCATACAAAATTTCAGCTTCCTAGACCCTATGGTTCCAGAGATACAGTGGGATTTTTTAGGGGGGAGGGGGTTAAACCCCTTAAAATTCGAGCTCTTAAAAAATATTTATTGGTGTGTACCTAGGGCTTAAGGGGAACCACCATACGAAATTTCAACTTCCTGGGTCCTATGGTTTCAGAGATACAATGGGTTTTATTTTCAGTGGGGAGGGGGTTAAGCCCCTTTTAAAACCCCTTAATATTTGTACTTTTTAAAAATATTTCTTAGTGGGCATCTAGAGCTTAGGAGTAACCACCATACAAAATTTCAGCATCCTAAGACTTTTCCTTTGAAAGATTTGCATTTTTAACATACTCATTTTGAATATTTTCGTGTATTTCTGTTTTGTCATTAGTGCGCAATTTTTAATTAGAGCTAAAACTATTTCGAATTGAAATCTTGTTCTTTATCTGCCGCGTTTTCCACACATTTGTATTTTTTAACATGCTGTTGCTCGAAATGTTGTTTATAACATCCGGGCACCGAAATCTTTTATAAAACTTTGACGAAGAACCCAACTTTTATAAAAGTTATCTTTATCAAAGTTGAGGTATTACACTGTCATATTTCTCGTCAAACTTCTTGTATAAAAGATCTTTGTCAAATAACTTTCATAACCTAAAAAAATAAAGAAAATCTTCAAAACGAAACTTAAAACGGGGAGCGAAAAGCAATGAATGGCGAAAACAATACTATCAACCATGAAGCTATCAATAGGATGGGGCGCATAATTGGCGCTTTATTGCTGCTTTTTCGCCAAACCTCAAAGTTTCAGCTGTCATACGTAAGTACCGAAAGATTTAGTGTTTTCTCTATAGTCAACCTTTAATGGACCAAAAATAAGTTTCATTTTCTTTAGTCTCAGATTGTTTGATTAAAACTATTACATTTCTTATAGCATAACTTATTACTGCTTGCATGCATGCTTAAAATTGTCACTGTCAAATATATTTGCTTGTATAGTAATGTATAATTAGATTGCATGTGTTTTTTGCATTTAGGTTGCTCGATTCTGTACAACTTAATTTTTATTTCAATTGGATTGTTGTATCCTGCTTATTGCTCGTAAGTTATTTTGTAGTTTTGCTTTCATATGCATCTGTAATTATTTAAATATTTTTTTTAGGTCAATAATTTGCCTTTAAGATCTTAAACATTTTCATATACCTTTAAATTAATTTTAAAATTATACTGTTTCTTTTAACTTAATTTTTTAACAGTTGCTTCAAGCCTTTTTGAAAATACCATATGGAAGCTTTATTTTTCATGGAAATCTGATGTGACTGAACTGTTATAAAAGATGTTCTGTAACTTTGAGTTACATTATGCTTAGATTATTGAAAATTTTGCAATTATATTTTGAAGTTGAGTTAATTGACAAAGTTTATTGTAACTAAAGAAAATGCTTATTAAAAGCTCCGATAGATGCAGTGTAAATCCATTTTAAAATATCTAATATTGATTGATAAAAGTACATAATTTTTCTCTTGTCTGTGGAAACTAAAATCTTCACAAAATGGGATGGATATATGATCTACTTTTCTAAATTTATTTATATTGTATACTGGTTATTTTCAAACAGTTTTAAAAGATGTTTATTCAAGCATATTCAAAAGAGTATCATTTCAAAGTCTCAGTATAAAAATATTATCCCCCACCCTTTTTAAAAGTGCAAATTACTGAAAAATTGAATGTTTTCTTGCTTAGAATCGAAAATTTTTATCAGCTTTAGTTTTAAAAATAAAGGAGGAGTTGATGGCATTTGGACTAAAAGTTATTTTCTAAAAGTTTTAAGGCTTAGTGAAAGGCAAAATCGGTTATACTTCCTGTTCACAATAGAGTGGAGTCTGTAAGCCCCCCCCCCCCCCTCCATAGAAGTAAAGCTTCTTAAAGCATAAACAAAGCCTTTTTTTTTAGATGCAGTTTCATGGGTAGGGAATCAATTAGACTTTTTATTCTCATATTGAGAGTAAGTGCTTAAAAAGCTAAGCTCTGTAGACAGAATCCTGTGATTCAATATTACTGTCATTGAATACATTAGCTGTCATTGAAAGACGCACCTTCTTAAAATGTATAATAAGAATAAAGGGCTGCCCACCCACCCCTATTATTTTTATTGTGGATTTTTAAGAAGTTTTGTGTTCCTATGCTGCATTTACGTTTTCTGTTGTAAGTTATCGTTAGATAACTTTTTCGTAGATCTTTATTAGTTTGAGTATATTTAACATCTTTCATGTAGATAATTTTTTATACAGCCCTATACCAACTGGAGTTCTAAAGATTGAAATCCAAAACATATTGTAAATTTTTTTTTTCACTTCCATATCCAGTCTTCAAAAATTTTTGTATTATTGATTAGAAGTTCACAGACTATTATTTTACCATATCTTGGCCCAGAAAAAATTTATTTTGGTAGACACAAAAAAAAATTCTATTTTATACATTGCTCTTTAAATAAAGAAAAATATATGTATATACTTGTAGATGAGTTGAGTGGCCAGCATGGTGATGGGGTTTGAATTTGGTCCATGGAGACCAAAATTTATGATTTTTTAAGGAGTTTGCTCCAGGGAGATTTTCAGTAGCATGTCCATTATTATTGTCCACTGTAGACAAAAATTGAGAGCAAAGTATTGCCTAAAAGGGACACCTAAATTTTTAACTTTCTTTTAGAGGAGAGATTAATGCTGCTTGAGGCATTTTGTCGAAAAAATAAAACAATGCTGTGTACTTAAATGGTTTGGTATATAAATCAAAACTGCAGTATTAAAAAAAATTGCTTTAAATGTAATTTTTCAAAAAATAATAAAATGTCAATAAGTAAAAGTGTATGAAATTTTTTTTTCATTTAATAGCATGATCGCATTGTCACATTACGTGAAAAGAAGTAGTAGTATTTTTCTTGCAGTATGTATCTTCTCATTTTAAATATCTCCTTTGAACAAATTTTAAGCTGTTAATCCATAAAGTTCTATTATGTTCCTGGGTACATTGGAAAGTTTAATGAAATATTTTCAAGGAGTAGTTATTCACAAAAAACAATGGAAAAATAATATAAAATGTTTTTAGTAGATGCGATTTTCAAAATTTTATTGATGTGCTGTATTAAAAATATATGCAATTTAAGGGGAAAGAATTGGTTGTAGATCTCAAAAAAACTCAAGAAAAATCTAAAATTTATCTTTACAAATTATAGCAGAACATGGATTCAAGGAATCTTAAAGAAAAATATAAAGAATTATCAGCTCCTGAATAATGTAAGCAAAGAATGAAAAGCAGTTTGAAAACTTCAAACAATGGACAAGATGACCACATATAAAAAAAAGTTCAGAAATCTAAATTAAATATTGACATAATCTTTTGTTTCTTGTCAAGTCAATGTGAGACAACTTATTACTAGTAATATGTAAACTGTGGTTGAACATGTCAGAATAATTGGACTAAAATTAGCTTCACTCCAAAAAAAAAAAATAGTAATTGGTTTATCATTAGTCCTCAGACATAGTTTTATTTGAGTACTAATTATGTATAAAGGTACTTAGAATTTTATAAAAAACTAAATATTCAAATTTCCATGTGTTTGTTTTTTTGTTTTTTAGAATAGTTGCTCTTGAAACTAAAGAAAGAACAGATGATGTTGCATGGTTACTGTTTTGGATTGTGTTTGCACTTTTTAGTATCCTTGAGTATTTTACTGACTTTATACTCAGCTGGTTTCCACTTACCCTTTGTTCAAGGTAATTCATGTTTTTACTTAGTTTCTTTTGTTCTAATACTGTATCTGTTTGTGACAGACAAATACAAAGAGGGAGACACTACTTTTAAAAATCTAGACTACTAAGAGCAATTACTTTTAAAAAATCAGGTGACATTTACAATATAAAATCCATTTCTGAACATATTTCATTTAGTGGATTTAGAACAGATTACATGCATATTTTCTAACTGTAAAATGCATGCTATACTTTCTTCCTGGTGGGCTTTTTATTCTTAAACAAGTAATTGAAAATTATGTTTCTAGAATTCAGAATAGTCTGTGTAATAATCCATGTATTTTCTGCTAGAGAGTTGTGAATGTAATAAATTTAGAGGTATCAATCTACTCACCATTGTAACATCAAACGTAACTAATTTATAATACAAATTTCTATATGTTTAAATGTATATGAGACAGATATGAGCAGTGTTAACTTGGGTGTGTAGAAATTCTACATTCATTATCTGCATGTAAAATTTCACTTTGTAGTGAAGATCTGATATGTGGTTACTCCCTGCAGGAAAACTTTAATAGTTAATTCATATAAATTTGTGTCATTACAGGTGTGTTTTTTTTAAGAGATAATTTTGAATTGATAAAAAATTGAGAACCTTACATGTGTTATATCTGGAAAAATTAATGCTTTATACAAAAGCATTCTATACTGCTAAAAGTAGTATATATACATGTTACGAAAGTTATGTCAAGGAATCTGTGTCATTATGTGCTGTCTTTATCATAATTGAGTGAAAGGGATTCCATGTGTTTGTATTATGTTAGAATAAATTTGGTTAGATTAAGCATGGATTGTTTATGGCTTGACCTACCATAAGTTATTTCACCAAGATAAACATAGACATGGAGATAATTCGTAAACAGAGGCACCATAGTTGAATGGAAAGGTTTTTGTCTCGTGTAATAAATTACTTTTTTCCCATTATTTAAATTTTGTTCAGTGCATGTTTGGAGTGAAACTATTAACTGAAACTATTTTTCAAACTAACTGTTTTGATATCATTAATTTAGCTCTAAAAGGTAATTTAAAAAATTACAGTTAAAATAGAATCAAATTGGCTAGTTAATGTTGCAATCAAGTAGAGGGTGCATGTAGAGCTATAATAAATGGGGGCAATTGCTGCACCCTCTTGAAATGTCTAATGGAAACACCTAATCAGGAAGATACCATCTGTTCAAACCGGTAGATAAGGACAAACTCCGAAACCTGTTAAGGGAAATCATTGCCAAACAACATACATCATAAATAATTGCTTTATGACTTCAGAAACAGATAGGACTCTAAATCAAGATGAGTGTACTTGCTCTGAGTTTCCTCAATAGTGCTGCTTCTCTATTGATAATATCCTGATGTTGCTTGAAATTGTGTAAAATTAATCATTGAGCTGAGGTGAGAGATAATGGAAGTGTCTTAATTTATTGCTCATGGTGCTGATAATGTGATGGAAGTGTATGCAACTAACAGAATGTTGGTGAAAGGTATATTTCCATAGTTGTCTTTTATTATGAATGAAATTTAACAGTAATATTAAAATCATTTTTTGGGGGTCCAAAACTGAAGTCTTGGTGACTGGTTCTTAAAGGCTCTGTGAAGCACTCCTGGGAAATTCTGTTGATTTGCTTATTTTGACAAGTTCAAAGTAAGCTTGACTTCTTTCAGACCAATGACATACATGTTAACAAAGCATTGTACCTTGCTGGTACCTAATCTTAACTGACTGACCCAAAACCTCAACCCTGCTAAACATCTTTGAGATTAGTTAGAGCTTTGATAACATGATCGATATTCTCATCCTACTTCCGGTCATCAACACTTATCTTAATACAAGAGGTTTGAAAGCAAATTCCAGTTTCAGTTTACTAGAATTTAGTGAAATGGCTACAATGGGCAGTACAGATGCAATTACAGAAGTTCTGTCCAATCAGTATAGTGTGTTCATTTTTTCTACATTGTATAAATACAGTGACTCCCAAACTTAAGGGTACATTAATTTTTTATATGAAAGGTCATGTTTGAATGGAGAAAGTCATGAAATATCGAAAACAATCACTTTTTTATTATAGACACGTTAAGGCATTTAATGTTCATCATTCCTCATAAATAAAAACAATGTTTAATTATACTAACATGTTTTAAATACTAACATTATAAAAGAAATGTGCAATTACTTTACCTCATAAAATTGAGAATACATGTAGGTTTTCTTGCTTACAAAATTAAAAAATGGAGAATCAATATTTAGTAGCTTATTCTTTTACTTTTATGACTGCCTCCAGTAGTCTGGGCATTAAATCTAAAAGATTTTTAGTTGTTTCAGCAGAATATTTCTCCAATTCTGCTTGCAATACGTCGTGAATGTTTCTTTACTGGTTAAGTGTGGTTTTTGTACAGTTTTTTCAAGAGTGGGCCTCAAATTATTGAAAATATTCAAGAGACTGTGAAGGTGTTACAACTGATGTGGACAATGGATACAGCAGCTATTGCTTTACTATATATGTTGTATTATTGGGATCATTATCTTGTTAAAATGTGAGATTCGTCCCAATCCCAATTTTGCAGCATTATCCTTCAAATGTTTCTTCAGTATATCAAGATATACCATCTTGTCCATGATTCCATCAATAAATACTAGGTTCCTCACCCCTGCTGCTGCCATATAGCCGCAAACCATTATTGACCCATCTCCATGCTTAATGGTTAGAATTGAATGTTTGGATTGAAAGCAGTATTTGTCTTATGTCACAGCATAATGACTGTCAGTATTTGTCTTATGGCACAGCATATGACTGTCACTGTCATAAACATTGTACTTGCTTTCATTACCAAAAATAATTTATTCCAAAACTGTTTGGGCTTTAAAATGTCATCCTTTGCAAACTATAATCGCGTATCTCTATTCTTTTACTAATAAAGAGACTTTTCTAAGCTTTCCTGCCATTATAGGCAACTTTCTGAGGACTCTGCATACAGTTTCAAGAGAAAAGACTTTTCCAAGTACTTGTAGCAATTTTTGGTACACCTGCTTTGGGATCAACCGTTATTTCATGTAAAATTCTCTTCTCTACCTCTGTTGAGCTCATAGTTTTTTTTCAGCCTCTTCCTACTGTATTTTGTAATGTGCCATCCTTTTAAAATCTTTTAAACGACTTTTGAATGCAATTCACACTTTGGCCATATATTTTAGCTTTTTTCACAAAGATTTGCCTTCATTTGACCAATTAATGACTAATTTTTTACCTCTAATCGTTGTTTCTCTTCAATTTTCCATTTTACCTAATTAAAAGTTAGGAGATACTAGTTTTTGGAATAAAGACCTTTTGCAGAATTGCTGTACTGTAATATTTATAGTTATTTATTATAATTAAAAGTAATTAAAATGAGCAATTTAAAAGGTATATTCTCATTCTTGTAGCTCTACTTTCAAAGCCTCAGTTATTTATTTTAATAAATTACCAGTTCTTAGTTTCTGAAAGCTTAACACCAAAATGTTTGTCCTTTATACACTTAATAGGAAAGTTTTCCCTTTATTTGTATATAAATTTGACACTGAACAGCCTGAAATGTTATTTCTAATGGCCCCTGGCTGGAAGTTCCAGACCAGGTTCATATAGTCCTCAGTCTGATGTGTCTGGCTCTGGTTTTTATAGTACCACAAGAGTCGGAGTCTGTCTTAGCTAGTTGATACCTCAATTTTGACTGAGCACCCCAAGGGCAACATCTAAGGGGGGTATCGTACCCTCAATCCACCCTTTTTGAATTCGTAGAGGGACTATAGTCTGAAATTCAAATTAAAAAAGAAGTGTACTCTAAATTTTGGGAGTCACTGTATTAATATTATAGACTACAACTGAAAACTATAAAACTAATTTCAATTATATTCACAAACTAATTTTCTTGTGTGCATTTGTAAAAAAAGTTTCTGCTACTGATTTATATGAGTATATATTTTTTTAAATCGAAACTGGTTGAGAAAAATGTTCCTTTATCAACATTTTGTTTCATTCTTTTTGTGTGTGTCAGTTTCATAATGCTTCTCTTAGGTGTATTTTACACATGGGATAAGACAGTTCTTTTAGCAGGAAAAAAGTCATGTAAAATGAACTGTATCAAATATTTTTGTTTTGACAATAGTTGTGAAAATTTTGCTATCAGATCATTATATTAGTATTGAAGATTTAATTGCTAGTTGTGTATTCAATAAATCACCTAGGGTGAAAATGTGAATCTCTGCAGGGTGTGTTGTAAACCCAGTATGAAAGAAATTTTTTATAAACTTTGATTTCTTTTTTGGTTCATTGAATTGAGATTGTTTATTAGTCTTTTTTAATGCATTTACAGGACATTTCTGGTAGGTTTATTTAAAAAAAAAAACCAAATATTTAAATTAGGGGTATGTGTTTTTTTTGGGGGGGGGGGGGGGGATATTTTTACTTTTTTTACCATTGAGACATCTTACAGATGATATAAAGTAGATAGTGTTGCTTATATTATAAAAATGATTATTTTATATCTGTGTTTGCTCTGTAAAGGGTGTCAAAGTCCAAAATCGTAGTTTTGTGAAAAATGTGATTGAAAAACTAACATGTTTGTGTTTGTTCACATATCCCAAATTTTTACGGATGATTAAAAAATATTTAGGAGGGGAATTTGACTTAGCTTGCTATACCCTGCAGTAGCCCTTGATTTTCAAACATGCCTGGTTGGATAACTCATTTAGCCCATTTTGGACTTAACACCCTTTTAACAGCAAACATAGATATGTAGAGGTTTTTTTTTTCAATATTTAGTTTTATGACTATCTTGTACTTAAATTTTACTTTTCATAAGTGACAGAAGATTGGATTAGCTGGCTCTTACTTTTCATATTTAAATAAGATTGTATCCTGATCATATGAATGTAATAGCCAATGAGGTGATGATATAAATTTCCTGCTCATAGAAAATTTTTTGTTGCTTATTTGTCTGAAAAACTTCCATATTTTAAATGGAAACTTTGTATTAATTTCAATATTTTAATTTTTCTTATATTCTTTTTGTGTTAACAAAATACAGTGTGATTCAAAATGAATATAGCAATTAAAAATGGCTATAGTTATTTAATCGAAACGAATTTATTATCGATGGAGAATTATACAGAATGTAAAAGGAGTTCAAAATTTTGTTTACATACTTTATAAATATTCTATGTGACTCCCCTTGGTCACACGGACAACATCTAAGCGGTAGTCCCAGTTCACGCATACATTCTGAAGAATATGTGGAGTCACCAATGCAAGCACATTAGAACTGCCACATTTGAGTTCTGGAATTGTTTTCGGCAAACGAAGCACATACACAAGGGTTTTCAGATAACCCCTAGATCTCCGGACTCGACACCCTGCAATTTCTTTCTATGGGGTTTGGGAAAGACCTTGTGTATATGCTTCGTTTGCTGAAAACAGTTCAGAACTCAAAATGGCACATTTCTAATGTGCTTGCCGTTAGTGACTCCACATATTCTTCAGAATGTATGGCATGAAATGGACTACTGCGTAGATTTGTCCGTGTGACCAAGGGGAGTCGTATGGAACATTTATAAAGTATGTAAATAAAATTTGAACTTCCTTGTACTTCTGTGTAATTCTTATTGATAAATACTTTTCAATTAAATAGTTATAGCCATTTGTAATCGCTATATTCATTTTGAATCCCCTGTGATATTGATTGTTTAGCCTTGTTGTTGCATTAGTTTAGTGTTAATATATGGGTAGTATCCTACAAGTTATTTATGAGTTATACTTGTTCCTAGAATTATGCACCTGAAAATTTTAATTTTGTGTTATTCCTCCTTTTTAGCTTGGATTCATTGCATGGTGTGTCGCTCAATTGGCAAAATGGAGCTTATTACCTTTACAAAGCTTTCATAGTACCTTTCATTCGTATGTATGGTGGCCAATTGATGATCTCCTAACACATACTGTTAATCACATGAAAAGTGCAGCAGATTACATTCCATCATATCCTAAATGAAAAGTAGGTTTTGTTTATTGCAGACTGATTGTATGGTTTGTTTATAATTATGTAGTCGGTATGAATTCAAAATTAAAAAACAAGAGGTTGTACAGTCCCCGGAAGTTCTTGACTAACTTTTTTTTAACACTAGAACCGCGGAGCGGGTCAATTTGACCCAAAAATGATGGTTTATTTATCCCACGCGAAAAAGTATCGATTGAAAAAACAATTCCTTTTATGACTTTAATATTTTAAGGTGAACAACAAATTACCAAATTTAGAAATTCGTAACATAAATTTTTTCCGATTATTAACACTTAGTACCTAGAACCGTGGAGCAGGTCAATTTGACCCGTAAGAAATGTTAATGCACAAATAACAAAAAACAAATGCAATTTCTCGAACTGTAACTATAAGATTCTACCCAACCCTAGAATTCCTTAAATGGACTGTAACCAGAAGGGGGAATAGTGAAGGGTTTTCAGTCAAGGCCATTAGTATTAGGTTTGAAACACGAACTACGTTGGAATGCAGTGAAAAATTACTGCAGAATATTTAGAAGACTTTTTGAGTTTTTTTATTCTGTAATTAGTATATGTTTAAAAACTATGTCACAAACGCCGTAATCTTGCTGTTCAGGAAGCTTTAGAATATTTAAAACAATTATCTGAAAAGGATTCAGAAGGTTCGGAAAAAGGTTTCTCAAGATTCGATTTGAGTAGTGAGGATGAATACCTGCCTGCTAATGAATAAAATTTGGATTCGGATGAAGAAAATTACAGTGAAGATGACTCTGACAATGCTCTAACAATCGCTGGTCCTTCTCATCGCAATACTGATGATAATTTATCTGATAAAAAATAAAAATCAAACATTCCAAGAAAAGATTTTCACACGTCAATGAAATTTGAAAAAAAATCGACAATAATATTCAAAGTTGGAAATAATGAAGATGGCAAAGATGGGACAATTTGGAATGTCGCTCATTAGGAACAACGAAGAGGAAGAAAATCAAGTGTAATATTTTGAAAGAAGTACGGGGGCTCAACCCCACATGCTAAATGCAATGTTATCGACAACAGTACTTCAAGTGCTTGGAGACTTTTTATAGATGATTGGATATTGAAACACATAAAGATTGTACTGAGGATGAAGCTCATCGGCAAATTCAGGAAGGAGAATGAAATATAACATTAGAAGAATAGATGCTTTTATATAAATTTTATATGCACGTGGTATATATTGTGCAAAAGGACTTGAACTGGATAGCTTGTGGTCAAAGAACTGAGGACCACCATTTTTAAAAATAAATGTCAGAAAACCAATTTCGTGAAATAATGGGATTTTACGCTTCTACATAAATCAACAAGATCAACAAGATTCTAAGAGACAGACAAATTTTCCCTTATTTCGGATATCTGGAATCGTTTCGGGAAAATTGAAAGACTAACTATACACCAGAGTCCTAATGTAAGTCTAGATAACAGTTATTTCCTACAAAAGCTAGGTGTAGGTTTGTCCATACATGCCAAACAAACCAGATATGTGTGAAATCAAGTTCTGGTTGGCTGCAGATTTGACTCAAAATATCTGATAAATGGATTCCCTTATGTTGGAAAAGATAACCAAAGTCCATCCAACGTTTCTCTTTCTGAACATGTAGTGTTGCGACTAATAAGTCCATATGAAAACAAAGGTAGAAGCGTCACTACGAACAACTATTTCACGACACTGAAGCTTGCAGAGGCATTGAAATCCAAAAAACACTAGCCTTGTAAGAACTGTAAAACACTCAAGAAGAAAAATACTAGTCTCTGTAAAAATGTTAATATCCACATTTTATTCGACTACGGTACTAACCCATTAAGACATGAGTCTAGCTGTTTATCAAGGTAAAAAACATAAAAACGTTTTGTCGCTAAGTAGTCTCCATCCAAACGTAGAAATTGCAGATAACCAAAAAAACTACCTGATACAATCGCTTTCTACAACGCAACTAAATACGGTGTGGACGTGATTGAACAAATGCAAGGAGAGTTTACAGTCAAGTCTGCTTCGCGTAGATGGCCGGTGCAGGTTTTTTGTAATATTTGTAGACCTTGCTGCAATGAATGCCTGGTTTTATATAAGCTGTAACTGGAAAAATCTATTAGTAGATGGCAATTCATTCAAGACTTGGTTGAAGAAATGCTAGAAAAGTTTGTGCTCTTCCGACATAAAAAGGGGGCAGAAAGAGCAAAGTGAAGCAACCATGAAAACGACGGACAACCAAAAATTAAGCATAACGAGTCCGATGCCCACATTTTGAAATGTGAAAATAAAGCTCTAGATATTATTCTAAATGTAAAGCACCTATCTTTGGAAAATGTACAAAACTTATTATTCAGCTTTGTACAAAATGCTACAGTAATTTATTTTATAATCTGTGAAACTAGTAGTGATAAAAATTTTAGTAACGGATAAAATTTTTAATTTTTTGAAATTATGTCTAAATATATTAAAAAGAGATACTCTGTTTTTCCATTGAAATTAGGAAATTTATGTCATATTTTTTTAAAGAGGCATGTTATTATACTCAAGGACATACAATTTTAAATAATACGATTTTGTAAAATTAAGTTAATTCCTCTTGGATTTATATAAATTATTTAATGTAAATTCTGAGAAATATTGATTATTATTTAAAAAATAAAATGTTTTAGTTAAATAAATTAAGCGCTTGTGCATATTTTATAAGTTTACAATCTAGGGTCAAAATGACCCGCTCCGCGGTTCTACGTATATCGAAAGTCCCGCGGTTCTAGTGTTAAAATTTTCATAGCTTTTGAATAGGGTTTTACCAAAAGTCCTTAACTGTGTCCAATTTTTGCATATAGTCCTGTATTATCCATTCTAAAAGTAATTTATCAAATAGATTAATATATAATCACATATCTACCAAATTTTGTCATTTTGAAATACTATAAACAGAAACTCAAGATTTAATTTGGCTCGTAGTATACTGAGCCATAGTTGTGTTTAGTCTATATTACTATACCAAACCAAGTCCCCCCCCCCCCCCCACTTAGCCACATGATTAATACTAGAACTACCAAGGTAGTCAAATGACTACTTTTTAGCTTTGGTTGAAAATAGGATACATTATTTGTTGGTACTTCTAGTTTTAAAATTCTATTTTTTCATGACTCCTTTGAAATCTTCAGCTCCTATTTTAATACACTATCTGGCCAAAAGTTTCCAGACACCCCCTAAAAGAAGTGGATCTGGCAGGTGATGTAATTTGATACATAACCAAAAGCTATAAAAGTGTTGGTAGTGGTTTGTCAGGTCATATTTATGCATTTCTGAGACAGTGATACATTAAAAGAGCTTAGTGACTGATCGTGGCATTATAGTGGGATGTCACCTTTTGTGGGAAATCAGTTTGGGAAATTTTGAACATTCTACAGAAACCCAAATTCACTGTGAGGGATGTAATTGTGAAGTGGAAATGTCGAGGCAGTGAAACTGCAGTAAAACAAAGTGGCAGGCCAAAAAAAATTAGTGAATGCAGCCGTAGAACTCTGAAAAGGGTAGTGAAACAAAAAATCTCATGTCCTCATTGATTGAAATCACTCAGGAGTTCCAAAGTTCATCATGCATTAGTGCTAGCAGCAGGACTGTTCATCGAGAATTAAAAAAAACCCTGGGATTCCATGGTCGTTCAGCTGCTCACAAGCTGAACATCACTCCCCAGAATGTGAAGCGTCTATTGCAATGGTGCAAAGCTCACCGTCATTAGACTGTGGTCATGTGGAAAAATGTTCTTTGTAGTGATGAATCTCACTTTACAATCTGGCAGTCTGATGGACGTGTCTGGGTTTGGCGGATGCTCAGCGAGCGCTTATGTGACTGCATTGTGCTGACTGTTAAGTTTGATAGTGGCAGCATCATGGTGTGGGGGTGTTTTTTCATGGTTTGGCGTGGGTTCCGTAGTGCCTGTGGTTGGAAACATGAACGCTGAGATATTAGTGGACATTCTGGACATTGCTGCTCTCCCAACTCTATGGCAATGTTTTAGGGGAAGGTCCATTTCTCTTCCAGCAGGATAACTGCTTCATTCACGCATCGATACTTGCGTAGGCATGGTTTGGCGAAATACATGTTCAAAAATTGGACTGGCCTTCTCAGAGCCCCGATCTAGATCCCATTGAACACCTTTGGTACGAATTAGAAGGCAGATTACATAGCCAGCTAAATCGACCATCCTCACTGCCAGCACTCACTTCAGCTGTTAACATTTAAGTTTTAACATTATTGAAGAAAACGAAACAATCAGCATTTACTTATTGTAGCTGGGCCAAAAAAGTTTTCATGATTAACTCCTTGAGGACCAGCACGTGAAGAATGAAGTGCAGTCATGGAACCGGATGCTTCATTTGTTCCATTCACGACATCTATAATTTTGTTATAAAAAAAACAGATTTGAAATATCCAGTTCACTCTCTGTTTGCACATTGTTTGAATTTGGTCCAGTTATCACTGAAAAGTCTATCTTCGGTAGTAATTTTATTTCAGAAGACAATCAGCTACAGGATTGAGAGCAAGCATCTAATAGCAACTCCTTTTCAGAATTATATTCCTCTGTGTCTGAGGAAAATGAACCTTATGATTCACTGTTATTAGTAATATCACTCAGCAATTTCACTTAAGTTTTGAATGACTTTCATTCATAATTTACATATTTCACTCTCAGTTAGGTATCTCGATACCTTAGCCATGGCTAACAGAATGAAACTGAATATATCCCCACCACATATCCCAAAACGTCTACAAAACACACCCAGAAATATTTTATCCTCATACCCTGCAATAGTCAGCTGGATGTACTTCCCCATATTGTAACGAAAAAAGCAAGCAATAAGCAATGCCAGTGTCCCTTTAACTCACACATGTACTTTTAAAGAGCCGGGATTCCCAGTTTGTTTACACCAATAAATCTATCAAATCCAGAAGCACAAAACAAACTGATGCCGGTACATGAATGTTAGATGGCTTATGACTCGACCATTGTGAAAGCCATTATCATTTAGTGCAATTTGCTAGCATTTAGAAAATTCAAACAGATCATTCCGTTTTCAAATTATACATAGCTACACTGGACTCGCCATGTTGATTGGAGCTCTTCGTGTGGAAGTGACGCTGGGCTGATAAAGAGTGGAATTGTTGTGTCTATGGGACATTGGTCATGAACGGTTTAATTATTAGATGATTGTTTGAAAATAATGTTTTACTCTCAGTTTTGCCAATTCTACAATTTTTTAAAACTGTGAGTAAACAAGAAAAAATGAGTTCCCAATTGTTTGATCAAATTCTAAAAATTCCTGTATTTCTTCCACATTCTGACATTTTGAGAACGAAAAAAGATACAAATATATAAACGACCCAACCTTTCGAAGGGGGGGAGGGGGAACTTATGCTAATTGTGTAACACACAACGAAATAGAATATCTATGAAATCGATAATGAACGGCCATAAGGGCCATAACTATTTTCTTATGCTCTTCTACAGTAATAATCATTATAAAACCTATTCTTATTCCAGATATCAATATTGGTAGGTAAGCTTATGTGTATATTATTAAATTGACTGCATACTATCATACAGTGCTTC
This sequence comes from Dolomedes plantarius, assembly GCA_907164885.2. NCBI lineage: Eukaryota > Metazoa > Arthropoda > Arachnida > Araneae > Dolomedidae > Dolomedes > Dolomedes plantarius. Next base: position 76,726,998 of record OU015494.1, on the reverse strand, counting down.
ACAGATTGTTCAGCACCACATAGCAAGTGCTACTTTTTCCGTGAAACCTGCTTTGATAACGACCAAATGACCCATGTCCAGTGATTGCTTGGTTTATGTTAAAAAGCTGCACTTAGCCTGTCAGTTTTAACTTGAGGAAAATTTCTCTTACTCTAGTTCCAGCAGTTGTATTGTTCCCACCCTATCTTGCCAGACGTGTTCCGCCATTTGAAATAATTTTGCTTTTACTTGGTTTCTAGTCCATTTAATTTATTTATTACTTCCAATTTAGTTGCTTCTTTTGCAGTCTGATCAACTGCTTCATTTTTATCAATCCCAATATGCACTTTATCCAAGTAATCCAATTAGTGCGACATTAAGTCCCGAAGTTTGAACTAATTTTTTATGTTATCCACCATCTCACTTTTAAAACTGAGTGTATTTAATGCCTGTAATGCACTACGTGGAGTCTGAATATATATCAATTGCTTTATGACCTTGTCCAATAGCATCTTCAATAGCCAGTTGTATTGCATACAGTTCAGCACTGAAGGAACTCGCATTATCAGATAGCCTGTTGTTTTATTTCCAATACTTTTAAATCCTTAATATATTTATTAATACCTGCCCCAGTTTTTCCATTCATGCGGGAGCCATCTGTGTAATAATTAATATCAGTAATTGGAATTAAATCAAATGTCCAGTTTTATTGTCCATAAATCAGTCTCATGTTTTATAGGTCTGTTGGCCAATTCGCAATTATTTTTGCTAAAATTTATATCCATAACTTTTATTCCTTGTCCCTTGTAATATATTTCAAACATTTTGTAGTCAATTTCAGCTCTGAGATCTAAAGGCATACAACCTGCTAGTAAGGCCAATGCATTCGTTGAAACTGTTTTATAGCATTTTGTAATGCTCAGTAAGAAGGTCTTTGAATTTTATTTAATAAAATTGTTTGTCTTACTGTATTCTTGAACCAGAAATGGGGCTCCATAAAGGATAATTTTTCTATTATTACTTTATATATTTCTTTCAATATACTGGCCTGAAACCCCAAGTCTTCTTACTGTACCTTGCCAGACCGTACATCACTCTAAGAGCCTTATCCTGTACTTCCACAAGATGATGTATAAAATTTAGGTCTTATATCCAAGAGTATACCCAAATACTTTACTGCTTTACAATATTTAATCCCATGCATACCCAATTTGATTGTAGGTTTGGCGTTGATTTGCCCTTAAAGGCTATTATCGTGTAGAAACATTTATCCGTGTTAAAGTTTTAATTTATTATTATTTGCCATTCTAGACACAAGTCTAAGATCTTGGTTGCATATTGAATAAATTTATAAGATACCTTACTGCTAATTGTAATAATCAGATCGTCAGCAAATGCTTGCATTTTAATGTTTGCCTCTTCCCATTTCTTTTGTAACTGTGGGTTAATTACAAGTAGCCAAAGAATAGGTCCCAGGGAAGACCCCTGAGGAACCCCAATATTATAATCCATTAGATCAGCGGTTCTCAACCTGGGGGGCGCGCCCCCCTGGGGAGGCGTAGAAGAATTTCAAGGGAGGCGTGAGTTTAAAAAAAAATAAGTAAAATTAACTGTAATTTACTGTGCTCAATTTTGCGGTCACAATGTAACTGTTACGTATTTTCGACATACGGACACGAACACAATAACTGTTGCACACGATAATTGTCGTAGCTACAAAGTCAGAAAAATATTCCGAAGACTTATTATGCAGTTAAGGGTTTTACAAAAAATATAACTTTATGGCAACGCCGTCTTCAGAGTTCACAACCGAACTTCTCTTCCTTCCAAGACTGAACGACCTCCTCGATGATAAAAAAAAAATCTCCTATTGCAACAGATAAATGAATTGAGGACCTTATATCAGGGCATTTATAGCATTGCAAAATGAATTGCAGTCTATTTTGCAGATAGTAGTTCAGAGAACTGGAAGTTTAAGTTGAGAAGAGATCTTTTTAAAATCGACGTGGATATACTTTCTGATCATATTCAGGAACAGGCATCGATCTAAAATGTGATTCTCAGGAAACATGGAATTCGAAAACATGGAATGTTTTTGGTTACACTTTTTCCTGTTTACCCAGAAGATACTTTAAAAACTTTGAGATTTGTTAGTGCAGTGGTTCATACACATATCTGTGTGAATCTGGATTTTCAGTGTTTGCATACATAAAATCAAAATATCGAGTTGGACATTGAAAATGATCTGAGGTGTGCCTTGTCACAGTTACAACTTAATATTCAAAAACTTGCCAAGGACAGACAGACCAGCCCTCTGATTATGTTCTGAAAGAGACTGGTATTACATGCCAACCTCACCTACATCCTTGATTACCTCAAATATGTTTGATCTGTATTTAATTCTTTGATTTCATATGTTCTAATATTATGTTCCAAATTAAAATATGAGTAGTAATATTAAATTTTGTGTATGCAATTATCTATTCTATATTTTCATTTAATAACCAGCTTCAGTTTCAAATTCCGATTGTACTACTTTATTGACCATATGTGGTGGTGGGGGGGGAGGCGTGACCACACATCAGTGTTCAAAAGGGGGGGGCATAGAGCCTGAAAGGTTGAGAACCCCTGCATTAGATCATTATTTCTTAGTTTAATCTTCCTATCTTGCAAGTAGTCAATTATTATATTATAGAGATTCTTACTTATTTTAATTCTTTTAAACTTTGACAATGCTATTTTTGCGGACTGAATTAAAAGCATTACTTATATCTAAAGTCAGAATACAGGTATGTTCCTGTCTAGCTTTATTATCCTCAATTATTCCTTTTAAATTGTGTAGAGCCGTATTAGTATTTATGTTCCCTCTGAAACCAAATTGGTTATCAGAGATAATTCCATTGTTTTCTAGGTGGTAAACCAGTCTTTTGGTTATTATTTTATCCATCACCTTACCCAATATTGGCAGCAAACAAATTGGTCTATATGAAGATGGGCTCTTTGGATCCCTTCCATCCTTTAAAAAATAACCTTAGTTATTTTCCAAACTGCTGGAAACTTCATTTCCTTCCAGATTTTATTATAGAGTTTCCATAAGAAGTTTCTATTTGCCCTATAAATTTCCATAATTATACTAAAAGTGACCCCATCATAGCCAGGCGCTTTATTCATTGGCATTTCCTCTAGAATTAAGTCTACTTCTCGTTTCGTTATTTCATTATCTTCAATTTCCCTCTCATCATCAACGACATTCAGTTCAGTATCTTCTTCAGTCTTAAAATGATACGATGTAAGTGCCTTTTCAATATTATCTTCTGTTTCATGTATGACACCCTCGTGATCAATGATACTGGCTATAACACTTTGCTTCTTATCTTTAATGATATAGTTAACTTTACCATGCGTATCTTTAACTGTAAGATTCTGAATAAAATCACTAACAACCTCTTTTGGCCTCTTTTAAACGCTCTCTTATGGCATGCTCTTTCAGCCTTGAATATTAGCATTTTCCTCTGTCTTTCCACTATATCACTCTCCCTCTGTGCTATCCTTCGTAAGGCTCTGACTCTTGCTTTTTTTGTAGCTAGGGACCCACTCCATCAATAGGTTCTCTTTTGAATTCTCCCACCTTTTTTCTTATGCTTTTCACATAATTCAACTATAATTGTGTTTAGTTCACTTAAAACTTCGCTTGATGAAAAATTATCTAGCTTTTCTGAAATTATATTAATTTCTTTCTTTAAATCTCCCCTAAATGACATCCAATTTAACTTTTTGAGTTCATATTTTTTCTCTATAAGACCGTGTATATTCCTTCCAATTTCTAATTCAAACATAATAGCATTATGATCCATTAATGTGAAATCATCACTGACCCTCCATTTCTTAATTTCCTCTTCTGAAATCCCTATGGTTATGTGAAGATCAATCCAGCTTTGCCCGAAGGCCCGTTATAGGTAGGTTTACTATTAGGAGTATTATGTATCACTGCATTATATTGTAATATCAGATCCAAAATAGCCTTTCCTCTTGTATTTGTTCTTCTTTGACCCCATAATGTAGATTTTGCATTAAAGTCGCCGAGTATTAGTATTCTGCTTTTCTTATGCTTAGCAATAATCATATGTAAGTGTGACAATTGTGGTTCTGTACGCTCCATGTCTCCGTTTGGAGATGGCGGCAGATACAAGGAAATAACAAGTTCTATATTGGCTAAAAACACTTTGACTGCAACAAGGCAATCTGATATGAAAACATTCATATATTTAAATTTCCTATTGACCAAGAGGGCAACTTTTGGTTCTTTTTCATTATACACATGCCAGTGCGTACTAGGTAAATTTATAATCTCTATCCCCGCTTACAACATGGGGCTCGTTTATGGAAATAAATTCAATTTGCTGATGAATAATATCCTCAGTGAATTGTATGGCAGCAAGAAAAGACCTATTTAAATTTAAATGGGCGAATTTATAAAGAAACATATTAAAATTACTCATAGTCAGTTCTGCTTTGTAGCTTTCCCACCTCCGTGGAATAATATCGGCATGTCCTATCAGTGGGACTATGATTTGTTGCAATTTTTATTTCATTCTTCGTATTATAAAATTTATAATTAACACATTCTTATTCCACTTTGCATTCACCTTCATGTTCCTTAATACCACACCCCCTACATATCTTGTTATTATTACAAAATCTTGCAATATGTCCTCCTCAGTAGCAATTAAAACATATTTTAGGTTGTAAATATTCTCTAATACTGTAGCGTCTCCATCCTAATTTAACTCTTTTCTCTTTCATTATATTTTTAAAGGCTGTTCCGTTCATTTCAACTATTACGTTTTCTCCTTCTCTTGCTTTGTATTTCCTTATCACTTTTATTTCACCATTCTTCAACTCTTCAATTTCATTATGTTCTACAAGTTTGTCACATAGTTCTTCATTTCCCAGCTTTTCAGTTACTCCGTATATTATCACCTGAGGCCTTCTCCTTGCTGGCTTTTCTATTCTGTAGTTTCTGATTAATTTGTCTTTGTCCTTAATTTCCTTCATTATTTTTTCTAGGTCTTCTTTGTCAGTGCCTATAATTACCACACCTCTGCTAATTTTCCTAAATATTTTTACTCCTACTTTAATTTGTTTTGAGAACGAAAAAAAATCTTGTTCTGCTTAAGTTTCTGATATAATTTCTATGACATATATTCGTAGTGTCACAACCATTTCGCATCTAGTAGAGCAAATGCAAGCTAAAAAATCTCTGCCATTTTTAAGCTTTTGTAGGCTTTTATGTTTTCTATTCAGTTTACTTTTATTGTTCAATTAAGTTTGTCACTTTATTACAGTTACATTTTGATTTTAGCTGTTTACCACAAATAGTTTGTTTACTCAGATAAAACTCATTTTTGCCTCTAAAGGATTGGTTGGGAGAGGGTCCATGATTTTTTTTTTTTTCAACAAGCTATACTTGATCAACAAAAAGTTACGAACTGCTAACCTAGACTTATCAGTAAACTGCTAAGATCTTGCATTTATTAAAACTACATAGTGAAGCATTCTAGGGTTCTGGAAACACTTAAAAGTGTTATGATTGTTTCACTTATCTGTCCCAGTCATTGTTCAGAATAATTCTATAAAGAAGCTATGTAACAGAATGGGTAAAATGCTGTCGATTTCATGCATTTAACTTCAAAAGTTTGCTGAATCTCAAGTCCCCAAGACTTAGCTTTCTTAGTTCCTTAATTTTAACTGTGGTATCCAGTATTAAAGGGTAAAGGATTGATATTTAGCTCTTAAAGAACATTTGATATCAGCAATTTAAAATTTTTATTTCTTGACCTTAAGATTACTTTTGAAACTCAATTCTTTGAAATGCTTCTTCTGTAAATTTTAATTTTTGTTTTTAATAGTAATTTAAAATGATTTTATAGACATGTGAGTTGTGTTGTAAATTATCTGAATTTAATGATTATGGTCAAAGTAAAATTTGACTACTGAAATAATACTATTTTGTTGCATTCAGCATAGATTTATCCATTTATAACTTCCAAAGCTTACTTTTAGAAAGAAATAATTTCTATAACTGTAATTTAATATATTAGATGAATTGATTGTATACCTCTCTCTCAGGTCATTCTGCCGTTTTGTGAAACAAGTTTGTGCCAACAGATGCCCACTGTGTAAATCATAATGTTTAAAATGTTTACCTCAAGTTCTCTTACAAATTCATGACATTGCTTTGTATTTTTGCTGTTGTAAAAATATACGATTAATAAAAACCTTGACACTGATTTTCTGTTTCGTATGATCCTGAAAACGGTTTACTTGTATTAAAAGTGCAACTATTCCTATTCACCTTCAAAAACAGGAAGGGAAATGTTGAAATTACGCCCTGCTGAATGATTATACACTCATGGACAAAAAAAATTAGCGCACCAAGGAGTCGTCAAAATGACACGAAATTTTACATACGTAATGACTACTTTGATATAAGTAAATGATAAGAAAATCAAAGAAAAAGGATAATTTATTTCAGAGAAAAAGGCAAAAGAACGGAGGAGTTAATACTCCGTTGGACCCCCTCTAGCGCGAATGCACGATGCGATACGATCGGGTATTGAGTCATACAAGTTCTGTATGATGTCTTGAGACATTTCGTTCCATATTTGCTGTAACCTTGCCTCTAGTTCGTTCAAACTCGTGGGATGCCCAACTCGTCGTCCCAAATGATCCCAGATATGCTCGATTGGAGACAAATCTAGGGATCGGGCAGGCCAAGGAAGAGTAGTAACAGTGCGGAGACAGTCTTGTGACACCCTTGCCGTATGAGGCCGAGCATTGTCTTGTTGAAAAATGGCTCCTGGGAGCCGTTGCATGAGTGGCAACACATGTGGTTGCAGGATTTCATGAACATACCGCTGGGCTGTCATGGTGCCACGGAACAATACTAGGGGTGACCGTGTATTGTAGGCAATGGCACCCCATACTATCACACTAGCTGTGGGAGCGATGTGTCGCTGTACGGCAGGATTGAAGCGTCGTCACGGGCTCTCCACACACGAACACGATTGTCATCACTGCCGAGATTGAATCTGGAATCGTCGCTAAAGACGACCTGGTTCCATTCCGCTGCAGTCCGGTTTCCTCGTGCGCGGCAAAACTCCAAACGGAGGCGTCGATGGGTGGGCGTCAAGGGCAGCACACGTAATGGGCGCCGCGATACCAACTGTCCTTCAGCCAGGCGCCTTCGTATGGTTCGAGAAGACACAGAGGCCCCTAGTGAAGGGGCTACCTGTGCCTGGATGGCGGCCGATGAAGCAGTTGGCTGTACGCGTGCATTTCTTACGATGTGGCGGTCTTCTCGACGACTGGTCTGTTGAGGGCGTCCTGAGCCTGGTCTTCGTGTACATGACATCTCTCGGGTCCACTGGTCCCAACATCTCCTCACAACACACTCAGAGCGGCCTAATTGACGAGCTACTCGCCTAGCTGACCACCCAGCTTCCATCATCCCGACGATTCTCCCCCTCTCAAACTGCGACAACTGCTTATATTGTCTTCGAACACGGCGTAATGGCATGTCTATCTCAGCTCTTCCTTTGTAAATGATTCAGCACACTGAAACAAGCTTTGGTTACCTGTTTTATACTCCACAGAGTACGATGTTCAACGCCCTCTACCGGCTATACGTAATGCGCAATCACGCTGCATTTCTAATCATTTGCATATCTCCCCGACATGTAACTTCATTGCAAGTTTCGTTACGATCACGCAATTATTTCTTGGTGCGCTAATTTTTTTTGTCCATTTGTGTATTTGCTTTTCCTTATGCATGAAGTAGGATCATACATCTATAATCGCATAACTGGGGAAATGAGGAGATTAGAAGACAGTTATAACTGCAATGGTGGGCATTGCAAGTCGGTATAAATTCGTTTTATGAACTCCTTTAAAACAACTTTCTGCGACAGCTATGACTCTATAAAGACCTTCTCCTCTAGCTATGTGTTGCTCTGCTGGAAAACTGGGAGATAGATTAATTAGAAACTGCTTACGCGCCCCAAAAAGTTGCTGGTGCTAAGCCATAAATTTCCTTTTACTGATATTAAAGTCATCTCGGCTACAGAAATTCAAATTGCAGCCAGTCCGGTAAAAGTGATCTCCAAATCACCAGGGCAGATATTTCCTCAGGGACTTTTAAACCGGCCTCTCTCTGTTAAGAAACGTGCGCGTACATATTTGTTCACTGCCACTCAATCCATCTGTTCCTAACAGTGCATCAAAACCTAGCAGATTTTAAAGGGCCAAAAAAAAACACCCCAGCGAATCAAATTCATGAAAAATTCGTTCAAACTCAGACTAGTTGGTTAGTTTAGAGCGCTAATTCTACATGGAGTATTTAAAACGAAATCCCAGTGGGTATTGGTAACTGTTCGTCTTTGGGTTATGATGAAAGTTCGTCTGTAACAGCATTGCTTGATGAGCCTGCATCATTTTCAATTTAAATTTCTTTTATCTGCACCTCGATAAAGCTAAATCGTACCAAGCTTGTTGATTTAATAAAGGTGAATCTTGATTAGATATGCGCCCGCACTGGCGCTTTGATCCAATATCAACCATCTTCATGGTCTTGTTCACTAAGATCGTTCTGTGAAGTAGAAGTTCAGATACTCTAAAAGATTTCGCTTGAATGGATTCGATGAGCATGCGAGATGTCTTCATTGCCAGTGAATTCATTGTTCGAAGAAAATAAACAACTCGTCTAGCGACGCCGATGGTGAGTCGTTTTTTTCCCCTTCCAAGTTCACTCATAACGCTTGGTTCGGGAATTTCCACGGGAATTTTTATTTTGTTGACTTATTTATCATATTTATGGGTACTCTCCAACAAAATGGTTTGTCTTTCAATATTCGCAAGTTACAGTCTTTCCGTTTCATATTCTTTATTTCGCCAAGGCACCGAGTCAACTGAGATGTAGACAAAACTGGCATTATATTAGAACGTGTAGTAATAGGTGCCTGTGGTTCTGTCAACCAACCAACCTACCTTAGTTTGTAATTGCCATCGTTGATGTACGGCTAGATTGCTAATCCTCGGAATCAGTCTGTGGGTTCGAATGCCGTTGCAGACATAGGTGTTCGTAACCACTTGGAACTGGCTTTAAGCTGAAGGTCTGTCAGTTTAGCTCTCATGTAGCAAAAGGTAACCATAATGCTACAAACAACTAGTCTCCCCGTATAATGGCTGTAAGAGGGCTGAATTTTTTTCCCCCCATGAACCAACACTGGGCGGAGTTTCATGAGCCCTGGGTTGGATGACTCACGCTCGCTTATATAGTTGCTTCCGAGAATGTTCATATTACTCATGTTTGTAAACGAGCTGCCTCACCACAAGTGAGCGTATTCTATCGCTTAACATCTTTCCTGTGGCTTTTTCTGTTAGTTCTAAAACTGTTCAGTTTAATCTCTCAGCCTTTTATTGGGTTGTTATAATTGATTGTAAAAACTCGCGCGTTTGCGTATAAAAGGAAACCTGCTATAGGAAATAACTACACTTTGTACAGGATGGTACAAAGTAGTTACACGCAGCCTGTCACATACCTCAAATGTTGCTAGACGGAAAGACCATACATATAATTACCAAAATTTCTTAACAATCGCGCTTTTCGAAATTGAAGCGAACAAAGCTTGTTATCCAAGTGGCCGTTCAAGTATTATGTAAGCATAATCTTAGTCATTTTAGACCCCCCTTTACAGTGGGGAAGATTTTTATGAAGTTTGAGGAGGACATTAAACAGTTCTCCAGTGACGTGAGGAATTGTCCGTTGATGAGGAACTAACGTGCGGACAGAACTGTTCCTTAGTCTCACAATATGCAACCGCGAAAGTTCGTGAAGAGAAGCCTAGTTGGTTAACTCTGTGCATACTTCCTCAATAAAGTTGATTTAACAGCTACAAGGAACTCAAGCGGATAATTTCTGGAGATGTAGCGATACCAGTTCATCAGATATATACAGTCAAACCTCGATATCTCGAAGGGAGAGACAAAAAAATTCGAATTATCGAAAATCGCATGTTATCAATAGTAATAGTGAAAATAAAAGCTTTTTTTACATACCTTTTTAAAAAGTAATCCATATTTTTATTTTAATAAACACTATTTACAAAATTCTTTGATAAAAGATTCAATTGTTGTTTCCTTCAGAGAAGAGTCTGAAATTTTATCTATTACACTTTCTAAGTGGACAATGGCTTTAAATGTGTCCTCTTACCTATTTGGTTGACTTTCAACATCTTCTCAAAGCGTCTACTGCAAATAGTCCTTCTTTGATTGTCACATTAGGTGGCAAATGGCGGATTTCGTCCTCCTCTTCTTCTGATAATACACAAGAAACTTTCGTCTGACGGATGATGTTATTGTCCTCCCACTGACCACACACTATTACCGTATCATCTACGATGACAAAGTCATTAAATTCCATGTTATCGAGGTGCATGAGCATCGAGGCTCTAGCTTGAATGCAAGACAGCACAGGCATGCATTCACAGCTGTAATTTTTTTCTTTCACTCCTTGTTGCAATGATAAGAAATTCTACAATCTTCTTGGAAACCACCCACCTCTTGATTTTTGTCCATGCCTTAATTTCCTGTTTTGTTAAAACCACCCCAACCCCTCTAGAAAGTAACCTTGGAGGATAAAAGGAGAAAAAATAAAAGAAAGGATAGATGGTCACTGCATATGCATGGCACCTAACTGAAACGAGATAAGAAAACAATAAACAAGAATTTCAAATCCCATCTTGGAGGACAAGAGAAGTTGTCATTTCACTGTGTTATCTTCCGTCTTTATATCCCTTCTTTTTAAAGTTTATGCAGGGTTTTACCACTGTAATGTTTGAATATCTTTTCTATTTTTTAGAAATTTCTATTTTTTCGATACTAGGGGCTTCGCCCCTAGGCTCGCTACGCTCGCTCCTCTGGTGAATCAAGTGAATGAATGACTCAATAGTTGTTTACAGCGATTGATTCATTCATTTGTTTACAGTTGAAGCTCCCCCCCTCCCGGCGAAATAGATGAGCCCTGCCTACGGGTGAAAAATTGGATCTTCTTTCAAAGGAAGCGAATGAGATTTTTTTGGAGTATTTCTTTAAAATTCAATTAAAAATCGAAATTTTAAGATAGAGACCTGAAATGAAGTTTATATGAATGAGAAAGCTTTCATCTTCCAGTTGATATAAATATTTTCTTTGTAACATAATAAGTCTGAGAGCATCGAATTTATATATCTCGAAACGCATAAATTTTTCCAAAAAGTGAATTTTCAATTTTAATAAAAATATCAGTCTGTTTTAAATTATTTTTAAGCAAATGACGTCTTGTTTGAAGGAGAAATGTCTGTAGTCTTAGATTGTAAAAAAAAAAAAAAATTCTACGCTCCTTTTTTGGCGAGTTATCGTAATCTGAACATGAAAAAGTCAATATTTTTCCACAAAACATAAAATTAAAAAAAACTGAAAGTCCGACGAATATGAGACATGTCTTACTTTCTTCCCCACATTGTTCTGCATCGATTGGTATCGGTCTCGACCCCATACCCCCAGCGGTTTCGGAGGAGATAGCGTGACAAGCTTTTGACAGCAGCGGCAGCGCCAGTTACTTTCTTTTAGAATTTTTTCGATATTATTTTTTTGCTTTTAGAAAAATTTTTTCCTCCATTCATGGAAAAAATTCAAGTTATCGAGGGATGAGCCAAAAAAAATTCGCCAAATCAAGGTTTTTTTAACATTGAGTGCATAGGAAATTTGAAGGGAATTTTTATTTCTTCGAGATATCGAAAAATTCGCGAAATCGAGGTTCGAGTTAGCGAGGTTTGACTGTATATATACTAGAAGAATTATCTGGAGGAGGTGAAAATCGAAGAATCAGCAGAATACGAAGACTTCAAATTACCGGAACGTCACCGATGTAGATACTTCAACGAACTACTAAAAAAAATTAACTTCAGTTTGGCCGAATTCGTACAGCGTAGTACAAAACTAGTGTCAAATTTTCAGGATTCTTCACTGCAGCGTCATCTTGATGGTCAGGAAAGGAAAGTTGGAAACAGATTAAAATAAGTCCGTTATAATGTTTAAACAAATTTTTTTATTCTTTATGAAGGATTGATCAGGTTCTTGAATAGAATGGAACAACTATGTACAACGTAAGATGATCTCAGTTCACAACATTCGTAAAGTAAAAAAAAGGAAGCTCGAAGTTTACAGGAGCTCCAATGCTGGATGACCAATTAGGTCAAAAGTTAACAAAATGATATGATAAAAATAGCCCCCCAATACAGTCGAGGCCAGTGGCCAAGAACTGAAGGGGTGCTTAAACGTATATCATTTAAAGAGAACCTTCTCTCTTAGGAAAAATATGGCTCACTCATTTTTCTTCATCTCTGGACAGGAGTGCGAACTATGAGAGCGAGGGTTACAATAATTTTAAAATTATCGCCCAGCGAGGCGAGCATATGGAAAATACCCGAGAGAAAGCCGTACAGGAACGGCACAGACGAAGCGTGCGTTGGGCAGAGGGCCGGTGAGATTAGAAAGGGCGATTCACCGCCAAAAATGAAGGAAAACTAGCGCCAAGCAGGTGAAGGGAGCGGCGCGCACAAACCTAATTGGTCAAGCAGAAAGTGACGTAGGAATGCGCGAACATTCAATTGGATGAAGTTTAGACAGAGGAGAGACAGGCGAGATTCTACCACGTGGCTGAATCAAACACCCGCCGAAAGATGTTATCTGAAAATGGAGACAGACCTTCTGGCGTTATTTGTTAGCGGCAGCCAATTTACGGTGCAATTAAAGTACCCCCAAAGGAGCGTATATACCGGATAGATATATCCGATGCTTTTGAAAAGGGAAACATACAAAGAAATGCAAATTTACTTGACTTCGGGGCAGCGTTTGAGAGAAACGAACAGATTTTACAGAGGCTGTTCGCACATTGTTTAGACAATTTTGGTAAGCGGTAATAAAAAATCGTTTGCTGCAAAAGAAATAATTGCAATTGTACTATGTTTTTAAAAGTCAAAGTTATCGTCTCCGGCTTGAAAATTTTGTTTTTATTCAAAATGGCGTTTTTAACAAAGCAGTTGTTCGAAGGCTACATTTATGCTCTTTCCGAAGAGAAATATGCATACTCCGTTATCCAAAAACGATGTGAGAGTCATGGTTTTGTGATATCTAAAGCGTCGATAGGTAATATCGTCAACAAGAAAGGAAAAAACGTCAAATTGGAGCCTCAAACGGGACAAAAATTCCAAACAAGTATCCAAGGAAAAAACGGACATCTTCGACTATTGCAAAGGTACGTTGTTTAATGTCAAAAAGAAAATCCCCCTAGTCAAAGGACAGTTGCAAAATCATTAAAATGCTCGGTGTCCACTGTAAACAAAATGATAAGCGTTGATTTAAATCTTAAGAAAGCGAAAAACCGCAATGTGCATCGTCTTCTTCCAAATCATATCGCTGAACGCAGGACACGCTGCAGAATTCTATATGAGAAACACTTATCCAAAGAAAAATGGAAAACAATTGTCCCAATAGATGAATCATGGGTGTAATTAAATGATTGCAACAAAAAAAAAGCCATTTATTATCATAAAAGGGGAGAAAAAAATTTAAGTACATGGTTCAAAGAATCGAAAGAAAGTTTTTCTAAGGGATTCATGATTGTTGCTGGTTTTTCTGATAATGGCAAGTTAAAAATAAAGAGAGTGGAAAAAAATATCAAGATTAATTCCAAATACTATCAGGAACATATTTTATTGCCAATTTGTTTTAATGAAATACCATCGCTTTACCCACAGTGCCATCAATCTGTGAGACTCCATCAGGACAAAGCTAGCAGTCACACATCGAAATCCACTGTACATTTACTAAAAGAAATGGAACAAAAACTGGTATCGAGGCCATACCCTTCACTGATATCCCTACTAAATCTCCCGATGTATCACCTATGGATTTTTGTGCTTTCGGACTTTTAAAATCTGCATTATCCAAACGTCGTCCCAAAACCCTTACTGGACTCTGGAAAGCTGTTCAGGAGGAATGGGATAGAATACCTCTCCTGACTCTTCAAAAGGCGTTATTATCCTGGAAATTGTGGTGTAGAAAGATAGTTCAGAATAAGGGATGTCAAATAGAACATTTAAAACACAAGAATTTTATGTAATTTAGTTTTGTGAATACAATATACATCGTCTAAAAAATGTGTGAACAGCCTCTGTAATAGGCTATTTTCCCACGCAGAAGAGCAGATTTGGCGATTTTAAATAGATTGTTCCTAGAACATCAAAAAATGGCTTAGAGATAAGATTCCGAGACCTCCCAAGTATTGGGGAACTAGTAAAAATTAAACCATTCAATTTTTCAAGCCAAACCTGCTAATAGCTTAAGCAACCCAATTACAATTCGGAAACTTAGCAAATAATTTATTCTTAATTTCTTTAAGTAACATTGAACGTTAACAAAATGAAACACAAGGACTATAACGAAATTCCTCGTTGTACCCTTCCTCCCCTTGTAAGTAAGAATGAGCAGATGTCCGACCCCACCCCCTTTTGTTTGCGTAATGTTTGGTAAATTTCTTGCGCTATTACTGAGACCAAACGATTTTTCTTTCAAAAATTAAATTTACTAGGTTTCCCGTGTGACCATTTCGCATGTAATTAAAATACGATACATTATATAGCGAGGTTTGTAGTAGGATGAAAGAAGAACCGGTTCATTTGTAGTCATTGTTTATTTGTCAAATAACAACGGTGCGTAAGGATAATACATAACAATTGCAAAACGCCTTTGACCACAATATTGGAGGTGAAGCATAAGACAGGGGAACATGAGATATGTGCACTTCAAAACATCTTTGTAGACAATATTAAAAGTTAAATAGGGCACAAACTCGTGGAAAATGTTATATTTACATTACAAAAGCTGTGTGCACATTATTTGACCGTGGCGTTTCGACGCATCCAGGGAAAGAACTTTAGGGCTAAAAGTCAATTTTTCACTTCGATTTTTAAATAAACAATACAATATGTCATTGTGAATTTACAATTCGTCAGAAGTGGAAAACTTAATCTTTAAAATTTTACCTCATTTATCTATTTCATACGTGCCAAGTGTTCCGTAAAAAAACGTATTTGTTCCGTTTTTTAAGCTTTGTTACGAAAATACGTTTTCAAGCAAAAATGTCCCGTATTTTTACTTCCGCAGCACCGTCCCTTTTTTCCCCCTACATCGCGTTTTCGAGATTCATATTTTCCCTTCCTAGCAGCTTACACTATACAAAAACTTCCTGGACAGCAAACAGCTTCTACAACATTAGAAAGAAAGAGAAAGTCAACATCATGTGCTTCACCTAAACTTATAAAAAAAAAATAAAATCAACCTCATTTGCTTCACCTAAACTTATAAAAAAATGTAAAATCAACCTCATTTGCTTCACCAATACCAGTAGAAATATTTAAATTAATGTCAAGTGCTTCACCCAACTCTGTAAAACAGTTAAAACCATCCTCATGTGCTTCTCAAAAATCAGCAAAAAAAGTAAAATCACTTGCAGAGTCACCATCATCTACCAATAATAAACGCATATTGCAGCGGGAAGAAAGAATTTTTATTACATTAAGCTCAAATCTTGATCATGCTTTAGCACTTTTTGTGAAAAATGTGATTGTCATTTATGAAACATATAATGTGATTTGTGAAGAGCCGAAAATTCACAAGATGAGAAGAGTTGTCGAATTTTTTTTAATTGTTGGCAAGATTTAGGAAAATATCTGTCATAACTAGGTCTAAATATGTATTTAATGTCAAATTTGATGTATTTAAAAATCAGAAGGATGATAAAGATTTAGTTATAGGATCTGAAACATCAGAATTTGTCAAAGAATTGTCTGAAAGTGAACTTTTACAGTTCTATTCTTGTGTTAGAAAATATTATACAACATCTTGTTGCTCTTCCCCCCCCCCCCGATTCCGTCGCGCGCTGTGTCCTTATTTTTTTCTTGGGAGGTTGGCAGCTATGCTATTTTGTTTAAGTATGAAGGGAGAGAAAGGGATCGTCGCAAAACATCACCTTCTAGAAATAATATGTATAGTTTTTCCATGCAAAAAGAATAATGTACACCTACGTGGATGTTGCCAATAAAGAAATTCATGGATGAAATCGCAGAATGATAATAAAAGCAAACGAATTTTAAATTTAAAAATCCAGTGCGATTGATAACGGAAAACAAAAAAGGGTAGGCCGCGCCATCTAGGGGAAGGAAAAAATGTTTATCATGTTTATACTTTGATTTTTAAACACACAGTAAGAGGCGTAATTCTAAATTAACGATTCGCACGAAGCGAAGATCTTAATCTTTAAAACGATACCTCATTTATCTCTTTTGGTTAAATATGAAGGTAGAAAAGGGGATTAAAAAAATAAACTTTTAGAAATAATATATACAGAGGCTGTTCACACATATTTAGACGATGTATATTGTATTCACAAAACTAAATTACATAAAATTCTTATGTTTTAAATGTTCTATTTGACATCCCTTATTCTGAAGTATCTTTCGACACCGCAATTTCCAGGATAATAACGCCTTTTGAAGTGTCAGAAGAGGTATTCTATCCCATTCCTCCTGAACAGCTTTCCAGAGTCATGTAAGGGTTTTGGGACGACGTTTGGATAATGCAGATTTCAAAAGTCCGAAAGCACAAAAATCCATAGGTGATACATCGGGAGATTTAGTAGGGATATCAGTGAAGGGTATGGCCTTGATACCAGTTTTTTGTTCCATTTCTTTTAGGAAATTTACAGTGGATTTTGATGTGTGATTGCTAGGTTTGTCCTGATGGAGTCTCACAGATTGATGGTACTGTGGGTAAAGCCATGGTATTTCATTCAGAAAAATTGGCGATAAAATATGTTCCTGATAGTATTTGGAGTTAATCTTGACATTTTTTCGACTCTCTTTATTTTTAACTTGCCATTATAAGAAAAACCAGCAACAATCATGAATCCCTTAGAAAAACTTTCTTTCGATTCTTTGAACCATGTACTTAAATTTTTTTCTCCCCTTTTATGATAATAAATGGCTTTTTTTTTGTTGCAATCATTTAATTACACCCATGATTCATCTATTGGGACAATTGTTTTCCATTTTTCTTTGGATAAGTGTTTCTCATATAGAATTCTGCTGCGTGTCCTGCGTTCAGCGATATGATTTGGAAGAAGACGATGTACATTGCGTGTTTTCGCTTTCTTAAGATTTAAATCAACGTTTATCATTTTGTTTACAGTTGACACAGAGCATTTTAATGATTTTGCAACTGTCCTTTGACCAGGGGGATTTTCTTTTAACATTAAACAACGTACCTTTGCAATAGTCGAATATGTCCGTTTTTCCCTTGGATACTTGTTTGGAATTTTTGTCCCACTTGAGGCTCCAGTTTGACGTTTTTTTTCCTTTCTTTTTGACGATATTGCCTATCGACGCTTTAGATATCACAAAACCATGACTCTCACATCGTTTTTTGGATAACGGAGTATGCATATTTCTCTTCGGAAAGAGCATAAATGTAGCCTTCGAACCACTGCTTTGTTAAAAACTCCATTTTGAATAAAAACATAACTTTCAAGCCGCAGACGATAATTTTGTCTTTTAAAAACATAGTACAATTGCAATTATTTCTTTTGCAGCAAACGAATTTTTATTACCGCTTACCAAAATCGTCTAAAAAATGTGCGAACAGCCTCTGTATAGATTGCAAATTTCAAAATAAAGTCTATAGATATTGAATCATCTATATTAATAAAGTAACAGAAGGGTTTGCCGAGATCACGTGACCGTAACGCGACCGGGCGGACCCATCCTCGAAAAAAAATGGTCGACAGTATTTGTTGGCCATTTTTTTATCAGGAATCGGTGTATTTTTTTTTCTCATGAAAGTACATAAATGTTATATATTTGGAAAGAGCTTCGAAAACTGATAATTTTTTCTGCGTACACTTATTCTGTTAATTCAATAGTTTTAGAGATATTTGGATTCTAATGAAGCGTCATCCCGCTGAGAAATGAAATCATATCCAGTATGTGCAGTGGTGCAGCCATCTGTTGGCAGCGACGGGAATGAAAATTGTCTTGAATTTAACACATTTGTAGGCCCTTTTTTTTTCTTTTGTGGGGCCCGAAGTACATAAATATGTTGCACGGATGGCTTGAGCGTAGCTAGGCGAAGCCCGGCTAGTTAACAATAAATAAAGACAGTGAGAACTATATTAACGTCTGTTGCAAAGGTTTTGAAGGTAAATATTTCACCTAAAGCTTAGGAGACAATAAATTTGCGCTCACCCAGTACTCGGTGGACGTTGCTCGATTGAGCATTCACATTTTTGTTGATTTAGGTAGTCGAGAATTTGCAGACATTTAGAGTTTAGTAATGACAATGTAATGATATGTCAGATTTTTTGCACCGTTCATTTTTTAGATTATAAATTTTCTAAAAAGAATGCAGAAACAAATTATTAATAATGTACCAGAACCCAATTATAGGGATATAAAGAATTTAAGGGCTATATCTATGGCTTCGTGATGTATCTTTTCTAAAGAAACATTTTGGTTTGTTTCAAAAGTGTGCTTGTTCATTACTCAAATATCAAATTTTTAAAGACAGCAGTGAATTCCTTAACAGATTCGCCAAAACTAATTAATAAATATTTGGTTGTATACATATGCATAAAAAAGTGACACATATTTTCATCATCCTTGATTCAATTTTGTAGGAAATACATCATAAAGCCTCTTTCAATGGAATATTGTAATTTAAAACTTCCGGAGCTTTACCGATAATCAACACATATTTCGCCTGGTGTGTGAAGAGGCAACATTCAAAAATACAAATTTCTAGATTAATTCGTTGGGATATCGGTTTATTGAAGAACTCTCCTATAATGAAGTGTTAAAATTTGCTATTTTCAGAGCCTACGGACATAATCTACTTGTCCGACAATCCCCAAAATAAACTTGTTCGGCATTATAGATTAAGATGCTAGTTCAAATTTTCTGTATTAAATATTCAGAGTTACAGCGTACGTTTAAAAGAATAATCATATTCCTTAATGTAAAATATGCTACTTCAGAAACTAATGACAACCCTGAAATTTATACGTCAGATAAATCTTAAACTAGGTTATATTACTAAGGGAGGATTAAACTGCCATAATCAAGAGTAAAATGATTGAAAAAGAGTTAATGTTATCAGAGTGAAAGGCTTAAATGAAATATCTCAACTACTTAAAAATAGTCGGGTTATTGTTTTCCGAGGCAATACGAAAGAAATTGAATAAAAGGAATTTAAATATAAATGCAAAATTGGTATTAAAATTACGTATTAAAAATTGCATATTTAAGAAATAAGTCTAAAGGAACAAGAGTTTGAATAAACGGAGAAAAGTATTGAAAGCCTTTATTATTTCGCTATCCTTCTATTCTATCGTCATATAAATAGAAGTAACTACAGTTTCGTAATAAAAATTTAGTATAGGGGAATATACTGACAATATTAAGTCTCCTCTGCTAGGTATTCTTTTTAAAAAAAAAATATCTAAATGACATTCTTTAATCCGAACGAAATTTCTGTAAAAATTGAAGATCTTAGAGAATGAAATTAATTACGAGGAAAATTACTAAATTCATCATTAACTCGCAGAAACCCTTTTGTTTAAAATAAGTTAATACGGTTATTAGAATTATATGGTCTTGAAATACCTGCATTGAACTGATTTGTAAACGTTCTGTTTAAAAGAAGCGTATTAATATTTGGTCCAATGGGTCAAAAAATTGCATTCCCATATATTTTTCAATTTTAATTCAATTCTATAGACTGTAAAATGGAATGAGAGTGCAGTGGAGCTTAAAAATTGATTCAAGATGCCTATATCCTGAAGCATTTCTTTGAGTTTCCAGAAAATCTTTACTACGCACTTCAAACGTCAGAATATGTGTATTTTTTATTCAACTCACTATAGAACCATTCGTTTTAATCGGGAAGTTACGTAAACACGGCTTTTGGAATTCTTTCCGCGAGTTCTCTTTATTTATTAACACCGACAAACGAATTTTTCTGTTTCTAAAGTAATAAAGAGAATATTCATTAACAACTGAATCGATATTAAGTGCTTGAACTTATATTATTAAGTGAATGCATTTGAAATGTATTCAAGCAGAGAAACCGGAAACGTTCTGGTTCACTTAAAAAAATGATAGTCTAGGTTTAATTTGAAATAGTGCATTTTTATGGTTGAGGACCATGAAATAAGCTTCTATGTACTGTGAAACCATGATTTTCAATGATCCGTATTGTAAGAATAGCCGAATAATAAAACGAGTCAGCTGTTTGTTTCATTGAAATCTACTTGTTAGTGTCTTACGGTCTTAAGTTCATTGTCAGTTTTTTCTTTACAGATATTTGCATTCTTTAGTAATTAATACAGGTATTCTACATATTTGAAATAGATATCATGGTCTGAAAAGACTGCAACTGCGCTGTCCACATCCTTTACTATACGTGAAGCAATTTTCTAAAAATGGTAATATGCGTTTCAGTTACGGCCCTGCTTAACCCTTTGGAATGCGGGTGGCGTACACAGTACGCCAACCGCTCTTAGAACTCGCGTAAATCCCGGTATGCGACCTTTTTTTAAACTCCACCTTCAATTACCCAACTACCAACCTTTCCTCATTCTAATGGTAATTTTCCTTGAGAAAACATCCACATTTGGTTATCTAATTATAATATTATCGCTCGAAACTCCCGATTGGCGTACAAAGTGCGCTGTCCGTGTAAGTAATATAATTTAATAACATATAACTAATTTTTTGTTATCACATGTACTTATTTTAATTTTTACATATATTTATTATTTTTTCGTAACAAACTAAACTTTATACTGTTTTTATTGTCAGAAATAGTCATAAATTTTCTTATAAATGGGCGAAAAATTTCTGAATTTTTTCCTTGCAGTGCCTCACTAGATGGTGCCACAAAAATTCGGCCGAAGAAGGTTAGGAGTATTTTATTTTATGTGTTGAATGTTAATAATATTTTCAAAGACTGTATAATTTGTTTTAATAAACATTGTAAATTTGAAGTGTTTTGATTTTTCCCCAACGTAACAGCTTTTACATATTCTAAAATGATAAAATTGACCCAAAAACAAGGTTGCGTATAGAGTGCACCGTCCGTGTACTGGTGGGATTCTTAGGAGCCCGTATTCCGAAGGGTTAGGCAGTAAAGTGTAATTTACGATTCTTTATGAACTTTTGCTGTTTCTATAACTTCCCTTTTTATGGATGCTGGTAGGAAAAATCTTGATGACCAAGTTGTATCTCCAACCGCCAGAGAACACTATCCGAATCCTTTACAGCATCTGTAGTCGGTATAATTGGAGTATCGACCCCTAAATTACTTTCAGAATTTCGTATTTCGATGTTTTCGTCAATTGTTTCTGTAGTTTATTTGTTATTATTTGATAAATGGCTGACTTTTACCTGATCGTTAATGTCAATCCGCTGATTTACGACTACTGCATTAACTTCTCCTTTTGATAATTTTTTTAATTTGGACAAACTGTGGCTTGGGCGGAATCCGCGATTTTTCTACTTCGTAAATGTCTATTCGTATTGATTCTCCCCCACAGCTCTCTTGTAAAAGTTTCAAAAGGTTTCCTGGACTAAAAAAAGTGTAAAATTTTCTCTTCGGTAGATAAAATCACTAGAAGCAGCTTCCATCAGAATATGTGTTTCAAAGCAAAGAAAGCAATAAAAAAAATAAACACAATGAGCAGGGAGACGGAAAAGAAAGGAAATCTTGCATACATCTGTGTTATATACAAATCCCCGGTACAACCGAAGTGCTATAAAAGGGGTTCACTTTATGTTTTCCACAGCATGTGAATTCTTGGTGCCTTGTTTATAAATTATGTCCATTAACTGATATGCAGAAGACTAATATGTAATAACACTTCTGTCATATGATGTTTATTAACGTTGTAGAAGAATAGAGAATTAATAGCACCTACGTAAGTGAAATGCTCCATTATGTCTGTTTCAAGCCCAGTATGTTCAGGTAATGTTTGCAGAGTATTTCTGTAAGGACCATGGTATTATAACTTAGCAATGGCACCATGCCTAACTCCAAATTTTGTGTTAAAGGTTTGCTCTGATCATTGACCTTGTATGTCGTTATTATGTTTCCGGCGTTTATCTGTGGATGTCCTTGGATTAGCTGATATATATATAATGGCTTGCCAAATATTGGCTAAAGCTGTCCATAATTCAGTAAGGTTCTTTGGTGCTGTGTGATGGCCTTTCACGCCTTGTTCCAAAGCATCCCAAAAATGCTCAATAGGATTTAATTCTGGGCTTCTAGGTGGCCAATTCATGACAGAGAAGTCAGAGGAATGCTCATCCATCCAGCCAGTAGCCAACCGGGACTTGTGAGAGGTACAGTTGTCTTGCTGGAAAACTCCATTACCGTGCGGATAACAGAACAGCATAAACGGATGGAGCTGATCACCCAGCAACTCTACGTACTGAATTGCATTGAGGGAGGTTGGTACACGCACCAAAGATCCCAAACTGTGCCACGAAAAAACACCCCAGACCATGATTGAGCCACCATGCCCTTGTACAGTTCCAGCCAGGCATGCAGGATCCATGGCTTCATGAGCCTGACACCATATTCTCAGCCTCCCGTCGGCGTTAAGTAGTCGGAATCGAGACTCATCACTCCATGCTACTCGTTTCCAGTCCTCTACACTCCAGTCTCTGTGCTCTCTTGCCCAGACAAGACGTGCAGCCCGATGGCGAGTATAGAGCAATGGTACTCTCGTAGGTCGACGGCTCCCGAAACCCATACGGTGAAGCGAGCGTTGCACAGTCCGTTTACTGACTGTACGACTGGCACCGTCATTATACTGGGTGGTAATTTGAGCAAATGTTTGGCTTCGCTGGCTACGTACAATACGCCTGAGCCGTCTCTCACCACGCACTGTCAAGGCTAATTGTCCTTTGCAGTTTGCCCGATCGCTAGTTTTTTTTCCACCATCCATGTATTCTTCGTATACTCTTGACACTGTCGACCTTGAAAATCCTAGCTGTCTGACGATTTCGGAAATTGAATGGCCCATGCGTCGCGCACCTACGATTTGTCCGCGATCGAAGGCGTCTAAATCAGGCAGTTTACCTATACTGGCAATTCCAACAACTAATTCAGAACAACCACAGTACGCGCTATATATGCAGTTACCACAGCGCCCTCACTTGCGCATACATGATGCGCAGCGCTACACAATTTGCATAGGCTTTGCTATCCCTAATTCAGTGGCACTTCAGTGTATTTAGGTATGTTTGTTTAATTTTAGATATTATGTCTGACTATTTTATAATTTAACTTCTCTTACCCGAATGAGTCTTTTATTTCCCTAAATAAGAATATAATTTCTTACATATTTCGTTTCTTGTGGATATATAGAGTATTATGCAGACTAAAACAGTCTAACCAAATTACAGAATTTTTCCCATAACAGTCAATTTTTTGCGAATTTTTAGCTGAGTAAGGCTTAACTTTGAAAACGCTCGAGCCCTTGCTAGTGTTGCAACTTCAAATGTACAATCTCTAGGTGGCGCTGTAATGCACACTATCCCAATGTAAGTACTTTTTGTTTTTTAAGTAGTGGCTTCGAGATTGGGATAAGCAATAGAGCTCAATATGTCTCAAATCCCAATGATATTGTCCTTTTGTGTTATCTAGAGCACTGACAATAAATATTGTGTGGATTCTGCTACTCAATACAACTGAGTCTGGACAGTATATTTGCCACAGCTAGCGACCAGCTACGTAGAGCTCGGGACTGAGAAAACCCCTTTGTTCTTGATGAAGAAAATTTCCAAGTGTACAATCCGGCGAGAACTTAAGGGATTGGAGTCAAACAGGTGTATAGTTTCGAGGAAACCTTAGTTAGAGAGACTATTCGGCGAAAAATCTTTTTAGTTTGTTAAGCGAAGAGATTGAAGTGTGGTGTAAGGCTTAAAGGTCATGTGGTAGGACTAGTGAAGATTTAATTTTAAATTGCGGAACGGTAGCATAAGGGTAAGACGAAAACCATACACAATAGACTGGTCACGCCATATGGCCACTGTATAAACTTCTGGAGATAAGATAGTGTTATGTTCGGGACGGAATTCGCTTGGCTTGAAACTACATCATGTATTGGTAAAATGCAGGCAACTTGGTATGCGAATCTACCAGACGATCAATATATCTCTTCCAATTTTATTCAATACTTTGAATGTACGGGTATGTTAAAGGACAGCAATGGTGAGTTTCATTAGGCTAAAGTTTGGGTAAAATAGTTCAGGAAGACCGAAGCCACATTTTTCATGCTTGAATTGTCCTCCACAGAATAGGGCGTTGATGCCTCTTGAAAATCTATGGCATGTACCAGAAAAGAATGTACGAAAAGGTTAAACTTACAGCAGTGCAAGATTTCAATAAATTTTAAAAAAAATTTTAAAAAAGAACGCAAATTTGATTGAAAATAAAGTGTGAGCCGTTTTCTAAGCTCGCTGGAGCTGTTCCATGGTGAAGGGATTCTGTGGTAAGACCTAAACGCTTTCCAAAGATATAAAACTGTGTGTGAATTCGCCCGACATTTTTTAGGGTAGGAACGCAGGTAGATGAGTTAAAAAGGGCAATTTACTGCCTAAAGAATAACAGTAAAAAAAAGTTAATAAATGTTTGTACTTGCGATAAATATGGTTATTGTTATTTACGATGTGCCTTTAACTGTAGATGTAATTAAAGCATTAATCCCTTTATATTCATAATCGTTGGGTATATACCAGGTGATCATAATAATTAAACTTGGCTTATTTAGAGCCCTCTGTAGCTGTAACTAAAAGGCGGATTGAGCTGAAATTTTGCAGATAGACAATTCAAAGGATGCGCTAAAAGATTCCGCAAAAAGGTTAAAAAATGTCCCTTGAGGGGCGCATTACATGGAAATAATTTAAACAAGCTGCAAATTCCAATTTCAAGCATAATTTATTCGTTACACACTGTCTAGAGATGCAAAGAAGATTGTTCAATGTGGGCTCCCTCATTAGTATGTAAAATGTGCAGGCGATGAACAGCGTGTTCAACAGCGGACCGCAGCTGGTCGCCAGTAATCTGTCGAGCATAAAATGTTATGCGGCCCTTCAGGTCAGCTAAAGTTGTAACATTCCCACTATAAACAACGTTCTTTAAATGGTCACATAACTAAAAATCATACGGAGTGAGATCGGGAGAACGGGCCGGCCAAGGAGTAGGAAATGATCGGCTAATCACGCTGTCATCCCTAAAATGTTGTCGCAAAAACCTCCGCACACAGAGTCCATTATGTGGAGGGACACCATCCTGCATAAAAGTAATAGACTCAAGGCATTGTCACTGTTGGAGTTGAGATAAAACGAAACTGCTGAGCAAGTCACGATATCTGAGGGCTGTTACAGAATATGTGACAGGGCCATTATCTTTAAGTTCTTCGAAAAAGAATGGTCCAAGGATAAATTGGGAAGTGAATCCAGACCAGACGGTAACTGTTGATTAATCATTCGAATCGAGTTGCCTCAGTGAAGCATATCAGAGTCTTAATAAGTAAAATAATATGACTCGAAGGAAAGTTAAGTTAAAATAAAAAAAGTTTATTCACATTTAGAATAATTAACACAGCGTTGGGTAACTTACCCAAACCGCTTGAAAACAAATACAAGTCAAGGCAATAACAAATACCCAATGCTCAAATGCTCATAGTAACAAGTATGTACTCCCCTTTTATACTTGAGTACTTACGTAAAATTTACATATCGATTGAAGGAGCTAGTATGGATACAAATAAAAACACAAAAACGGAGTTGTGACCTCACTCCTTCAAACTGGCGTCATACATACAGTATGATGCAACATTACTATAAAAAAATGGGAAGTGTAAAGAACCGGGTTACTAACATTGGCCCCCCTCTTTACACTTTCAAAAAGAATATATATATATACATTACATAATAGAAAAAATATACAGTACATAATAGAAAAAATACACATTACATAATATAGAAAATACAATCAGTTCACAAGCATTGAAAAAAAATTATAACAACTTCAAATGTCTCATTTTAAGTTAAAGTCCATCATTTCATTTACAGAGTACATTATCTTTAATCATACTATCACAAAACACTGCATCTCTAAATCTTTTTAGTTCTATATTTTGTTGTGGCTTCGTAAAAACATCTGATAAATTTGATTTACTTTGTATGTAGTTTAATTCAAAAAGTTTTTGGTAAACTCGGTCTCTTACAAAAAATAATTTAATGTCTATGTGCTTTGTTCGATAGTTTTCAAGCGGGGATTTAACAAAGTTAATAGTAGCTTGATTATCAACAAACAGCTTTGGAATGTTTTTATTCTGGGGTATAATATTAAATTTCTCACACTCCTTACAAATACGTTCATACCAGATGAGTTCTTTCGATGCTTCCGTTAAAAAAAGAAATTCAGATTCCATGGTACTCAAACATACCGATTTCTGTTTAAAAGAATGCCAAACTACTGGAGCCTGATCAACAAAAATTTTATGACCTCCCATCGGAACTCTACTATCACGATTATTTGCAAAATCAGCGTCAGAATAAGCATTAAGATTTAGATTACTAATATTAGAAATGTCGAGTTTTTAGTATATTTCATATATCCTAGCAACTTAAGAAGTCCCATCCAATGTACCATTCCTGGATTTTGTTGAAACTGGAAAAAAATGTTGATTGCGTATCAAATATCGGGTCTCGTTCTGTTAGCTAAGAACGCCAGACAGCCTACAAGCCCCCTGTACGGAATTTTAGACATTTCCTCAATTTCAACTTTATCCTGTGGACACTGTGTTTTAGAGTAAATAACCCCCTTCGCTATAGGTAATGATATTGGATAGTAATACTTATCGTATGTTTTGCAAATTTTATTTATATATTAAAGTTGGTGAATAAAAAGTTTGTTGTCAGTTTCTAAAAATTCAACCCCCAAAAGTTTTTTAGTTTCCCCCAAAATTGTTAATTCAAATTTATTTTTCAACAATTTAATAGCTGTATCGATATGTTTTTGTTCTCTCCCAAACACGACTATGTCATCCACATATAATAAAAATATAACATTTGAATCTAAAATATATGCGCAATTACACCATTCAAATTTTCTAAAACCCAACTCTTAATACCGCGTGAATTTTAAAAAACCATTCTCGCCCGCTCTGTCTAAGTCCATATATTGACTTTTTTAAACGACAAACTGAATTGGATTTTTCAAAACCAGGTGGCTGACGCATATAAATTACTTCGCTTAATGGGACATATAGGTATGCGCATTTAATGTCACACTGCAAATGTGTCCAGTGGTTCAGGCAAATGAGTACAGCGAAAAAGAACCTTATCAAGCTAAAGTTGATAACTGGGGAAAAAACTTCAAAACTTTCACCTTTTCGTTGGTGATAACCCTGGGCAACTAAGCGTGCTTTGAATCTTTTAATTTTACCCGATTCATCCTGCTTTGTAGTATAAACCCATCTACAACCCAACACTTTAGCATTTTCAGGTCGTTCTACTAACTCCCAAACACCTCTTTCCTTCATAGTGTTTAATTCACCCTCCATTGCATTAAACCACTGTTCACTGTGTTTGGAATTCATAGACTGTTTAAAACATTTTGGAATGTAAATTTCCTTTTCTAGTCATTCTGACATTAAGCTACTATGACCCGCTTTGGTTCCAGCAATAATCCCTGAATATTTATTTTTGGAAGAAAGATCAAAAATTTCTGGTTGAAATTTAAGATAATTTTTCTACAATATTGTTTAACATCTTTCAATGACCTCAACCTACTTGATGCATCATCTTTTCCTTCCTCATAATAATAAATATCAGTTTTTTTACTACTTGTCCTTGGAACAGCTTTACGCGTCCAGTTTACAATTTTGTTACCGGGTACTTCAGAATCACTATCAGAATCACATACAGAACTCGCACTATCTGTTTGGGGCTTTGAAAAATTCAACTCATCTGAGTCTTCAAGGGGAAATTTAAAATCTACGAACTCTGGGTCCAGTTCGCGTTCCACAGACGCATTACTCAAACCGCCCTTTTGATTTTCATCAAACCTGACATTTATGGTTTCGATAATCTTATGCTCATTCGGCATCCAAATTCTGTATCCTTTCGTCTGCAAAGCATACCCTACAAGAATTCCTGGTTTAGACCTTAAATCTAGTTTTAATCGTAATTTTTTAGGTATACCGACAAAAACTTTCGTGCCGAACGGCCGTAAGTGTTTAACTGACGGCTGTCGTCCCCCCATAGAGCTCAAATGGTGTTTTTGTCATTCCAGCATGGCATACACGATTCCACGTGTAAGTTTAATGTAAAAGAGCCTCCGGCCAAAAACATTGACTCATGCCACTATCCCTAAGTAAAACATTTATCCCGTTAACAGCAGTATAATGAAACCTCTCCCATACTCCGTTCTGCTCTGGGGTGTAAGGGTTAGATTTTTCATGTTGGATCCCCAAGTCTTCACAATACTCCCTGAATTGATCATTTATAAATTCTGTACCATTGTCAGTACTAATACATTTAAATTTCCGATCCAGGAACCTTTCAGCTCTTGTTTTAAACTTTTTAAAGGTTTGAAATACTTCCGTTTTAGATTTAAGGGAAAAAACCCAAACTTTTCTAGAATAGTCATCAACCACCGATAAAAAGTATAAATGCCCGTGGATCGATGGTCTCGGGAAAGGACCACACAGATCCATATAGATCAAGTCAAGGGGGTTTTGAGATCGTATTCTATCCAGGGATTTAAAACTAACTCTTTTGGATTTAGCTTCGTGACATGGATCACACGAATCAAGATCCCCCGTTAACTTTGGTAACCCTTTTACGCAGTTATTTTTAGATGTTATTTTTATATATTCTGCATTTATGTGAGCAAAGCGTTTATGCCGTACATTTAAACTTTCCGAAGCAAAAGTCGTGGAACTTCTATTTTTAGAACATTTAGAGATGGTGTGTTTTGCGTTTACAATTTTTGAGTGAAAATTTTGAGCATCATGACATTTATCATACTCTGGGTCAATACAATAAAGTCCATTTACTAACTTTGCAGTAAAAGGTAGTTTGTGTCCTGATATCACATCTATTTTTCCCTGACCTCCTACGTATTTGACTCCCCATTCGTCAACACGAGGGCCAGATATGAGGTTTTTCCTCAGTTCTGGTGCATAAAGTACATCAATTAAGGTATATTTTTCACCATTTAGAAAAATAACTACAGATCCCTTACCTGTAACAGGGATAGAGACACCGTTAACTGCTGCCACTAATGTCTGATCTGTAACTGGTGTAAAATCGGACATAATGTCTCTGTCCGTACGAAAATGAGACGAGGAGGCCAGTCATTAACGCTTCCAGCAGGAAACTGTTGTTTGGTCTAGTCGGACTGGTATACTGACATCGTTCACGTACGGAACTTGACTGTTTCGATTGCTTATAAGTCCTTGATTTTCCGGATACACGACAATCTTTGCGAAGATGACCAAGCTGGTGACACTTGTGACATTTTCTTCTCTGTAATGGACGAGAATCTGTCTGCTTGAGCTCGTCAATCGTCTCTTGTTTGGTAAATGATTACAAATATGAGAAAATTTCATCAGTTTAAACTCAAGTATTTTAAAGACACTAACGCTACAGGATTTTGAAAAGTATTTACCTTCTAAAAAATTATGATATCGGTAAATAGCATAGTATTTATAAAGCTGAGATTTTCCTTCTATTTATCTAACTTGCATTATAGCATTGACAATTTGTGAGCGCACACGATTTACTTATTTTTTGTTACTTTTTCGTTTTTCCATTAAGTTATTCATGTTAATTCTCACCTGAATCTCCACAGGATACTTTTCTACGTGACATACAAGTTAGATAGATTTCAATGAGATTGAGTAAACACATACGTAGATTCCCTCATATGCAAATTTGGAGGTCCTTACTAAGAATATAACCAGCGATTTTCAAATATAAGTATGTACTTTGTAATGAAAATAAACCTCGTTTCCTTTTTATCTGTTTTCCTAATATATAAAGCATAGATACCCCAGTAATAGACAATACCTCGTGCTCAATACAGTTATTTGGATAAAGCGTCACAAAGTTTCAAACATCAAATACAAGTTTATTTTCATGAAATAAAAATCAAGGCAACTTAAAAAAAAGTATGATCAGTGCGCTGTATTCAAGTTACCGTTAGTTAAATGCTGGTTTAACTTCAGAAAGCTACAAGTATAGATCAAATATAGATTGTACAATTATGTAAAATATAAATGTACAACCGATCAGTTAAATGAGAAATTCCCCAATAAAAATAATTTATAAATGTAATATGCTTCAAATAATTCTTTTGATTATTTATGTAGCTCACATATTACTTTATTCTTTTTGTGATAGCCCTCGATATAATAAGCATTCTACTTTTACCAGTTCCTTCGATATTTGAAAACATACATTCAAA
The DNA here is from genome assembly GCA_907164885.2 of Dolomedes plantarius. Classification (NCBI taxonomy): domain Eukaryota; kingdom Metazoa; phylum Arthropoda; class Arachnida; order Araneae; family Dolomedidae; genus Dolomedes; species Dolomedes plantarius. Next base: position 76,696,323 of record OU015494.1, on the reverse strand, counting down.
AAATCTGTCTCTTAGAAAAAACACGGTATCCTATTTTAAATAAAACGAAAATGTTTTCAGGCTTTATTTACCTTGCTGTATTTGAGAGTAAAAGTTTGTGTAAAAGGCAAGAAAACAAATGTCTAAGCTTTGTGACTTTTATCTTTGAAAATAAATGTTGAAAAACGTATGTTTATTTTTAGGAGTAAGGAGCCTTCTGTAAGAGATTTCTAGAAAAGACAAACGTTATCAAATCGCACTTCAGAGAGCCAAAAAAAAAAAAAAAGAAAATAGTTCGAACAAATTACCGAAAAATGTAGTTCTTTTAATAACTCCGAAGCATAAAATAGAAGTTTGCGAAAGAACTAAAGCTATATTTCTCTATTTTACGACAAAAAACTTACAGGATATAATAAAATTTGAATACGTTCTATCTTGGATATAAAAGTAATTTCCTAGCGGATAAAAAAATACTCGTAGTTAGTGAATACATTAATTGTTAAAGTAATCACAACGAATTAAAATAGTATTTAAATACAAATACTGAAATAATAAATGCAGGAGAGAAAGATATGATTGCAAAAGTATTAAGACTGCAAATTTAAATGTAAAAGTTTAATCAAATTCAAGAATGTACTCTTTTGTTATAGACAAAAATACAGTCTTTCTGACAAGAAACTATTTACAGGTCTAAATTGGACAGCAGAGAGAACTGATGACAATGCATGTCCAATAAATACCTACAAACATACAACAGGCTTCCTTGGTTCCATCCGTGACTTTTATTACTGCTATCGAAGGAGCCTGAAAAACAAAGATTATTGGTTCAGACAAACTTTTTGTTATTTCTTTGGGAAATTAATTTTGTAGGACAGAACTACAAAATATATTTCGAAAAACCAACTACTAAAAATAGAATTTATTGAGACAAAAATCGGTGTATTTCTTACTATTCATATATCTCTTTTAAAGTCATGTATCAAAGTCTTTCTCTTTCGACAAATTGCCCTCGAATCGCATTATCATACTTAAATACACTCCTTCTTTTACATAGGCAATTATCCCTCTATCCATTAAATATTCGATATATCCTAGAGAAATAAATCATATTCTAATTAACGTTACTGTTAGGAACTACTATAGAATAATTATTAAAATCTCTTATTGCAGCTTATCTTAAATAATTTTGAATTAAGTATTGCTGTTTACGAGGCTAATATACCTAGAAATCACAATCTTTACAGAAATCCGAAGTGGGGGAGATTCAACAGAATCGTTTCCTCATTTCCATCAACTACGGTAACCTTATTGAAAGACTCTCTGGGGTTGGTGTTGGTTCACCTCTACGATGCCCCCTTTACAAGCAAACAACGATTCTCGCGGTAAATGTGTGACTGTCTTCATTGACAAGTGCACCGCATTGGCAAACAAACAACATAAAACAGCCGCTATCCACACACACTTAATAGTATTTTTAAGCTGATATTACACCAGGATATTAGAATCCAATATAAGTCACCTACGTTATACCTAACAACTAGCAAAAACAAATGCTCTTACCACCTATCCGGTCCTTGTCGCATCTCTGTTACTACAGCAATATATCTCAAAATATCAAAATGAAAAATATGTGTGTTAGGAAAGAAAAAAGAAATAATCAGCAATAAAACAGACAATTTCCACGGGATCAAGCTTTTATTAGTTATTTGCATACTCCTGACAATCTCGCTGTAAAAACATCTTGAGATACAGCTGAAGTTAGCGCTTTGTTATATCAAACTTGATACTTTATAATGTGACTGTCACTAACAATATAGAAGAAAATTTCCAAGATCTCAATTATTTGTAAAACAGGAAGCTGCATTATCTCTGCGAATGGTTCGAACATTAGGACATATACAGACAGATACACACACACACACACAATTGCAACAGCTATTGCAAAAATGAAATAACCGACTATTCTATTCTCGGCAAAGTTATTTTTAGACATGAGTCAGCATTGTTTCAATATTCCTACAAAATAAGTATCTTGCCTAATAAAATAAAAGTTGAATCTAAAAAATTGCTTAAATGAAAATAGGTAAGACAACAGGAGGAAGTAAAAGACAACTGCGTCGTTAAAAAAAATAACTAAACGTTTATTTAAAAAAAACATCAAGACTTTCGATAAACAAAAACGACTCTAATAACAAGACAGTGAACTTCTAACAAAAGCTAACAGCTAACTAGCAACTTCCATCCTCACTCCTATCTCGCTGTCTGAACAGCTTCAGGAGCTTCAGGAAGAGTAGTGGTAACTTCAGTACATGGGCCGGGCCCTCCACTGTAGGATGATATAGCAATGCATAAAACTTCAGTGATCAGTAAAAACGAAAGTAGGAAGGAAAATAGAAAGTGGGGAAAACAAAAAGCTTCGATAGTACAAGTAAAGGTAAAACATGAGGGGAAAAGAGACTGAGCGAACACAGAACAGGACAAACAATTAAAACTTACAAGCAAGAATGGCACAGGGCCGTTTCATGTTAGCTGGGACAGCAGGATCGTAATCGGCAAGATTTTTAATAAGATCATTTGGTAAATCTTTATGGAAGTTAATGGCAAAATTTTGAAGATAATTTTGAATAGTGGGGAGATTTATCTCCCTATAAATGTCAACATTACGAAAATACCATGGGGAGTTAGTGATTTGCCGAATAGTCATGTTTTGGGAAGTAGCCAGAATTTTAATGTTAGAGTCCGCTGCATACGACCAAACTGGTCCAGCATACGTAAGTAAGGTCATAAAGATGTATGAATGAGCATTTTGTTACTAAAGTTCAGTTTACTATTTCGAGCAATTAAGGGATAAAGTTGTGTTTTAGAAATTTATTACGATTATATTATTAATGATATGTTGTTTCCAAGTAAGTTTTTTTTTTATCAAGGATTAACCCTAGGTATTTAAAAGTGTTTGACCAAGGGATAATGGTGGAACCAATTTTAATATTGCAGTTAGCATAGATTCTATCGAATTTATGGGTGAACATAGTGGCAATGCACTTATCCGAATTAAATTTTATTTTCCATTTGAAGAGCCAGGAATTAATAAGGGCAACGTGATCATTAAAAGCTTTGACTGCATATTTATGATTATGATTAGAGGCAAAAATAGCCGTGTCGTCTGCAAAAATAGCAATTTCGGTCTTTATGTACTGCAGAATGTCGTTAATGTAGATATTAAACAAGATGGGACCAATAAGAGAACCTTGAGGAACTGCAGTAAAAATGGGATAGGGGTCGGATAAAGTATTATTGATTTATACTTGAAAGGTACGATTGCTTAAGTAGGAGGAGATAATTTTAATAAGCTGGGGGGGGAGAATGTAGTTGATAAGCTTATAGATGAGACCATCAATCCATATTCGGTCGAAAGCACGTGTTACATCCAGAAAAAGGGCAGCGGAGGACATTTTATAAATTTTTGCTTGGGTTAGGATCTCAGTGATACGGTAGGCCTGATGTGGAGCAGAAAGAGATTTTCGAAAACCGAATTGATAGGGAATAATAATGTTATTAGCATCCAGATGTTTGTTAATTTCGAGGGCAAGAAATTTTTAAGCAATTTTGATAATAGTGTTTAATAAACTTATAGGACAATAACTATCGGGCGAGGAAGGGGGTTTACCGGGTTTGCGAATCGGAACAATAATGGAATTTTTCCATTTAGGAGTGAAATACTAAACTTTAAAAATAGAAATTATGACAACGGTAATTTTGTAGATATAATGAGGAGGGAGATGCTTAAGCATAGTATGAGTGATACCATCATCTCCAGGTGACTTCCTTCTGGGGAGATTTTTAATAATATCTTTAACGTCAACAGGAACAATATAAGTGGTGAGGCGTATTATTAAAGATATCCAAATCAGTCTTGACAGTGTTTTCAGTGCTGGAATTTTGAGGGGTGTTGGGAGCAAAATAATGAGAAAGAGTTTTAGCAATAAGGTTACATTTTTCGAGTTCAGTTCTAGCATGAGAATTCGAATTGGGGATTTTAAGAGGGGAAATGGTATTAAATTGGTTTATGAATCTTTTGGCCGCTGTCTGAACACAGATTCATCCTACCTTTTATTTATATATATATATATATATATATATATATATATATATATATATATATATATACTAACTTCGGAAATGAATCTGTACACTACAAAAGTTATCTAAGAAAATGTACTATATTTAAATTATAGTGAGGCTAAGGTAGCGTAGCCACGCATTCTGAAATCTCGTGCGATTAATGCGAATTCATGTTCAAACTGAAACACCGCAAACTTTAAATGCCGTAAAGCAATAGATAGATCGAGTAAAACGAGTGAAGTTGTCAGGTTAAAATCTGGTCTTTTTAATTCCATAGTTCTTCCTAACAAGTATCACGCGTCTATCTCATCACGCCGCACCTGTTCGGAAAGTCATACGACGTTCAATCATACCTTCACGTGTTCGATTCTGGCCAATTGAGGGTATTTTAAGCTCCTGGTGCCCTGATACTATATAAAAGCATGCTATATAATAAGCTTTCCTAGGCCGAACAGTGATTTCCCCGGGCATTTCCGTGTCTGTCTTCGTACCTTGCTTATGTCTCGTCCCTGCTTTTGTTATCTCCGCGATCTTTCGTCCTGTGCTGCTCTATCGTCGCACGTCTCTTTCTCAACTCAGCATGTTCCACACAATGTAATGTTCAGTGATACTCTAGCTTCGGCAGGTCTAATAAAGGGGATAATTTTTTTGTGTTTAATCGTCAAAGTATCTGATGTACAGTTGCTGAAATGTCCTACATATGTCTTCATCGTTATATAAGAAAAAATGCTGTAAATCTTTATTACTTTGGTTTCTAAAATCGAGTTGTTTTTAAATGGAAAAGAACAAAATAAGCTCTTAATCATGCATATTTTTCTTCTTTGTTTGACTCCAAGCTTAATCTACAGCTAATTAGGTCTTAATGGACAAACTGAATCGGCTTCTTTTCAGAACACTTATAAACTATAATCAAATATTACATTTATTTTCGCTTACACCATTTCATAGACAAAAAGAATCCAAGCATTTCATAACCTTGTATAAAAATGCTAAAGACTACCTTTAATCATCAAAAAAGCCTTAGTTTTAAAATTATATACACGAGCATAAAGTTTTGCAATGCTTTCCTCAAATAATCAACCTATAATTACATAACCGGCCTAAACTAACATACATAAAACTTGGCAGCAAATACACGACACTTTGCTACTCACTCCAAACGAGGGAAATCCAACTTTTGCGTGAAATATTTTAATATAACTTTCTCGAAGCTTCGAAACTTGATTAAATTAAATTTGGGTTTATTGACTGAAACTGCAAGAGCCTTTTCAAATTTATGAGACGCAAAAGGTCCATATTTCACTTTCTTGCAACAAATGCCGAATAGAAAAGCTTTTTAAATTATCCTTTCAGAAAGTGACGTCCACTTGAGGCACTGAAATATATTTTTAATGTCGATCCTTCGGTATTATCAAGAAATTAATAAATATGAATAGATGAATGTAATTTGTATTTTGTCTAAGTAAACTCCTCAGACACTTAGAAGTGCATTTGAGTGTCAAAATCTGTATAAATTCTTCTAATAGACAAATATGGTTCCTATGGATAAGGGAAAATATTCTAGCGTGTTTTTTGTATTCGTAGATATTTTGTCGAAGTTTCGATATTGAATAGGAATTATAAAGGTTTCTATTCAGATCGACCTTGTTTGACCTTGTTTTAATCTATCGCGTCTGTATAAAACCACATATTTAAAGCTTAAACTAGCACTACATTTAATTAACTAGTATTAATTATATCCGAATTACATTTTGATAAGATTATAAATCTGAATACCTTATAAAGCCTTTATATATTTTGTTTGATAGTAGCAGGAGAAAAATAGTTATAACAGAATCTCACGTAAAACTTGCGGTTCTCCCATGTAAAGAAACGTGTTAGGAATCTTATTTTTATTTAGTAAATAGCTATGACTCATTTGTTACAACATCGCCTTACTGATATGACTTTTACCATTTTTTTAAAAAAGGGAATCTATACCTATCCAAAAAAGAGAGAGAGAGAGGCTATGGCAAAATCGGAAGTAGTTCAGTGGTAAAACAAATAATAATGAAGGAAATCAGATGCACGGCTAAGCATAAATACTTTTAATAACATTCAAAATAGATGTCGAATATAAGGGTTAAAAACTCATTCAAGAATACGAGTATTATGCTCGTTCGAAATAGGACCTATCATCCCATGTCAAAATCATATTCTAAAAACCATGAATCAAAATCCAAACTTAATATATTCGAGGTAGAGAGGGTACGAGATTATCTCATTCAAGCAGCGCCACCAAACGTCGTATATAATCTTTAAGCACAGTAGCGCTGCCTAACTGAAACTTGCTCAACAGACGCTATACTTGACCAAGCGAATTCTATCCTAAATTGCGGTTAAACAGTATAAACGGGCAGTAAAACTTTAAAATTAACGTTAATGTTTTCAATGCGTGCATCCTCTGCACTTCTACTGGAGTTTCTGAACAGAATTATTGAAAAAGATTTTTTACTCATAACCATAATATTCAGCTAAATGGCAGAGTCTATCTCCTCATATTCCATCTGCTTCGAATTATTTATGTCTTTATGCAATTGTATTTATTTTATAAAACAATTAAGTTTTTATATTAATGGTCTTTTCTTTAGTTATTTCCATTCTCCTTTCTATATTCATTGAATTTTCTTTTTCATTCCTCCGTTTGGCAACTCCCATCCTGCCCAGTTTTTATTAACATAGCGGATGACAGCGTTCTACCTGTGTTCCGTGGTGCCGTTAAGGTTGCTTTGTCATTTCTAAATTCATTTACAGTGAATTATTTACTAGCTGAAGTTAAGATTACATCTCTTTCCCTTTTAATTTTCTCTACTTTTTATTCTTTTCAGTTTTAATCATTTTTAACGATATAGACAAAAGAAATGGTGAATCTTTCTGCAGATTAACTATTTTATATGTCACTGTTTGTCTCGTTTGCATACGGTTACAAACATGATTTAGCAAACCGAAGAAAAGTTACAAGAGTAAAAATTCTGTTTGCTGTGTAAAGGGTGGTAAGTCCAACATGGGCTAAAATGAGTTATCAAACCAGGCATGTTTGAAAAATCAAGGGCTACTGCAGAGTACAGAAAGCTAAGTCCAATTCCACTCCTAAATATTTTTATTCATCGGTGAAAATTTAGGATATGTAAAACAAAACACAAACATGTTAGTTTTCAGTCCTGTTTTCCTCAAAACTACGATTTTGGACTTGACACCCTTTACACAGCAAACACAGAATTTTGTGAACCATTACTGTGTCACTTGCGAGCGTGAATTTGTAAATTCTTTTTAAAAAAATTCTGTATTTATATTTCAATAATGACTAACAACTTTTTAGAATTCCTCCATACAATCAATAGTTTTATTTGGACTGTACATCATAGCTGAAGAACCACACGACACAACTTTTGGCAATGTGAAAACCAATGTGTATAAAAAGCATACGTAAATTCAATTTTTTTTTTTTTTTTTTTTTTTTTGGCCAATGCGGAGGCACTTGTAATGAAACATTGGCCTATACTACACCGCAATTTTACTGCCCATTTTATTATGGGGGCACCATGTAGGCGGACAGCATTACCCCCTATGAAGGGACGACACGAACGGAAGCATTTTTCGTGGCGCCACGCCGGGATTCGATCTGAGCACCCTCAGCACCGTAAACCAGCGCGCTGTACCACAGGGCCGCCACAAGCCCGTAAATTCAATTTAAATATTCTATCTCTGATGACTAAGACTGAAGGAAGAAATAAATGGTTAACATAGAAGCCTAATAATTTAAAATGTCATTAAGAACAAAATACACAAATTACTAATTAAAAAACTAAAAATAAAATTCCCCAGTTCATTAAAAACTGTTCAATTTAAAGAAATACATTCGCAGAATGCAATTAATTATCAACCCTAAAAGCAGCAGAAAATACTTTAATCGATCCGGCTCGGTGATCGCTTATAATGAAAAAGCAATAAACAACCTTCGATTTAAAACATTAAGATTAATTCTAACTAAAATTAAACTGAATTCTCATATAAAGGCAAAATTAATGATATTTTTGTAAGTCATTTCTAATGCGATATTTGCATTTAATAATGGGGGAATAATGAGAAATTTAATAAGAAATTTTTTTTGTCATTTTAAAAATGTTTCTACTCTAGAAATGAAGCATTTTGGATAGCTTTAAAATTCCGTATACTCAATTCTAGATTTTGTTAAAACGCTAGATAAGCTTAAAACAGTGCGTGTTAATACACACTGTATAATCTCACATATTTCCCGAATGTATATATAAAAGTATGTCTATACACTCAAACCTGTTTTTGTGCGGTAGATAGGGACCGCATAAAAAACCGCAAAAAAAAAATCGGTTAAAATAACTTAAAATTCCAAAATGACTAAAAAATGGGAGTGGCGTTTTTCCCTCACACACAATGTGTGGAAGGTTTTTTTGGCTTTGCCACCCATTATGTAAAAAGTCAGACCAGCACGCGTTTTCAATTAGTTAACTGAAGCCGTTCAGACCTCAGTTACCTAATTTTTTTTTCGATGGAGGCCAGTGTAAGGTATACATAAGATTCGATTCACAAGAATCGAACTTTTGAGTGAATGAATTAAAGAAGCAGCTTGAGATATGTTAATTTCGGGATACGCGCTTGGTATAAATACCAAGCAGCTTGATTTAGTGAGGAGGTTGAAAAAAAGTTGATAGATAAGCGAAAGGGAGCTACGAGGTAAGCAGCTCCCGGTGTTAACCGGCGCTTGTGCTTAGGGGGCCCAAAGTTTTCGTGGCAGAACTGCTGGTTTGACTCTCTAGTTTGTGAGTATTGCAAAGTGTAATTTTATTGAATGCTAATATATATTCCGTACAAGTAGTACGTATGCTTATTGCTGTAAAAGCAAATTCTATATGTGCAACGAATTCAATAAACATTGTTTCATGTATAAACTGTGTTTGTATCAAATTCATTTAGAGTGCCACTTCAAATTATATACACCCAAGTCTGGGTAGAAGTGAGCTATTCTCTATAAGTGTATATATACTAGAAAAAAAAATCAGTTGCTGCAAAGATTCTCTATATAACAGTTGATGTTTTCAAATCTCTGCTATTTTGGGTAGTTACACTTTTGTTTCGTGTTCTGCATGAATTAAAAGATGTAAAGTGTAGAAAATTATGGCAACTTTAAGCTTTAAAAAGAATCTTTCTTATTTTAAACAAAATGTCAATAGCATATTTTGTTCCATGAGGATTCCGCGACGCACACACGCAGTCAAGTCCTGCAGTACAAACAGCTATTGTCTATCCATTCGTGTCAAAAAAGTGGATGAGTCGAGAAACTATGCCTATGTAATTATGCCTTTCCCCCTTTGATTTTGAATATAAGAGATTTTTGCAATGACACAGGGAGAGGTGGACAAGGTTGGGGTAAATGAGAAGCGCCTAGCATCTGCTTTCTCATCCAGGGATCCTACAGTGACTAAGGATCCATTGGATGACAACACACCCACATTCACCCCCCCCCGTGTCCGTGTGTGTGTGTGTGTGTGCGCGTGTGCATGTGCGTGTGCGTGTGCGCGTGTGTGTGTGTGCGTGTGTTAGGGTGGTTCGAAAAAAACTTTTTTTAATTTCAGATCGCTAGAGTGCACAAAAGTTGCCATTGGTATAGACGTTAAAAAAGCACTAATTATTATTTTTTATTAATTTGTCTTCCGGTCGCGCAATGCCATCGAAGTTAGCAAAAAATTGTGAAAAACCTTAATTTTTCATAATTTTGTTAAGCACGCCAGATGGTTTTAATTGCGTTCCTATATCATGAATTAACTACTAAAAGTATGTAAAATTAATATATATGCACTTATTATAAATTTATTTCATATCTTCCGGTCGCGCAACATAGTACAAAATGAGTAAAATTAGTAGTTTTTGCAAAATTTCAAAGTTTGACTGTTTAGTACATTTTAATCATACGACTTTCAGAAATGCTATAGTTTAATTCTGTTACAATAATATATTTAAAATTCAAGCATATAATATAAACTTTGATATGGAAGTAGAATTGGGTCGCGCAGCTTCGTCAAAAACAGCAGAGTAGCCTACCTGGACAGAGAGGCGAGGCGTACGTGACGAATGCCAGCGATGCGCTCGCAGCCGGTAGCAGCCATTATCGTTGTCTGACAATTTTGTTGTTTGACAGTGTTTCCTTTCAGATAATTTAGAAATTTTCTAATAGTAAATATTTGGTAATTTTTTTGTTTCAATATTCAATTGTTGGTGCAGCTCTTCGCTCATTTTGTTTACAAAACGACCCAGAACTCACCACGGGGAGGTGGCTGCACTTCGAGTTCCACCCACACCCTACCCAACCAACCATCCAATGTAGGGTGTATTATTTACAATATGTAGAAATTTATTTCGCTTTCTCTCTCTTTATGTTTCCTTTCTAGTCTTTATCTATCGATAAACATCGAAATTCGGATTTGTGTGAAAAAGTTGGCATCGCTGAGCATGACAGTAATGTGGTTCTAATATAGCCGTCTCTGGAACTGTGTCCACACACTTTACTTGAATCTTCGGTCACTAGCTTAACGCATCTTTCAACTGCCTGTCTATGGCATGGGAAAGCATCTATACTCATAACAGGCTTGAAGTCATTGCTCACATACTGTTTTATCTCTTCATTAGTCAATGTCCTTAACAGTGGAGGAGGAGTCAGTGTACTGGTGTTCCATTTGATAATTTTGGTATAGTCTTTAGCTTCAAAGTTTAAGTTTGGTGGTGTTTACGCCTGGTTAAAGGTTGAACTGTAACCGTCGTTACTTGGCGCCTATGATTTGGCTGCAACAAGTTTTGCGCAGTTGAATTTTATATTTCGCTGGAGTAGGAAGCTTCATTCGGAAGCATCCGTAACTAAATGAGCCATATCGTTGGCTAACGTTAATAAATCGTTGATAACTGAAACTTGCCAGTTTATTTGAACTTTCTTCGTACAGTCCATATCGACCAGTATGGTCCTTGTACCGCCGGAGCTGAATTGGCTCGAATATTTCGATTAAAACTTTGTTTACATTTAACTTGGAAACGTAGTGCATAATACGATTGTTTGAAAATATCTAAGAAAGAAGAAAATAAAAAATCTTCGGAACTGTTAAATACTGAATCGCCGGAACCATTAAAGGCTTTGAATCGCCGGAAAGGCAATTGCCAGTCGATAATTACAAAATTGCGAACATTTCTAACCGAAAAGGTATCGGAAGCTAACAAGATTGTGCTGCAAGCCAAAATTGATTCTGTGGTGGATATATCTGCTAAATTAGAAGACTTAAATGTGGAGTATTATGAATTACTAGATGATGACGCTTTGGAGGACGTAGAATTGCAGTTTGAAAAGCTAGAAGAAGAGCTAGAAAATATCAAGGTAGGATTACAAGAATTTCTATTTCATTCTGATTCAGTTGATAAATTACAATTAAGCAAAACTCAAAATGTGGATGATAATTATGCTAAATTGCCGGATGTTAAGTTACCCGAATTTAATGGTAATATAGAACAATGGAATATTTTTAAAGTACAATTTGATAGTTTAATAACTAATAATTGATCGTTATCCGATACTCAAAAGTTATTTTATTTGCGATCTGCTTTAAGAGGTGAAGCAAAATCTATTGAAACCCCAGAAGACACATTTAAATCATTAATGACAGTTTTGATTGATAGATTCGAAAATAAACGATTAATTGTTCGCACTTATATTTTAAATATATTAAACATAGAAAAGTTGACTGGTGAATCGGCTAAAGATATTAGAAACCTCATAGATATTTTAAACAGAAGTTTAAGAGGTTTGAAATTAATGAACTTAGAAACAAACGAACTGACTTATCAGATTTTAATTAATATCCTGTTACAAAAATTAGATAAGGAATCTCGCAAACTTTATGAAACGAGTTTAACTACAACTGGTTTGCCTAATTGGGATACTTTTATTGAATTCCTGCAGAAAAGATCACAAATTTTAGAAAACATGCAAGGAGCGCAAAGTTTCTCTGTTAAAGTTAAAGCTTCGAACATACCAAAAATTAAAACCTTTTTGTTAAAGTCTAATAGCGACTTGTGTTCTTTGTGTAAACAATCACATATGATTTATAGATGTCCTTCGTTTCTGAAAATGACTCCTGTGCAGCGATTTAATGTGGTTAAAAGGAATAAATTTTGTTTAAACTGTTTAAGTGTATCCCACAAATTAACATCTTGATCCTCTAAATATTCTTGCCGCTTATGTCAAGGCAAGCATAATTATCTGTTGTGTCGGAATGAAAATAATCAGTTCAATGAAACAAATTCGCCGGTGAAAGATTCCTCGCCAAGCTGGCAACCACCGGCCCAGACGTCTTTTTCGCCAGCGCCAATTGCAACCCCTCGGGTCTCTGATGATGTAAACATTTCAAATAACCAGGAAGTGTTGAGTTCTTTCTCGACCATCAATGAAACTTTGAACAAAACAGTGCTGCTGACGACAGCTAATGTATGGGTTTGGTCTCCTGCTAGACATAACTATATTCGGGGGAGAGCGATGCTCGACAGTGCTGCTATGTCAAGCTTCATAACAACAAATTTTGCCTCGGAATTGGGTCTGGTAAAGAAAAAAGTAAACATTCCTGGTTGCGGTTTAGGTGGAATTTCAACTTGCGTCAAATGGAAAACGAGAGCATTAATCAGTAATAAAAATAATTCTTTTAAGCAGTTTATGGATCTATGTGTTGTATCGAAGATTACCGATGTCATCCCGCACTCGGTTCTTGATATTAAAGAAGTAAACATCCCACCGCGCTTGACACTTGCAGATCCGCAGTTCGATAAGCCTGGACCAATAGACTTGATAATTGGTGCAGAATTCTTTTTTAATGAAATACTTTTCAAAATCCTGTAGCGTTAGTGTCTTTAAAATACTTGAGTTTAAACTGATGAAATTTTCTCATATTTGTAATCATTTACCAAACAATTCGATCACTGTAATTTAATCACTTTTTGAAAAAATGTTTTCGTTACTTATTTCTTTTATATCATTGTTGATGAATTTTTGATGAAATTACAGAAGTTATCTAATTTTGAAAAGTATGAAAAAATTTGATAGAGTTTCTTAGAAAGTGATTAAAAGGGTTCTACCCTCACAAACATTAAAAAACAATATTTTGTGAATTAAACATAAAGAAAACAAGCAGCACCTATACGTACTGTGATGACTTCCATAACAGTCTAGATTTTTCTTAAATCGTAATTATTGGTGCTGCAGACAAGGATATGAAAAATTAAGCCAAAAGTTATGCATTTTACTATGCAAGTCTCGGATTTGGGGATTCTTTTTTTTCTCTTTTTGGACACTCGATGCGAGCTTCGAGGAAAACGGTGTATCTGGTGCACAGAAGCTAAACTACTTTTCAAGTTTAACATCAAACAACCGCGTATAACGAGATACCACTCAGATGTTATTCAGAAGATATGAAGGCAGTTAGGTAAGATAATTGAAATCTGAAGATAGCTAACATGTGTTCCATAGAGTTCGCACGTGACTCTAAATTACCATAAATCGCTAAAAAAGTTTTTTCCCTTTTTAATGGTTATATAACGACGGAACACACACGTTCGAGTCTCAATCTGTAACTCACGGTAGGAACTTTTCCCGTTACTTTTCTCAAAAAGTTCTTAAAGTGTAACTTTTAAAAATTTTATTAACTACCCAGTACCTGATATTAATTATATGTTGAACAACATTCTTTTCCTCATTTATGTTTTTCATCCGTCTGCTGAGTTTTTTTAACGCATTAATAGATGGTCAAGTTTTGCAATGTCTCCCCGTCAAAATAGGATAGGTTTCATTTAATTTTCTTATTATCTAATCTCTCATTCCCTCCACAGAGAAGGCATAGAGATTCACGTTGTTTCTATCTTGTTGTGGCTCTGCGATTACAATCTTGATTTTTTTTTCTCAGCTTATAAATTATTTTATGTCTGATATGTATCTAATGATTATTTTGAATATATATTTAAAGCAATATGCCCTCACTGAAACGGAGATCCTTAGTACATCCAACAAACAACAGTCATCATTGCTGCTGTATGCTTAAGAATGGTAAAAATATATATTTTCATAAAATATCAAAACTTTTTTTCGCCATCTATCTTACTTTCTGATATCGACCGCAAAAGCAATCATTTAGGACCAATAAGACGGAATAATATGGGTTGAAAAAATTATCTTTTCCCTACTCCGGGTTATACAATGATTCAGCGCTGTTAAGCGTATGTAATGACATGTATTGTATGTTTTGAAGGAAATTGGAACATTTTCATCAAAATTTATTTAAGGCGGCTGTGTACTAACCCTATTAGATTAGCTCGCCTCAATGTTAACCTATGGAGAAAATTTGTGTACTATTTACAGCTACATAAATGCTGACAATAAAATAAAACGGTATTTTCAGATAGCCTGAACTTTTCTACATCTTGCAACAGGATTCATTTTATGAATTTTATCCACCAACATAAAGCACACTATACCAGATTTTTCCCTCCCGAATAGCTTAATTTTTTAAATACTAGCCACTGCGCGACCAGCATGGCCGCTTTTAGATTTATATTTTCTTTTGCAAAACAACTCAAATGAAAGTAACATATGTAAGGAATGTTACTATTACCTGTCATCATAAATATACTTTGTTAAGGGGTATTCTCTATAAGGCTGATTCTAAAACATCGTGATTAAAAAAATGTGAATTTCCAATACTTTAGAACAGAGTTAAAGATAACACTGAGAAACCCAACACCAATGATTTTATAAATTACATCACTCTCTGTATGTACTATTTTTCAAAATTAAGATATCTACACTTTATCATTACATCAAATAAGAAATTGTTGGGGAAAATATTTTTCAATTAATAAATGGAGTAAAAATTCAGCAAGTACTAAAATATAGCGGGGATTACATCACTCTCTGTATGTTCACAATTCAGATATCTACACATAATCATATCAAATAATAAATTGTTAGGAAAATTTCTTCACTTATAAAATGGAGTAAAAATTCAGCAAGTACTGAAAAAAGTGTAGGAAATTAACTATTACTGGCTATCGGTTGCTATGCCGGCGACAGTTAAGCCTAACCTTGCGATCATTTATGCTCTCTCTTAACGAATTATTTCTTCTTCGCTTTCTTTCTTGAGACTGTTCCCAATTTTCACTTGATAGTGCAGCTCGGTTTCGAGCATTCCTGATTTCAGAGCGTAAATCCATGTTGACACGCGGTTGCAAATTGCGGACGGCCACTAATGTTTACATCTGATAGTTGCAGCTTTGCCATTCAGAGTGTAGATTTATCGTCAATTTTTGTGCCGCATACCTACGCGTTTGATATATATAGATTATCTGTATTTTTTTAAAACGAAAAAATTCCGCAAGGTGTAAAATTTCTTTCTCTAATACGCAGTATAATTTTTCAAAGAATATTCTTTAAATCTAAGTCGGCAATCCTGGGTCAAATTTTCTCCATAGATTAACATTGAGGTGAGCGAATCCAACAGCGTTAGTACACAGCAGCCTTAAGTATGATACAAGATACAAGAGATGATTAAAAAGAAGCTGCCCACAGAGTAGCCGATTTCAGTGTAAAGTAACGGCGGTTGTGTTCTGCTAGGCTTTTATGCATGCTGAAAATCGTATAATAGCCGTTATTGCGTTAAATTCATTACAAACCCCGTAAGAAATCTGAATATATAGAAACTGTGTAAAAATAGATACATTACTCTTCACTGAAATTGTAACACCAAGAAAAAGTGGTTAGATTGACCTGAAATTTGGCAGACGGGTAGTTTATCAAGGCAAATGCGAGAAATTAAAATCTCAGCTATGTATGCAAATATGATGCGTGAGCTATACAGGCTGAAATGGGACTCTGAGGATATAAAAGATTTCCACAGGCGTCAGAGGCTGCAATAGTGCCAAGAGCGGAGATAGTGGGACGCTGAATGTGAGCGATTCATGTTTTCTATAGAGAAAGAATATGCAGCGAAGTGTGATTAAAACTGCTAAATGACTGGGATGCGACGTTTAAGGCTGCTGTGTAGTAACCCTATTGGATACACTCACCTCAATGATACCTTATGGAGAAAATTTGTCCACTATTTACAGCTACATAAATGATGATAATCAAATAAAAATAGTATTTTCAGATAGCCTGAACTTTTCTTCACCTTGCAATAGGATTCATTTTGTAAATTTCGTCCACCAAAAGAATTTATGAGCATTTAAAACACACTTTCCCAGATTTTTTTTCTCCAAATAAATTAAATTTAAAAATATCATTTGAATTTTTAAAAAATTTATTTACTTATTTTTTAACGAACCCCAAGGTGTAGAATTTCTTTCTCTGTTACGGAGTACACTTTTTTTAAATCTTTAAATCCAAGTCGGCAATCCTTGGACAAATTTTCTCGATAGGTTAACATTGGGGGTGAGTGAATCCAATAGGGTTGAACACAGCAGCCTCGGGACGCGGTGGCCCAGTTGGCAAGAGCAGTGGGCCAGTGATCTGAACTTCTTTTGTTCGATGCTCGTCGCTGACAAAATCCACCGCCGTGTACGCTAACGGTGGCTGGTGCACGAAAAATCTGTCGCGGCTGCAATGTCCTCCGAGTTCTCAAAACTTACCTGACGAAATATGGCTACTATGTTCTACTAGAAACTAAACTAAAGAGTGAGAAACTTCAAAACGAAAGTGGTGCAAAGTTTAAATCATTTTTGCATGTTTTTTAATGAATTTAATATATTTACATATTTACAAGAAGATGATAATAGGCTGGAAAGCCTCAAAATTAACTAAATTCAACAGAATAGACATATTATGGGATCTTAATCCCCTTCAAAGAAAACTACATTCTAAACTGATTCATCACTAGCAACAACAAAGAAGGAAGTGAATTCTAAATTGTAAACATTTGAGAATAAAATCAAACGATGGGCTTGCAGCGCCATCTCTTGACATATTTCTCTACACACTCCCCACCTGAACTCTGATAGGAGTTCATCTACTCAATACAATCATAAACAAAAAATTCACATTTCTAAAAAGCAAAATTGCTAATCAATCAGATTTTTCAAAAATACAGTACAAAAAAAGGAAATAAACAATAGGTTGATACTTGAATTAAATCACATCAATATCAACAATACTTTTCAATATCTAGAGTATATAATAGGCATAAAATTATATTTAAAATAAAATAAGAAGCGTTTAACAAATTAAAAATTAATAGGAATTATTATTAAAATAAATGCAAATATTAAGAATGTAAATTATTAAACAAATTCAAATAGGGAAGTTGAAACTTCAAACTTAAAAGAATAATAAACTAAAGAGCATTTCAAATTATTCAATTCAATATTTAAGTAAAATAAAAAAAGGATATATAAACGTTAAAGTTCAATATAGTTCAAGAGGATATAAGTGTTGTGCAGTTCGTTTCAAAGTCCCATTTTCAGTTTTAATTCATAAGATCGGACTTTACCGTCACGTCCAGGAACGGCTTTAATGATTTTGCCTAGCTTCCATAACAGTTTGTTTTTGCTATCTCCTTGAATCAGCACAACATCACCTAATTTTAGTTCGGGTTGAAAGTTAGAATTTTTTAAAGAATGAGCGGTTCTAAGGTCTAACAAATATTGCTGTTTCTATTTACTCCACAACTGTTTTAACAGCAATTCTTGATAGCGTTTTCTTTTTAAGAGAGTCTTTCTTGTTGTTTCGCTACCGATGATTTCAGCGAAAGTCAAAGGGTACTTAGGATCAGTTTGTCCAAAGTTCAGGAAACACATTGGAGTCAAGAGGCTCATCATTTTCACTATAAACGTAGCTCAAAGTTCGTGAATTAAGAACAGTTTCTACCTCGACGAGTAGACATTTCTTCGAAGGTCAACAACACTTTTCCCACAACTTTTCTCAAACAGTTTTTGACGGATCTTACGAGTCTTTCATAAAATCCTCCCCACCATGCGGCTCGCTCGATGATAAACTTCCACTGAGTTCTCTCTTTGGAAATGAAATTTTTAAACACATCATCTTCTAAAATTCTAGAAAAATTTTCAACTTCTTTTTTAGCCTTCTTGAAGGTTTTATATTTTTCAGCAAAAAACATTTTTTGTTCAGACCGAATCCAGAAATTTTCAGCTTCTAGTAGTTCTTCTGTTTTTAAAGTTCCCTCAACACTGCTACATTTTCTCAATTTTGAAGCGAAGCGTTTTACCCAAGCAGTGACCCTCAACAGTTTCTCCAAATTACTATATTTTCATAAGTCAAAGAGGTCATCAATATTTTCGGTAGTACATTCAAGCTGATGTGCATCAGTAGATTTTTTCCGACATTCAAGTTTGGCTTCATCAATTGTGTCTGTAAGATCTAATTTTGACCAAAGATCAGGAGAGAGCTGAAGCCACCGTGGACCTTGGGTCCAAATGGGTTCATTCGTTAATTTAGATATTTTCGATCCCCGAGATGCGAGATCTGCAGGATTGTCCACGCCTGGACAGTAATGCCAATTTTGAGCCGAATCAATTTTTGAATTTCCTATACACGATACTTTACGAAGGTTTCAAAGTTTCCTGTTGTTTTCTGATCCAAAAAAAACAATTGTCGAGTCTGTCCAAAAAAAGCAAGGTATATTGAACTTTATCGATTTCAAAATATTGTTACTTAACTTTGCTGACAATAATGCTCCCATCAACTCCAATCTAGGCAAAATGAGAGCTTTTAGTGGAGCTACCCTATTTTTAGAAGCAACGAAGGCAGTTTTAATTTGATTATTGTTTGTTGTGAAACGTAAGTAGGCGACTGTACCTTAGGCTTTCGAACTTGCGTCGGAGAAACAATGTAATTCGATATTTTGGACATCAAAGTTCGAGAATTTGAAAAAGTAATGACAAGGGATGGAAAATTCGGCCATTTGAGGAATCTCCTCACACCAGTTTCTCCATTGGGAGGTCAAATCTTCTGGTAGTGGTTCATCCCAATCTATACGCGATGACCAGATCCTTTGTATCAAACACTTTATTCTAGCAGTGAAGGGTCCTAAAATTCCTACAAGGTCGAAAATCCGACCCAACACCTGTAGGATAAATCTTTTTGTTTCTATAGGTTTAGACAAAAATGGCAATAAACTTCGAACATCAAAATACAACACATCATTAGAATTATCCCACGCCATACCTAAGACTTTAAATGGGAGATTTTCTTTATCAAAAGTTTCGGGATCTTCATCTGAAACGATACCTTCCTTTATCCACAGTTCATGTAATTCTTTCGAGTTAGTATGAAACTTATGCAAACTAATCCATACTAGCTTCTTTGAAAATTTTGATCGATTCTAGAGTCGTAGTTAATGTTTCTCTGACTGTCAGCTGACTTCCGATTGCGTCATCTACGTAAATATTGTCATCTAAAAGGTCCACAGTTCTAGGATAGACTTCTCTATATTTTTTCAGGTGGTATCTAATAGTCGCTGCCAACAGAAACGGAGAACAGTTCATCCCAAATAACACTCGAGTAAATCTATATATATTAGGGGGGATGGTTCATCAGAGGTAAATTCGGAGAATAGAAATCTAGTTACATCTCGGTCTCTTTCATCTATGAGAATTTGCAAAAAGGCCTGTCTGATGTCTGCAGTGAATGGAATAGGATTATATCTAAACCTTAATAGGATGTCGAATATCTCAGGATATAAATTAGGTCTAACATGAAGACAGTCATTTAAAGAATTCGAGCCTGGAGGATGCGATGACGCATCAAAAACGATACGTAATTTGCTCGTGGTTCGATCCTCGCGTATTACTTCCCTATGTGGCAAGTAAAATGTAACGTTTTCTTCACCTTGAACATCTGTTACTCGTTCTATGATATTTTGATTTAAGTAATCTTGTATTACATTTTTATATTCAAAAAATAGATCTGTATTTATTTTAAACCGTTTTCTAAGTCGATCGAACCTTTGTTCTGCGATTTCCCAATTATCATTCAAATCTGAAGTGTCATGTTTCCAAGGCAATCTAACTTTTTAGCGAGAAATTTCGTATGTTATATTGGATTCGAAATGTTTAAGTGCTTCATTTTCGGTTGAGTCTAAATTTTCTCTTTCACTAATAAATCCTGAATTTTCTAGACTCCAAAATTTTGTTATTTGTCTAGAAATTAAATCTTCCCCTACAACAACATTGAATGATAGAGACTTCATTCTGACTCTCCCTTCCTTTTAAACACCAACCGAAAATAGTTTCTACTGCGACAAGATTTTTATTCAAACGTTTAATGTGTCCCATGACAATATCAAAATAATAGTCTGCTCCGATTAAAATGCTAATTGATTCTTCACTATCGAGTGAATCTCCGAGTATCAAATTCTTTAGTTGTCGAATTTGTCTAATTACTTCTAATCTAGGAGTCGGAACGTTTGAGCCTGGAATTTGATCCGTTACTAATAATTCAACTTCTATTCTAGAGTCAGAAGAACTTTCATGTTCCAAACTCAATTTAACCACGTCATAATTTCTTTGAAGAGGGGTGGTGTTCCCAAATGTGTAAACAGTTAATTTTTCTTTCCTAGTTACTTCGATATTTAATTTGTTAGCTAATTCGCGACTGACAAAACTTTTCATGGATCCCGTATCAAGAAGGAGCCTGGCAAACATTTTTTCTTTTCCTGCTTATCGTGCAGGTCTGCAGAAGTATCACATTGTTAACATGCGAAACGACGGAAACAATTTTTTCACTTCGTGGTGCAACTTGTGTTTCAATTTTTGAAATTGAAGGAACTTCACATTTATCAGCTTCCGAATTTTTGACTGCTGAGTTTGATTTAAAGCATATACCTTCATAGTGTTTGCCCCCACAGATCCTACAAGCCTTTGTTTGTCGATAGGGGCAAAATGCAATTTTATGTTTCAAAGACGTGCACAAAAAACATCTATTGCTCTGTTTTAAAATGTCTCTTTTTTCATTTACTGTAAACACTCCGCAGTTTTCCGATAAGTGTTTCTGAAAACAAAAAATACACTTCCGGTTTGGTAATGTCGTCGCAATAAATTCATGTGCGGTAACCGACGGTTTTTGTTTTGAATACTTGTTAAAGTCTTTTCTTTTAACATTAGAATACCACGTATAAATTTGAGTCAAATCTGGTATATGTATTCTTGGATTCTGGAAGTTGTTTTGATTTGTGAGAAAGCGACAGACAGGAGATTTTTTCCCGGGATTCTATTTCATTCCGTAAAAATTTGAGAAAATTATCTAAATCAAAGGTTGAACTATCTATATTATTTATTTTACAAATGCCACACACCACAAAAAATAGCACCTATGCCATCAGTGCACGTGCTCTCCAATACTTCTCAATAAGATCAGTAAAACGTTTTAGTGCAGAACTCGTCTAAATGTTCCGCCGTCATAGTCCGGCCAGAGTCACAGAGGGTACAGACAGCCGAATCGGCAATGCCGATACGGAAAAGATGGGACCCTAAACAGTCATGTCCAGTTAATAATCTAAAATGCGCTACGGCAGTTTTTCTTGGGGCCTCAGGAACATAATTGGGATTCTCGACAAGAATCGCCCATTTCTTGTTCTTAGATGTCTCCGCAGCCTCAAATTTAAAATTACTCCTGAAAGTCAAATTTGTAATTAGCCTCAGAGAATGGAAAGATGAGGCTCTTTTATAACTCTGGGTCACCATGGCTCCTTTTTTAGCTAGAAAGTCAGCATGTTCATTTCCAGTGATGTCACAATGTGCTGGTACCCACTGGAAAGAGATTTTATGAGAAAGATCTTTTAACCCTTTCGGGACGGGTGCCTCAGTCACCGAACTGTTCTCTCGGGACGGCGCGCTAACAAGATGATCTGTCCTTTGGGGACGGGCAATTCGTGCTGCTAAGCCTAACTTTGGAAAAAAATTCGCATAAATTAATTTGTGGTCCATTGTTCCAATTTTTGGTACATTATAAGAGGAGCACTCAGGTATCTATCAGAATTAATTTTAATACTTTATCATTATATTTTCCTTTCAAATTTTATAAAATAAATTCGAGAATAATTAAATTTTTGACTTACCTCAACTAAATATAAATGAAAAAATATCCAAATAATCAGATTTTATTTCACACAAAGCATCAATAAAAATTAAAATTATTTAAAATCTCTTTCATAAAAAACCAGCATGAAAACAACGAAAATGGAGCAATGTTTCGAAAATGAGACAGTGTGCGATATTCTTTGAAACATGGGTGTACGCAATGACCTAGGTTGCATATCTCACACGAATAGAATGTCTGCTGCTGTTTTCTGGTTTTTATGACTGTTTACTAATGTAGCATCCATGTATATTCCTCTTTTGATAAATATCGTTTTCGTTTTGC
The DNA here is from genome assembly GCA_907164885.2 of Dolomedes plantarius. Classification (NCBI taxonomy): domain Eukaryota; kingdom Metazoa; phylum Arthropoda; class Arachnida; order Araneae; family Dolomedidae; genus Dolomedes; species Dolomedes plantarius. Next base: position 76,673,756 of record OU015494.1, on the reverse strand, counting down.
CAGTATGGAGTAAAAGATTTTTCGCTAAACGATACAAAATATGCCTCTCAACGCTAGCCGAAATACCAGAGGAATAAATAATACCTCTATATGTAAACCATCTATCCCCGTATCGCCCGAAAAACAGAAACTCAAAAATTATTCCGAAGCATCGTAAATACGTCACTTGTTTATATCAGCTGGTAGTTAAAAGGCCGTCTCTTTATTTACATTACTCAGCTTTCACGAATCTCGGCGTCATTCCGAAACAAAATACCAAAAATGAAAAATACTGCACAGGAATGAAGGTCAACATACGTCACTGTCGATAAACATCGCTATAACAGACATAGGGCTACATCTAGTGGCCAGAAAAAATAATAATTTTTGTTCTATCTAAAAAGTCATACAGTAAAGCCCCGATTATCCGCGGAATTGGGTGGCAAGGGCACCGCGGATAACAAAAATCGCGGATAACCCGAAAATTTCTAAAAATGAGGCGCAAACACGGAAAAAAAAATTCCACATTAAAAACTATGTTTTATTGTACAAAAAACATAATAAAACTTTTAAAATACATACATATGTACAGTACAGCAGAAACATTTGCTCTACGTCTAAATCACTAAAATTAAGAACGGTAAACAGGAAACAATACATGCATACAGTATGTACAAAAAGTGTTCAGTTACATCTTTTTAAAAAAATCAGTCACTCGCTTTTGCTTCTTGCTTTGAAAACACCTTTTCTTTGAAAACATCTTTTCTGTATTCTAAATTGTACTTTCCTTAACATGATTTTTTCTGCCAGATGTGCATCGTCGTCTTGTTCCTTTTAAATATTGAAGCAAACCCGTCTACGTGCTGCAAAGCAGTTTCGTGTGTCATACGCTCGTCTTCACTTTCATTTTGTTCTTCATTCTCGTTCACTCCCATTGCTTTGTTCCTTATCTCTATGTCAGTCAGTCGTTCAAACCCCGAATCACTTGCGTCGCATTCCAGCCACTCTTCTGTGTTCTCTTCGTCAACATTCTCACCTCCCGGAACGGATGTCACTAGGTCATCAAGTATAGCGGTCGGCAGGATTTCATTCTCTTCTTCACAAATGTTTTGGTTGACATTTGTTTCGATACTCGGAAAGAGTTATCTCCATGATTTAACAAGGGTTGAGGGTTTGATGTAATCCCATGCAGACCAATATCGTAAATGCTATCCAAAATTGTATAATTCCGCCAAAATTCTTTGAGATCGCAGCCTTCCTCGATTTTTCACAGTAAAAACTTTGTCCTGTATGTTCTCTTCATGGTTGCAATGACTCCCTGGTCCATAGGTTTTATCAGCGCAGTAACATTTTGGGGCATAAACTTTGCGAATATTGGCCTGTCAGAAGATTTAAGCACACTTGCAGCTGGATGTGAAGGCACGTTGTCAATTAACAAAACAGCCTTCTTTGGCAAATATTTGAATTAAAATGTTTACGTACTTGAGGTACAAAAATCTTTTCAAACCATTCTTGAAAAATCTGCTGGTTCATCCAACCTTTTTTTGGTTGAAATAATCAACTGGTAATTTTCTACTTTTGGCCCCTTAAAAGACCTCGGTTTCTTAGATTTACCGATTACAAGAAACCTAAGTTTGCGACTACCCCGCAGCGTTACTGCATGCAAGATTGTAATTCTTCCCTTGCTACTTTGTGCCTTGCTGCTTGATGTTCACTTTCAAATGCTCAAGTACGTTTGGGAAGACACTTCCACAAAAGCCCTGATTCATCAGCGCTATAAATTTCTTTATATGACAGATCCTCAGACAACACAAACTCTTGAAATTCAAGTTGAAAATCATCAACTGCTTGTTGATCACCACTCAACTTCTTTCCGTGTAGACCAATACTATCTCTAATTCCATGACGTTTCTTAAAACGATGTAACTAACCGGACGACGCATCACAATTTCCTTCCAGGCCTAACAAATCAAAAAAGATTTTCGCATTAGCTGGAATGGTAGGACCAGACACGGGGGTGCCCTCACTTCGCACCTGAGCTAACCACTCCGCTAATGCCGAGTCAAGTTTCTTATAGGTGGATTTCTTCATCGTTTTTCCTTTTTTCATCACAGAAGCACTTTCAGACACTGATAAAAATTAAAATTAGTTTTGAGGTTCGTAATTAATTTTTTTTTTCGTGGCACTCGCACTCGCGGATAATCCGCACCGCGGATCATCCGCTCGCGGATAATCGGGGCTCTACTGTATATGGTACACCCGTCTACAGAGTCACTTTAAACGGTGATTCATATATGACACACCCGGCTGTGAGATAACTTTCGCTGCCGTTGCATATGTGACACGCTCGTCCCGAAAGGGTTTTAAAATTGATCTGCAATCCAGAATTCGCTGAGACTGGCACTGGCTATTTTGCGATAAGGCCTGTAAAGCTGACTTAGAGTCAGAAAAAATGACGGCTCTAACGAAATTAGCCCTTCTTAAAGCTAGTTGTTGTACCGCTACAGCAATGGCCTCAATCTCGCCATCAAAGGCGGTAGAAAATGTACCAACGGGGAGATAAAAATTAAAAAGCTCGCAAAACATGCCAGCTCCAGCACCATGGTGTCTGTCCAGCATGGAGCCATCTGTAAAGACATGTAACTACTCACTTTTTGGGAATTTGGTGTCGATGGTGTCCAGAGCTATAGCTTTTAAATGTTCGGGAATCATATCCCTCTTCAGCACTTTTGTACTAAGTTCAAGATTAATATCAAGGTGAGTGTAATCCAATGGACACATAGGCAAAAGCAAAATAGAAGTCTCATGACAAAGTTCCAAAGAACTAGCAACATTCAGAGCCGACTGGATAAAATAACTGGATATAATAATAACCAATAACTGGTTATTGTAATGAAGTCCTCATAACTGCACCTAAGAACTCTGTCCATTGCCTTGAAGTGTTTCAAAATCAGGCACTCCGTATCATTACTGGCGCCGTGAGGTCTACCCCCATCCTTGCTATGCAAATTCTGACAAACACTGAACCCGTTTATAATTGTATCCAGAGAAGGGCAATAGCCTTATTTCAGAAACTGGTAAGCCTACCTAATAACCCTTTCTGGAGAAATTATGACATAAATAGAACCAGAAATTTGAAAACTCAGTATGGCTCTATCCAGTCGACTCTGAAATTTGCTCGTTCTTTGGAACTTTGTCATGAGACTTCTATTTTTCCTTTGCCTATGTGTCCACCGTACTATCTATATTAGTACGGTGGAACTCCAAAGCAATATCGTTGGGAATGGTTTTCATCAAAACCGGAACTAACATGTTAGAATAGGATTCTGGTTTTACATCCAGAGAGGAAAGACTTCTAATTTGAACATTTATTGTGTCATACAATTTTCTTAATTTTGTTACATCATTCGAGTTTTGTACAGGGTTTAAATTCAAGAGATTTAAAATGTGCGTATTTATTATCAACTGGGTTTGGCCAAATCTTTTGGTAAGAATCTCTACAGACGAATCATAACTGGATTCTGAAATCGAAAATCCATCAATAGAACTTGATGCATTTCCACCTAAATACGATTTTAAATAGTTGAATTTCTCTACTTTTGAAAGCGTTGAATTTTCGTGAATTGTAATTTTAAATGAATTCCAAAAGTTGCTCCATTCATTACAATCGCCATAAAACTTTTGTATTGACATTTTGGGTAACTTGACATTACTTTCAGATTCTTTTTCTTTTTTACTTCCGATTTCTGAATGCGAGTCGCTAGAAATATTTTTAGAAATATTTAAGTTCAATTTTTGAGATTCGACGCTCTTGAAATAACGTTTGATTTTTGATTTCGTTACTTGATCACTATATTCCATGGAATTTTCAATATCTAATTCTAGTTTACTATCCTCATTTTTAATCAAACTTTGGATTTTTTCATCTAAATCCCGAATTTCTAATCCTTTCGAATTTAACAGTTCAAAACAATTGTCCAATTCTACTTTATTCTGATCTTCAATCAATTTATCAGCATTTTTAACAATATTCGTGATGGAAGAACGTAAAATAGCTCTTTTTTGTTTAATGCTTTGGTATCTATAATAAATAAAGTATTAAAAAACTTTACCTTTGGCAGTTTTCGCATAAAATGCTATCCAATTGCTTGAAATATTCACGAACTCACAAACAATTACTAAATATTTTTACTCTATACTAAACTATTAGGTTACTTCCCGGCCGATGCACCATGACGAAATATGGCTACTATGTTCTACTAGAAACTAAACTAAAGAGTGAGAAACTTCAAAACGAAAGTGGTGCAAAGTTTAAATCATTTTTGCATGTTTTTAATGAATTTAATATATTTACATATTTACAAGAAGATGATAATAGGCTGGAAAGCCTCAAAATTAACTAAATTCAACAGAATAGACATTATGGGATCTTAATCCCCTTCAAAGAAAACTACATTCTAAACTGATTCATCACTCTAGCAACAACAAAGAAGGAATTGAATTCTAAATTGTAAACATTTGAGAATAAAATCAAACGATGGGCTTGCAGCGCCATCTCTTGACATATTTCTCTACATACCTGTGGAGGTGCGGCGTCAAGTGTACCTGTCTCCTTTCTTGACTCGGTTCAAAATTACGGGTCCGGTGCGTTAGCCAAGTTGGACTCCGACTCTTTTGGTGCTAACTTAAAACCGGAGCCGCATCACTCAGCCCAATAGCCTGTAATGACCTTGATCTGATGTTGCTGTCGGTCAAGGGGCATAAGCAACAACAACACAGCAGGCATAACAGTTCTGCTCCCAGTGGAGGTGGAGGAAGGCGTAAGTATTGATGTCACGGATTCTAGCACAACCTACCTCCTGTGATGTAACAGATGTGAATTGTGACCTGCGATTTGACTTATTTAATATTATAAAATAAATATTATACTTCTTATAAAAACCATTCCCACCATCAAACCGTATACAGTGTAGTACTTCGATATTACAAACAAATTTTAAATTAAAAATTAGGCATATGTAGGTAATATACCATGCCAAAATTATTTATACGAATTCAGTTTTAAATTGGAAACAAATTTTACACAAATGTAAATACAAACATGTAATCGGGCATTTAAAAGTGAACAGAATATTCACAATAAATGTATAAATATTAAAGGCAAAGTTAAATGAAAAAAAAATGTTTAAAATACCTAAATGTAAACAGTAAAAATATATAATTGCACTGAATTAAATTATATTCTACAGTAATATAAAAATATTTATTCTAAGAACTTTGTAAAATGCGTTACATTAAATCTCAAACACTAAAATTAAAACTTTCGTGTTGAAGTTACGCGAAAATGTTAGATAAAAAAACAAATGAAATACCTTAAATTAATTGAACTTAATGAATAAATTTCAAATGAAATAAAAAATCTGACAACTATCAATTAGATAACGTGGTGTAGATACGCACAACTTTGTATGATTTGATTTATATAGAAAAACGCCTATTATCATAAGCTGACAACGAGAGATTAATTAAATGATGATTATGTCATTTTTACGTGGATCCCTAAGGATGTGTTTACTTTTCGCGAGTCAGCTTTTCATTAAATAGGCATGTATTTTCTTTAAATAAGTTTTTATAATTATATACATTATGTGATTTTTTTAATGAGTATTTTAAGTTGTCTTTAACTCTCCAGTCAAATTAAAGAAAATAGTAGATTTCATCTTTCAATTGATAATAAAAGACCAGTTTAAACTTAGAGTATTTTCGTAAGCGGAGATAAAACTTCCACTTAGAAATTAGAAATTAATTTAAACCGAAAATTTTGCTTTCGTAAAGAAAACTTAAATATTTACACGGCAGAAAATAATTTTGGTCTCTTACCTGATTGTTCCCAGCTTTAGTCCCCAGTTTTTATTTATATATTTATTTTTTATTTTTTTAACAGAAAAATTTAATTTATTTTTACTTAGCCTGTGATAGAAAATATTAAATTAATTTTTTAATTATACCCAATAGGTAATTTAAGCTGGGAAAAATACCTTTAGTACATAAAGCCGCATATCATTTTGAAATTAAAAAACATTTGAGATAGAATAGATTCGCAAATTATGAAATAATTTTCTTTTTGTTAAGGGGGGCCACCATCAGCGATATTTCCAATTTGGAAAAAGTCTGCTTCAGTCCACTGTTCATTTTCCGCAAGATATTTTATTTAATTAAGTCCATAGTCTAGGGGGGAAAATGTCTTTTATTATTAAACACACTCAAATTACACCAAGCAAACCTTTCATCACACACCCGAGAAGAAATTTCACAATACTTTTGCAAAAATTAAAATTTGTGGGGATAAAATATTTACAAAAACTTTCAGGTGATACTGCAAAAGATATTTAGTCGTCTAAAAATGCTATGTAAATTGCAGAAATAAACGTTTTCATTTATAATTAATGAAACTACACAAAGTAATATATTCAAATTATCGTAGTTCTTGTGGGGGAGCTTAGGTAATCTGGTAAGTAATATTACGTAACCTAAAAATTTGAAAGGAATAATAATCTATATATATAAAACACATCCGTAACTGACTGACTGACAACGCCCAGATCAAACCGCTGAACCTAGAGGGCTGTAATTTTGCATGTCGATTCTTCTTATAGTATACGGGTGCACTAAGAAAGATTTTTGAAAAATTATTCTTAGATTTTTTAAATTAAATTTTTAAGCTGTTTTTGTAACTTTTTCAAGTTTGCATTTAAAATAATAATTTGAGAGTTATAAAATTTATATCATGAGAAAGATCATAAAAATTCCTTTAAAATGAAATCTTTTTCGAATCTTTACCTCCATTCTTTGATTTTTGGTGAATTTTTAAAGATTAAGTTTTAGAATTTAATTTATTAAATGCTGATCATATGATTTCTTTTTCTGGTACTTTAAATTAATTTATCGCCACGTGAATAACAACGAGATAGACCAAAAAATATTTTTTTTTCTTGCTAATGCAGCAGACGATTGGACATTATCCAAAAAAATATTAAAATACAGTTAAAGATAGATTCCTCAAACTATACTATATTAACTGTACTATATTCTTTAGTATGTTCTATTAGATTTAATTTGAATATTTTCTTCTACATTATTTTTTCTATAAAAATATCCGTTAAGATTTTTTTATTACATATATATATATATATAGTTGTTTTATTTGATTTTTTACACCAATTGCATATATTGTCGTTGTATTTAATTTGAATGTATTCCGTAGCGAAGTACGGGTATTCAGCTAGTTGTCATATATCATAACACACGAGTGCGACTATACTATTATGATAATTTGAAGTGCCTATAGGAAATTAGACATGCCTCCATGAGAAAGTTTTAAAATATATCTTTAGTTGGACAACACAATGAACATATTCAGAACGTCACTCGGCATCGTACATCCTACCAGCGAGAGGTTTTCTTCTGGACTCTCACGTGACGGCGCGCATCTCCCAAGTGAAGAGGGGGGGGGAGAGAATTGATGTCACATGGTTTGACACTCGCTGATTGGAGCTGGAACACTACACTACAAGGGAAATACTAATCCCTTTTAATATTTGATTTAATAAGTCACGCTATTCAGAAAATATCATTTTTGTTGTGATTTTATTTCTTCCAAATATGAACTTCCGTACAAAGGTGGTAGTGAAAAGTTCACTTACCTGGTATCTGTTGATACACAGAGTTCTTGAAGAAATGTTTCTTGTAGCATCTAATGCCGGTGAAACTAACTGAGAAGTCAAATAAAATCCATCGGTAAACTTTAAATTACTTTAATAAACATGAACACAAAACTTATACAATTATTGCTACGGACGACATTAATACACCTAGCTACTACAGACATGATTAAGGAAGTGCGTGTGAACAAAACAGACACAGCCACACAGAGCCTATTCTCAGTGCCATCTGGTGGTTGCTAGGAAATTGTTAGATTACATTGAGAACAGAAATTTATGATTCCCAACATCCCCTCTTAATCTAGCAATTTGAGAACAAATTAAATTAGCCTTTTCCTTATTTTCATAAATTGGGGTTTGGGAAGAGGCTTTGTCATGATATCGGCTATCATGTCTTTGCTGCTGCAAAAATCTACCTGCAGGACATTCTGCTCTTGTAAATGTCTAATATAGTGGTATTTCACGTCTATATGATTGGTTCTTGAATTGTTCCTTGCATATTGTGTCAGCACAATGCAGGATTTGTTGTCTTCAATCAGTTTGATTGGTAGATATTGTTCAAGATCTAAGTCTTTGAGTAGATTCAGTATCCACTGAAGTTCTTGTGCGGCGTTTGCTGCAGCAATGTATTCCGATTCTGTTGTTGATAGTGCAATGGAGCTCTCTCGTTTGGAGAACCATGATATTATGTTATTACCAAGGAGAAAGATGTTTCCACTTGTAGATTTTCTTGTTGTTTTATCACCAGCCCAATCAGCATCGGAGTAGCAGGTGAGGACGGGTGCCTTTTCGTTGTCGAATACCAGATTTAAGTTCTTGGTGGTGTTGAGATACATGATGATTTTCTGAACTGCTTTCCAATCTCTCTCGGTCGGTTCTTCAATCTTTCGGCTCAGTATGATTCACGGCAGCGCGATGTCAGGTCTTGATACTGTGGCGATATAAAGGAGAGCTCCAATAGCTTGTCTATATTCTGCATTATCAGTCAGAATGTTCGCATCATCTTCAGTTTCAAAGTAAGATGTTTCCATTGGAATATATGTGGGTTTACCATCCTTCATATTAAATTTCTCCAGTAATTTTTCAATTTTTATCTTTTGGTTAAAATCAAATGTGCTATTAAGATTTATTTGGTTGTTGATTCCAAGATAATGTTTTACATCACCTAAGTTCTTGATTTCAAAGTTTTCTCTCAGCATATCAATCACTTGTTTGATCTTAGTTTCATCTTTACTTGCAATTAGGAGATCGTCAACGTATAGAATTATTATTATGTTCTTGCTTCATCCTTTTTCGTAAAAAGACATAGGTCTGATGTGCTTTGCTTGAAGTTGCTTTTCTGTAAGACTTCTGTGATTTTAAAATTCCAGGCGCAAGCTGCCTGTTTTAGTCCATATATTGCCTTTCTCAACTTGCAAACTTTATTTTCATGACCAGGCTCTATATATCCTTCTGGCTGTTGCATGTAAATTTCTTCATTAAGGTCTCCGTGTAAGAAAGCTGTCTTGATGTCTACGTGTTTCACGTGCATGTTTTGGTAGACCGCAGCTCGAAGAAGGCTCTTATGGTAGTATGTTTAACAACTGGTGCAAAGGTCTCATCGTAATCAGTTCCGAATTTTTGGCTGTAACCTTTGGCGACGAGTCTGGCTTTGCAGCGTTCGATTTTTCCTTCTTCATTTAATTTAGCTTTGAATGTCCACTTGCAGTTTATGGGTTTCTTATCTTTTGTTAGCTGTACGAGATCCATGTATGATTTTTTGTTAAGAGATTTTATTTTCTCCTCCATTGCTTCCATCCATTCTTCTTTTCTGCAGGATTTAGAGAATACAGGTCTTTATAACTTCCAGGCTCCTTTGCTCCTTTGGCAAGGTAGGGAATATCGCTCTGGTGGTTTTCCTTTGTTCATTCTCTCATATCTTCTTGGTTGTACAAGACATTCTTCCTTTGGAATATTGGAATCTTGTTGAGGTATCTCTTCTTCTATATCTTGGGTTTCATTATTCTCTTCTAGAGGAATGGCAGTTTCGTCATTATCTGAACTTGTATTTTCGATAAATTTGACTGTTCGGCTTATTATGACTTGGTTATCAGATACATAGATTCGGTATCCCTTGCTTCTGAGATCGCAGCCGATTAGGATTCCTTCAACAGCTTTTTCATCTAATTTTCCCTTTTTGGTTTTGTGAACGTATGCGAATGCTTTGGATCCAAAAGTTCTGATGTTGGACAAGTCCGGTTTTCTGCCGGTCCACAGTTCAAATGGTGTTTTCTTGTTGGCTTTAGTAGGCAACCTGTTCCGAAGATAGTTTGCTGTCATGACTGCTTCTGCCCAATCTTTGAGGGACGATTTGCTTCTGATAAGAGGCATCGTGTCATTTCCATTATACTCCTGTTCTTTCTTTCCGCTACACAATTCTGTTGCGGAGAGTATGGTACGGTTAATTGGTGCTCAATTCCTTGACTCTTAGTGAATTCTTCTATTTCTTTTCCTATGTATTCACCCCCATTGTCACTTCTGAGGGTTTTAAGTGTTCTTCCGAATTTATTCTTAGTCATTGCTACTATTCTTTAAATTTAGAACTGACCTCACTCTTGTTTGTCAGAAGATAATCATAGTAAATCTTGAGAAATCGTCTACAAAGGTAAGAAAATAACTTTTTCCGCCTAACACTCTGGTTTGTACTGGTCCACACAGGTCACTATGAACGAGTTCAAGAGATTTCTTAGCCCTAAATTTCGATTCTTTGGGATAAGGAAATTCTGAAAGTTTATTTTTAATACAGTGTGTACATTTCATTTTCTTTTCACAACTATCGAGCGCGATGCCATAAGCGAGATTGTCTCTCACGAGTTTCTTGATTGCATCTGTGCTTCGGTGGCCAAGGCGTTTATGCCATAAATTTATACAGTTATCGTTCCTACAGTTCAAAGCGAACGTTGGAATTTTGTTTAGATCATGTTTCGTTAATATTACTTTGTAGAGACTATTGTCCATTCGAGATCGCTTCTAAATACACCATGTTATTTTTCACAACAAAGCATTTGTTTTCTTCAAAAATGACTGAAAAACCCTTTTCAGTAATTATTTTTACTGATAATAAATTACATTCCAATTGAGATAAGATATATGCATTTATGAAATTAATATCATGACTGGTTCCGTCGGATAATTTTGTCTGAAAATGAACGGTACCGATTCCTTGCGAAAATAAACATTTCCCATCTGCCACGATGATTTTCACAGGTTCCGTGTTAAAATATATGTCCGAAAATAGATTGAGGTCGGTGACTAAATGCTGACTGGCTCCGCTGTCAATATAAAAACATTCATTATAGTTGTATGTGCAAGAGGTTTTTAAGCCGGCCACTTACGTAGACTTCCGTCATCTGTGATGACGGGAATTTTCGCGCCTCGGATACCTGGCATCAGCCACTCACGGGGACTCTCTGTGTCTGAGGCGCCGGATACTTTCCGTCTCGTCCACCTGTCTTCGCACATTCGTGATACCCGATTTAGCTCAGTTCATCTAGGTCTGTCGTTATGTAATGACGCTTACTATGCTCTCTCGTAAAAAATTAGCGGCAATTTTTGTCGTTCTGTTCGGTGGCGGGAAAAAGAAGAGAATCAAGCTATCAAAGAGGCGCTTTTGGTCAAAGAAATGGTACTTGAATCGACGCAAGTTTTCTGATATGCAGTTATTGTCAGAGCTGCGCGATAACAACCCTGACGATTTCCGCAACTACCTTCGCATGACCGACGAATGTTTTGATTATTTACTTGCTCAAGTGGGACCCCTCATCCAGAAGAAAATACTGTAATGAGAAATGCAATAACTGCGGAACAGAGATTAGTTGTGACTCTCAGATTTTTAGCTACAGGAAGAACGTTAGAGGATCTAAAGTTTTCATCTGGAATATCTCCCCAACACCTTGGAGTCATTATTCCAGAAACTTGCCGAGCAATAATTAAAGTTCTGAAAGAGAAGTATATGAAGGTAAGGTAATTTTTTTCTAATTTAAAGAAAAAGAAAACATTTTCTTTTATGTGTTTGTATTTATAATAAATGTACAACTAAGAGCTAAAATCAATAATTATATTTAAATGAATTAGTTAGCAGGAACACAATTGTAGGAAGTAAATTGGTAGGAAACACAATTAGTTGGAAGTATAATAATTATATCTTTCTTGTGCGATTTCTTCGTCTGCTGATGTACTAGATGTTAGAGGAGGGGATTGCACAGTAGACATCGAAGTCGGACTGCTTACAGCGCTTTCAACTAGATTGTGCCGCATTGGCCATCCTTGGTATGATGTACATTGAGAAGGAACATACCACGTGGGATAATAAGGAGCAGCAGCTGGGGGATAAAATGATGTTGGTGTTGGATTTGTATCTGTAATTGTTGAATTTGCTGTAAGTTCGTTCTTCAGAGCTTTAAACAGGACTTGGTTAAACAATTTGTCGGTCAACAAAAACTGATCATAATTTGCTGAGGCGATTCTTCGGAGTTTTGCCGCTATCGAACTGCCATGAGAATCGTACTCATCATTCTGGCTGTCAAGTACTAGGCTCGCCTTTCTAAGTAACGATGCTTGTAAATCATCAGCCTGTTGATCTTCCCGTTTATGTTTTCTTTTTTTAGCTGGGGTTTTCATCTAAAACAAAGAATTAAAAAACGTTTAATGCATTTTGCCTTATTTTATTATTATTTTTCCATCTTTGTCATTTCGACATTCGAAGGTGCAAATTTTTAATTAACTTTATAGTAAATTTTTAACTGAGAAATATTTTCAAATTATTTGGCAACTAATTAAAGCAATTCACAAATAACAGAAGTAAACAAATTAAATAAGTGAAAACATTGTTGGGTCCGGCTGATAATCGGTCGTGCTTTATCAAGTAGAAAGACACCTGCTCGCTGAGCAGGAGGTCCCGGGTTCGATTTTCGGCCGGAATCAACATTTTTTTTAACTAAGTTACTTTGTTTATTTCTATTATTTGAAAATTGATTTATCAGATACCAAATGAGTTGAAAATATTTCTCAGTAAACAATGATTATAAATGCTGCTTATATTAAATATAAATATGTTGTTATTTTTTACTTCTTTTGTAACTGATTTTTTATTTTATTTATTTATTTATTTATTTTTAAGTTCCCTAAAGAAAAGGAGGATTGGCTACGTATAGCCTACGCTTTCAATGACGTTTGGAATTTACCGAACTGTGGTGGCTGCATTGATAGAAAACATGTGCGTATAGTCGCGCCTCCTGGCATGGGGTCGTACTTTTACAACTACAAGGGTTACCACAGTATCGTGTTGATGGCTATCGTTGATGCGAACTATGAATTTATCATGGTGGATGTAGGTGCGAACGGCCGTATTTCAGATGGTGGAGTTATCGAAAACACAGTCTTTTATCGAAAACTTATGAGCAACGACCTTAATTTACCTTCGAACAGTGAAACCACATGTGGACTGAACTTTGTGTTTGTCGCTGATGACGCATTCGCTCTCCACAGTCACATTTTAAAACCTTATCCTAGGAAAATATTGGATTCTGATGCAAAAAAAATATATAATTACAGAGTGTCACGAGCAAGACGTTGTGTAGAAAATGCCTTCGGTATTATGGCCTCTAGATTTCGAATCTTCCATACAGCAATAAATTTGAGTGTATGGAAAATCGATTTGGCCATAATGGCATGCTGTGTATTGCACAACTTTTTGAGAAGAAAGGCAAGGAATTTCTATATTCCACCGGGAGCAGTTGATCTAGAAGATTTTCACACAGGTGCTATTGTTCCAGGTGAGTGGAGAAACAATCAAACAGCTTATTTTGGTTTACAAAATACTCAACAAAATATCACCACGGACGCCAAACAAAATCGCATGAATTATGAACAGTATTTTAATAACATCGGCACAGTGAGTTGGCAAAACTTCATGATTTAATACAATTTTATAAAATTATACCATTTTCTTTACTTTTTCTTTTTATTAATTAATACATTTAATAAACTAAAAAATAACGATGTTTACTCAATAATAATAATTGTCGTATTGCATCAGTTATTTATTCCACGTGGCTCTCCAATTCCATACTACCCTCTTCATTATTCAATTATATATCTAAATTGTTATTTATATTTAATTTTGAAGAATGGAATGTAAGAAATCTTAAAAAAAAATGAAGTCGATACTACAATTAGAACCGATTTTATGGCCAAATGTATAAAGCTAATAGTACAGTGATTTTTAGAAAATTAAACTTTAAATGGCTTTTTCTGAAAACTTATTTTCAAACTTGTGCGCACTATTTCTTCAAAACTAATGGTCACAAATTGCTAAAATTTTGTATACAAGTATATCTAGTATGTTTATATAATTTCCACCTAAATTTACGTAAGTACATAATATTAAATTTTACAGCATTTTTTTAAAAAAACATTTTATGATATTTCTTGTACATTACGATGCTTTTAAATATATATTTATGTGAATAATATATATTTAAAATATATATTATAAATATATATTTATGTGAATGTTTTAAAAATATATTTATGTGAAATAGGGTAGTTATTTTAGGTGTAGATTAAAATATTACCTACGGATAGAATACATACAAATAATTAATATATATATCTCATATTTAAAAAAAAATCTGCACGCAGTGTATTCATTATTCATAAAACATTAACTTTTGTTTATATAAAATAATTTCTAATAATCTCCCAATAATTCTGCTTTTGTTTTCTATTAGATAAAGCTTTGTACATTTCACTCTAAAAAATTGGTTTAAATTAATTACAAATTAACTGTTTGACAACACATTAAGCTTGGTAGTAAAATCAGTGCATTTTTGTGAGAGCAAAGGTGGTCTCCCCGCTTTTAAACAAATAATATTACAAAAATTACAAAAAAATTAAATATTTAGAAAAATTTGAAATAAATGACATTTTGTAATAAGTTTAATTTTGTTTATTTACTTATTTATTTGAAAAATTGTTTATTCATAAAAGTGCCTGACCATGAGTTAACCATGATAAAAACTGTATTAAAAATAATTATTGGAAATATTACTTACGTTTTCTGTGACATTAGTTGGGTTTTCTCCTGGCATTGCACATTCTACGGGAACAGAAGAAGAATCGTCTATCAAATCTTCATTCATGTCTTCAACGTTACTTGAAGATTGCCTTATAGTTTCCTCGCTTCTCGTAAATAGTAGGTTCTCATAGTACCACAACTTGGGTTTATATAACTCCTCCGTACCTGCCCCACTCTTGGAAGACGCCGCAATTTTTTTCATTTCTTTGCGGAATGATCCCCTCAGGGAGTGCACCTTTTTTTTAACCCAAGATATATCCGCACTTGGATTGATTTTTTGGGAAAACTTCGCTAAATCTTCCCATGCCTCTTGCCGTAAAATATTATTGGAATAATCTTCTGATTTAACCTTCCATAGGCACGGTAATTTTCTATACAGTTCAATGAACGATATTAAAAATTCGGGATTAAAGAATAATTTTTCAGCTTCCATTATGTTCGAAAACATGCGTTAAACTGCCGGCTAACTTTCAGGCGCCTGGTATCTAGCGTACAGTACCCCACTCACGGAGACTTCTGGCGCCAGGAATTCGGTCTGGACTGAAATTCCAGACACAACATTTTTATCATCTGACGTCTCACCAAGACACCCCACTGACGGAGACTTTTGGTGCCTGAGGTACCAAAAGCCCGTCATCACAGATGACGGAAGTCTACGTGAGTGGCCGGCATTAGATGTCTGTTTGATTTACAAACTGAAGCACACAGATCGCTTCCCATATCATCAGTATTCAGAATCGAACCAACTGAAACACATGACTCAGAGCTCGTTGAGTCGTTTCCGCGTAACATGCTGAAATACTCATCGCATTTGTTTATGTGTTCGCTGACGTGTTGACGTCTACTAGAATTCTGATTTTTAACATGCATGCATGTTGCGGTTTTATCATTAAACTTTGGATTCTTTTCATCCATTTTCGCGACGCTAGCTTTGTTACTGTTCTGCTTCCGATTATTACTATTCGCTTGAGGGTAAAATTTACTTCGGTTTTGACCGTTCTTATTCTTTAAGTGATAACAAAAGTCTCGAGAATGACCGGATTTCTTGCAGTATGTACAGAATTTGTCATTTTTGTTTTCATTGCGTTTATAAACATTTGTTTTGAAAGCTTGTGTAACCTCTCGCTCAGCATTCATTTCAATACGACGGTTGTACTCGTCAGTTAATTTATTCTTAATTAATTCTGGCGTTAGTTCTGTTTCTGATCTCGCTTTCAGAGCAGTTATCAAGTGATCATATGATTTAGGTACAGAAACAAGAAGCAATGCGGCAATGTGATCGTCTTTTATTTTTTCTCCCACGACTTAAGTTTATCAATTAACTCAAGAATTTTAGCGATATTCTCATTCATATTGCCGTCTTCTGACATTTTTAATGCGTATAATTTTCGAAGTAAGAAAAGTTTGCTCGATAAATTTGTTCTTTCGTGTCTAGCTTTAAGTTTATCCCACGTCGCTTTTGCAGTTGTTTCATATTTGATATGAATTATTTGTGAATCTTCTATACATAGATTAATTAATGCACGAGCTTGTCTGTCACGTTTTAGAAGTTTCGCGTCCGCTTTATCTGAAATTTCGGTTTCGATTACATAAATCCTCCTTGATGAGGATCATTTCCATTCAAAATTTCCATATGGAATAATTGCTATCATTTAGTTTAGTAATTTGAGGATTATCTTCCTTCAAATAAGACATTTTCAATTGATACAAAGTTTTTGTTTCGATTGCAAGCTTAGCTTTTGATTACTCTCAGTTAGTTAAAAATAATTTTAAATGAGCAATTAGAATGCTATCAGCTTCAGTCTCATAATCTGTTGTGATTTTATTTCTTCCAAATATGAACTTCCGTACAAAGGTGGTAGTGAAAAGTTCACTTACCTGGTATCTGTTGATACACAGAGTTCTTGAAGAAATGTTTCTTGTAGCATCTAATGCCGGTGAAACTAACTGAGAAGTCAAATTAAATCCATCGGTAAACTTTAAATTACTTTAATAAACATGAACACAAAACTTATACAATTATTGCTACGGACGACATTAATACTGTTTCATGTTCACGCCAATTGATGGCGTTACGGTCGCTTGAACTTTTGTTTCTTTTTATTAGTTTTATTATCTGTCAGAGTTGGAGTGTGTTCTTGTGCGAGAAGTGGCATCCGATGCTTGTTTTGGAGTGATGTCCTAATCTGTTTCAGTCAAATGTATAGATCAACTAAATGAGCATAAGATTAAACTGGTGTTTAGAAGAGAAGTATTTTCATTAGTGTTTGATCAAGACAAAAGTGGTCCGTCGGCTAAGAGGTAGTAACTCAGCGAAATGTGAATTTTTTTGAAAAAGTTGCCTAGTGTTTCGTTTTACCGAGTGTGTGTTTATGTGTGCCGAATGAAATTTCATTTCATCATTATTGGATTAATGTCCGTTTCGGTTTCAAGGTAACTGTGAGTACACTTTTGTTTATTTTATTATGTTTTCCAAATTTGTGTATTAGTTTCGTTTTTATGAGTTGCATATAGTCAGAGTTCTCTTTTCAATCAAAATGCTTTCAAAACTTAAAAAGAGTGAATTAATTGAAGTTGCCGAAGAGCTAGAAATTAGTATTCCTTCGGGTGCCAAAGTAGTTACTATTAAACAGTTAATTGAAAAGAGCGATATTTATAAAGATAATTATGAAGTCGTAAAAACTGTGGTTGAGTCAATAATTGAAAAGAAAATAGAGTACGAGAAAAATGAAGCTCAGAAACTAGAATTGGAAAAACTTAAACTCGCGCAATTAGAAAAACAACTTGAGCTTGCAAATTTACAAAAAGATGTAACACAAAGGGTTAATGTGATGAATAGTGATTGCGATTCGAATTTTAGTTTAGAAAGTTTGATAAAGAGTGTCAAAACTTTATCAATACCAGTTCCTACACGAGCAGAATCGTTTAATTTATTTTTCCAATCGCTTGAAAGAGCTTTCAAAACCAAAAATGTCCCAGAACAATTTAAGTCAGAAATTCTATTAAATATCTTAGGCGAAAAGGCTACCAATTTAATGATATATTTAAGTGAGGATGAACTGGGTATGTATGAAAATTTAAAGGAATTAGTATTAAAGGAATTTCAATCCACCCCACAAGAAGTTTTAAATAATTTCCGTAAAGCGAAAAAACGTTCAAACGAAAGTTATATCCAATTTGCTTCGCGACTTAGTGCAGCATTTGATCATTATTGTCAATTAAGGAAAGTAAATGATTTCAAAGGAGTTTGTGAACTTATGGTTTCCGAAAAAATATTTGATTCATTAGATCGTGAACTACAAATTCATATTGGCGTGAAACAATGAGAATCTTATATGCCACAAGAGTTAGCCAGGCATTGCGATATTTATGTATCGTCAAAATTCAAAAACGATAGTAATGTGTTTTCACGGTCGCAAGTTGTTAACCATTCGCAAAAATATCGTAAAGAATACAGTACGCAAAAAGTATTTGTATCGGAAGTTAAAACTCCGAACTGTGTAGTCTGTAAATCTAATGAAAAGCATTCTTTGAATGTATGTCCTGTGTTTAAAGATATGCTTGTTAATGAGAGAATTGAGGTAGTTAAATATAAGCAATTATGTTTCAATTGTTTAAATCACCACAAAGTTGCTAACTGCTATTCAAAATCCGGCTGTTTTGTTTGCAATAAACGACATAACACTCTTTTGCACTTAGGAGAAACCGAAACTGATCCTCGTCCGCGGAATGCAAATGTAGCGTTAAATCCAAGGTCAAATGTATTTATTCCGCGAATTGAAAATCCCAATCCCAGTAGTAATTCTTCTCAACTGTCAAATGAGGCACCTGCGACCAGCACGCATTCATTCACTGCTACAAGCGTAAATGTAAACAAAATGGTTTTGTTAAGTACTGCGAATGTGATGATTCAGAATAATGTTGGAATATTTACGAGTGCACGTGCTTTACTTGATGTTGGGAGTATGAGTCATTTCCTTTCAAAAAGGTTAGCAGATAGATTGAATTTGAAAAAAGAAAAAAGAAATATCGTGGTTTCTGGACTAAATCAGTCGTCTTCTGTTAATAGGACCATAAAAACAAAAATTTCGAACGTTAGCGGAAGCTTTGAAAGGGAAATTGAGTTATTAGTAGTACCCCAAATAACAGATTATATACCCTCCAGACAATTTGACATTAATACCCTAGAAATAGATAGTTTCAATCTAGCGGATACGAGTTTCAATAAACCTGGAGAGATGGATATTTTATTAGGTGCTCAAATATTTTATGAACTTTTAAAAGCGGGTCAAATTGGGTGTCAAAATACCGTGTTTGGGTTTGTTGCTACTGGAAGTGTTCCAATCGAAAACGAAACTACTGTTCATTGTGGGTTAATAATAGAGGATTTGGATGCAAATTTAAGGAAATTTTGGAAAATTGAAGATGTTGAGGGGGACAAATTACAAAATGAGGAGGAGTTAATATGTGAGGAACATTTTATGAAAACGCATTTCAGAAGGGACGATGGAAGCTATGTTGTTAAAATGCCGTTTAAGATAGAACCCCATGTTTAGGCGAGTCAAAACACATAGTGACTAAAAGATTTAATTCCCTTTGGAGACGTTTGAAAGGAGAACCAGAGTATATGCAACTATACCGGGAATTTTTAACTGAGTATGAGAATTTGGGGCATATGCAGGCAACTTGCGAAACTCCAAGGTATATTATGCCTCATCATGTCGTTTTTAGGCCAGATAGTAGTACTACAAAATTACGCGTTGTTTTTAACGCATCGGAGGCAACGTCATCTGGACAATCGCTTAATGATAATTTGTATTCAGGATCTGTTGTCCAAGATGATTTATTCGCTATTTTGTTGCGATTTCGAAAACATTCTATAGTTTTCACCGCCGATATAAAAAAGATGTATCGGCAAATTTGGATACATCCAGATCAGTGTGCCTTACAATGCATCTTATGGAAGGGTTTAGAGGAAGAGAAATTACGTGTATTTAAGTTGCTCACTGTTACCTACGGAACGAAATGCGCCCTTTACTTGGCAACCAGAGTATTAAGGCAAATATGTTGTGATGAGCAAGAAAATTATCCTTTAGCTGCCGCTGCTGGTAAGGATTTTTACGTCGACGATATCCTCAGTGGTACCGATGAGTTATCTTCTGCTCTTGAACTACAAGACCAGTTGATACAGTTATTAAAATCAGCCGGCATGGAGCTTCATAAGTGGAGCTCAAATAATCCTGGTCTGTTAAAAAAGGTTCCAACGTCGGACCGAGAATACAACTTCGACAATCCTAACTCAGCAACACTGAAAACTTTGGGATTACAATTTAATCCTGAAAAGGATACATTTAGCTTCAGTATTAAAAAAAATTGTGAGTCCTGCAACTAAGCGGACAATGCTATCGGACATCTCCAGATTGTTTGATCCGTTAGGTCTCTTAGGACCTTTGATAATTACTGCCAAAATTTTCTTGCAGAAGTTATGGATTTTAAAAATTGATTGGGACGATGAAGTTCCCTTACACTTACGTAAAGAGTGGGAAAATTGAGTTCTGAACTGTGTCAATTAAATAACTTAACTGTAGAACGACATGTTTTAAATTCTAAGGCGCTGAAAGTGCAACTTATAGGCTTCGCAGATGCTTCGAAAGATGCATACGGTTGTGCCGTCTACATTAGGTCTGTGTCAAGGTATGGTGACATTAAGGTGTCACTCTTGTGCAGCAAATCTCGTGTGGCTCCCATCAAAGAATTAAGTATCCCACGCTTGGAGCTGTGTGCAGCAGATTTACTTTCGAAACTTATCGTTAAGGTTCTGTCATCCTTGCAACTAGACATTCATGATGTACATTTGTTCTCGGACTCCACCGTGGTGCTGGCTTGGATCAAGACTCCACCTAGCGCTTTGAAGGTCTTTGTTGCAAATCGAGTCACCAGAATTCAAGAGAATACTAAAAACTTTCATTGGCATTATGTTCATACTGCGGAGAATCCTGCGGACCTAATTTCACGAGGGATTTTTTCTTCAAAAATCCAACAATTAGACATTTGGTGGAATGGACTTTCTTTCCTGTCATCTAGTTGCTGGCCATACTTAAACGACAATCCTGATGTCTCAGATGATGAATTTTTCCTAGAGGTAAAAGGACCTGCAAAGAACTCGGAGCTAAATAAGGATCATTTGATTCACCTTTCCCTTTGTACTAATCCTAGTTTTTTAGAGTGTCTTTTAAAAATTAGTAACAATTACATTAACATTGTTCGTGTTTTAAGTTATGTTTTTAGGTTTATCAGGAACCTAAGAGGAGCAGTGAGGACAACAGGTCCACTGAATGCTGAAGAGTTGAACGATGCAGAGACATTTTTAATTAAAGGTGTCCAAACCTGGACATTTGCTAAGGACATCAGTAGTCTTCAAAACCACCACTGTGTACCTCCAGGTAGTAAATTAAAAGCGTTGAATCCTTTCCTGGATTCTAAAGGATTGTTAAGAGTCAGAGGACGGTTGTGTAATAGTAATTATAGTTTTAATAAAAAGCATCAGATAATTTTGCCAAAAGGTCACAGGTTAACTCTAATTATAATAGAATATTTTCATAAGAAATATTTACATGTTGGTGCTTCTTCTTTTCTTTACTGTATCTTGTTAGAGAAAAATTTTGGCCTCGGAATGGACGTAATAGCTGCAGAAAAATTGTTCATCAATGTATCATTTGTTTCAAAGCACAACCAATTGTGTCTGCTCAAATCATGGGCAATTTGCCCAAGGAAAGAGTTTCTCCAGATTTTGCTTTTAATTGTGCTGGGGCCGATTTCTGTGGGCCGTTTTATATTAAGAATAAGGCTCAGCGCAAAGGTGCTTTACATAAAATTTATATTTGTATTTTCGTATGTTTTTGTTTTAAAGCAGTGCATATTGAAATTGTTTCAGATTTGACTTCTGATTCATTTATAGCGACTCTAAAAAGATTCATGGCTCACAGAGGTAAGTGTGCAAAGTTGTTTTCGGACAACGCCAAAAACTTTGTAGGAGCTAATAAAGAAATTCAAAGGCTTCATGAAATGGTTAAAAAACCAGATGAAAAGCTGGCAGGCTATTTAGCTGCAGAAGGTATTGAGTGGAAGTTTATTCCACCAAGAGCCCCACACTTTGGCGGCCTTTGGGAGGCAACGATTAGGTCATTCAAATATCATCTAAAAAGTGTTGTTAAGGGAATAAACTTAACTTATGAATAGTTCTTAACTGTGATTGTGCAAATTGAGGGAATTTTGAATTCTCGACCTCTTTGTCCTTTGTCAGCTAACGAGGACGATTTTGAGGTTCTTACTCCAGCACACTTCTTAATAAATAGGTCTCTAACCTCTTTAAATGAGCCTGATTTGGCAATTTTGAAGGAGAGTCATCTCAAGAGATGGCAAAAGGTTACTAGACTTATACAATATATATGGAAATTACTCAATATATGTGGATTCAATATATGTGGACTTATACAATATATGTGGACGCAGGAAATCTTCCACAATGTCAGCCTGGATAGAATCCAAGCGGACTTCCTAAGGAACCAGGCGATCACTGGGCACGGCAGCTTTGGCCAGTACCAGGCCAAATTCTTCGGGAAGTTGGACAACTGCAGTTGTGGCGAGATTCAGACAGTCGAGCACTGACTATTCGATTGCAGAAACTTTGATGACCTGCGTTCCGACCTGCCAGGGAATGCAAGAACTTGGAGTAAATATAAACTATATAACGATTACTACTGTTGTAAAGTAGTAAACAAAATCGTTAAAAGGCTGATGGACGAACACGTCCAGCAGCCATAGCTTGTCAATCTTGATGTATTTTGCTGTGATGTAACCCATTTTAATAAAGTATGTGTAAATAGCGAAAAAAAGTCGTTCTGCAGGCGGTTGGCCGACGTGGAGCGACTCAGTAAAGTTGCATATGTAGCTAAGTGTCGGAGCTAGGGATGTGCTCCTTCGCGACGACCGGTCTTCATAAAAACTCTGTTGGATGCCGTCAAGGTGGGACGATGTTAAGCTTAGACTTATTCCAAATTATTACATACCATAGGAAATATTAAAATCACTTATCCTAATGTAATAATTTCATGCTTTAGACATGGAATTAGATATTTAAATATTCACAAAGTAACATTTTCTAAAGGACTTATTACATATATAACATGCAAAAGTTTTGTCTAATATTTTTGATATGAAAATTTTCTCATCCATTAAACCCACGTTTTATATATCATACCAAATCAATAAAACGTAATATTTTGCATTTTGAACACTTTTATCCCTATAAACAAAAATAAATTATTTTTTAATTACATTTTCCTAAATTGTATTTTTGATAAATATCGAATGTAACTTCTTAATTACGCCATTTCTTATGATGTATTTTATTAAAAGTACATTTCTATCATACTGTAATAAATTTACTCTTTATAATAACGTAACGAAGAATAAAAAATTCTGGAAATATTGAGTTTCCTGAAAAGAAGTCAGAAGTTGTAAGTCACGTGTACTTACAACATGTGTGACCTTTGTTCGTACAACCACTTAACATTCAAAACAATAGAAAATTTCCATTATTATATTCAGCCATCTTTGCGTGTGTTACAAAATCTGAAGCTAAATAGCCTACATATAAAATTACATAACTCAAAGGAGATTGTCATCATAATTTTAATACAAACATTATGTCCCGTGATATTTAAACAATCACGAATATGTTGAAAGGATCAACACAAAACTTCGTTGTACAAATGTTTCATCATATACAACTTTAAATTTATGAACAAGGATGTTTAGGAAAAATTAATATGTGACATAGCCCATTACCTATACCGATTAAATAAGATCAGTGTTATATGATCCTTATACACTTTTCTGTACATTTTGTACGTTCTTATTTACAAAGCACTCGAAATTTCAAGTGTAAAGTATGTAACACATATTATATTAGGTTATTAACTCTTAATTTTATGTACGATGTAAAACTGCATTACTGAGACACTTTATTTTATTTATCTCTCTCTCTCTCTCTCTCTCTCTCTCTCTCTCTCTCTCATGGACAGCTGCTCTGGAAACTTCTCAAACGAAGCAATTTCGCTGGTACTTGCTCCACAGCTTCGCTCACCCCAAATCCTTCCACAATCAAAGTCCATTAAAATCGTGTTTTTTTATCCATTCTTGGTCAAGTAATACGCTCCAGATGTCTTTACAATAATCCAGCAGTCCCTTTTGTACTAATCTCACCCTCTAATAACAACAGCAGGACGTCTTAGCTGATTTGGATTGGAAATTATTAAACCCTTAGACATCGCGCCTCGCAGACAAAAAAAGTTTACACACACACACACACACGCGCGCGCGTGCGATTTGGCACACGGGTAGTGCAGACTATGGGAAGGTGCACCTCGAAGCCCGAATTTTAAATTTTATTCTAGAAATTTATTTATTTTATATTTTGTGGGATATTTTATGTTTTTTTAACTTCAGATTACGATATCTCGGCAAAAAATGATCGTAGAATTTTTATCTTTTTACAATCTAAGACTACAGACATTTCTCCTTCAAACAAGACCTCATTTGTTTAAAAATAATTTAAAACAGACTAATATTTTCATCAAAATATTAAACACACTTTTTCGAGAAATTTAAGCAATTTTTAGCATCTACGGTCGATGCTCTTCATGTTTTTATCTTACAAAGAAAATATTTACATATTCTGGAAGATGAAAGCTTTATCATTCATATAAACCTCATTTCAAGTCTCTATCTTAAAATTTCGATTTTTAATTGAATTTTAAAGAACGATACTGCAACACAAATTTCCTGCTTCGTTCTTCAAACGCGTAAATGATTGAGTCATAACAAAGCCTGATTCTCACTAAAAAATGAATCACTGAAAAGATGTGTCATTGTGTGTCTAATTTTTTATTCTTTTTAATCATAAATAGATCATTTTTTTATTTCGAGTTACAAACTGACCTTTTAAAATTCGGCCATGTTTTTTTCGATATAATTTTTTTTTCATTAAATGTTACATATTTGAAAGAGCCTTAAAAAATTTTTAATTCAAATTTTTTAATCATAATTAGATCATTTCAAGATGTACTGATTTTTGGGGGGATATTTTGCAAGTTAAAAGTGAAAAGAAATTTTAATTCAAGTAACTGTCATTCGAATATGAATCGATTCGGTTTAGGTAAATTTCTCACACCATTTTCGAAAATAGTTGTGAATACCTTTCGTTTCGTAAGTTTGAATTTTTATTTGAAACTCTTATTTTTAATACACTGCTGGCCACCCAAATTGCAACACCAAGAAAGACAAGATATATCACAACAAAATTTATTTTGTAGATAACATGTTGACCAAGTATCAAATGATTAAATTTATAGACTTCTGTGAAGTGTGGTTCCTGCCAAAATCCGTAGCCAGAGTAGCCGCAATTGTTGGAGATCACCGCTGCCGAACGCCTCGGCATTGATTCAAAGAGACTTTGGATGAGTTCTTGGGGTACAGCAGACCAAGCAGCTTCCACACGTTGCCAAAGTTGATCTGCTGTGGCAGCTGGGGATGGAATCTGGGTCAATCGTTGAACAACCATGGACCACATGTTTTCTATCGGCGAAAGATCCGGAAAGCGAGGCGGCCAGGAAAGCAATTCAATCTGGCGATTGACGAAGAACCGTGGGACAATGCGTGCCACGTGTGGTCGCGCATTATCCTGTTGAAATATGGCTGTGGGCAAGCCCTGAAGGTAAGGAAGGACAACTGGCTCCAACACCTCGGAGATGTAGCGCTGGCTGTTTAAAGTACCGGCAATGCGTACTAGAGGTGTGCGAGAGTGATATCCAATACCTCCCCATACCATAATACCCGGTGGAGGACCAGTGTGGCGGTGCATAACGCAGCTGTTCAGCATCCTCTCTTCACGGTGTCTCCAGACTCGAATGCGACCATCGTGGTGTTGCAGACAGAAGCGAGACTCGTCAGTGAAGACAATTTCATTCCATTCTGCCGTCCACATCCTTCTGTCATCGCACCATTGGCGGCGGAGACGTCTGTGGTTCTGCGTCAACGGTAGACAAAGCCATGGACGTCATGGAGTTGCCATGGAGTTGTTCAGCCCAACACAACCCCACTTATTCGTAGTGGCCCCGCAACACTATTCATTGAATGTATGGTAAAAATAGTATCACAAGAATATGAGAGCAATAATTCAATTATTTTTAGCTTTAGTTACTCAGTGATCCTAATTTTGCTGAAATAAAAGTTTATGGGAAAATATATGCAATATAAACAAATGCAAATTTGAGTATGTTAGCTGAATTTATAACTAGAGGACATAATACTAACTATGAAAGCTCATCACTCCGATATATTGGATTATATGCTGCTTTATAAAATAAATGGTCATTATGCATGTGTGCATGCATTTTTTCCTGTGATCTTTACGAAAAAATCCTACGATTTTAATATAATGCAGTTGGATTTCAGTAGATTTCTTATCCATCCCATGAGAGAAAGATTTGCTTTCTGTGCAGAGTAACTCCATCATTAAACCACTGATCACATTATATCATATTTGATACTAAATTCAAAAATACATATTTAGGTTTAATAGATTTACAAAAAAATATAATCAATCCAACTTTAAGTAAGTATTTATTATGGTACATAGTATAAAAATCATATAACAAATGCAAAACTTATAAAATATATCATAAAATCAATAGTGTTATAAAATTGAGTCTCAGTATAAGATGGAATAGGAATATGCAAACAACCAGCTTCAGAACAGTCAAAAAATAAAGTCCGGTACTGATCAAATCAAACACATGTTAATTGCACTAAATACCACATATAAAGTCGTAAGTTGGAATTTTTATTTGAAACTCTTATTTTTAATATAATTGCATACTATTTAATAAGAAATATAAAATATGATTTCAACAATTATATTAGCGAAGTAATAAGTATTTTCATTATTGAAATATATTATTTAATAAGAAATCTATATTAATAAAAGCAAATGTTTGCGTGTGTGTTTACTTACGTGTGTTATAATCATTGCTAAATTCACATGGTATTATTATATTGCTTGAGAAATGAAAGAAATTTTTTGTTTGAATGTGGTATTTATATTATTTGTTTGATTTCTACAGTTTTAAATGACGTAAATTAATTTCTTATGTTTACAGTAAGTAATTTATGTTTTCGTATCGTTTCACATAAGTATTTTTCCTTACGTTAATAGAAGTTCAATTAAAATCGGAAAATTGTAGACAACTTTTAAGAAAGTTGGGTTTTTACGCTTTTTCAAACTGTGAAACTGAAGATTCCGATTATGTCTTTAGTCTTCACATAGTTTTTAACAATAATATGATCCATAACAAAAAGTCGATGCTATTATTTTTTTCTCATTTTATTATATTATTATTTATATTATATTTATTTTTCTCATTGTATAACTTTTGAATACTACTGAAATATAAATTCTACTGTTATTCAATTAAAGAAAAATCATAATATTTCATATTTTAAGGACCTTCCGGCAGCCAATGCGCTGAGGAGGGCCCCAACTGAATTCAATTCGTGCATTGTTTTAATGTGTTTATTTTTTCAATAATTTTTTGTTTTGGTAACTCACTTTTTTTTCTTTGCAGATTCAACTACCATTGCCGTTGTTTGGTTCTATTGTCATTTTCTGTATTTTTGAATTTAATCTCAGTTTCATTTCAGGATCTTTCATTTCATTTGCTTTCATTTTGTGCTTAATGTTTTACTAATATTTTGTCCTTAGCATTTTTCTTGGAATATGCCACAGCCTCTGAGAAAAAAAAGTCTTCGGACACAAAAGCGACAGAACAGAGAACGAAATCGAAGTAAGAGAGAAGATGAATCTACTCCAGAAAGAGAAGCAAGACAGGAAGCAAACAGACAACGAGAGCAAAGAAGAGAAATCGAATGTACTCCTGAAAGAGAAGCAAGACAGGAAGCAAACAGACAACGAGAGCAAAGAAGAAGAGAAATCGAATGTACTCCTGAAGGAGAAGCAAGACAGGAAGAAAACAGACAACGAGAGCAAAGAAGAGAAATCGAATGTACTCCTGAAAGAGAAGCAAGACAGGAAGAAAACAGACAACGAGACCAAAGAAGAAGAGAAATGGAATGTACTACGGAAAGACAAGCAAGACTACAGCAGGTTAGAACTACAATAAGTGCTGCTCGAAGGCGCATGTACACTAATTTTGAAAATGCAGCTTTTCACTACGACCCATCGGCAGATTACGTATCTGATCCTTCGTGTAACATTGGATCCATGTCTGAAACTTGCCAACATTGTGGAGCAAAGAAGTGGAAAGGTGAAGCCCCAGGTATGTGCTGTAGCGGGGGAAAGGTTCAACTGCCACAGTTGATGGATCCACCTGAGCCCCTATGTTCTTTACTCAGCGACATTTCTCAAAAAGCTAAACATTTCCTTTCTAATATAAGAAGCTACAATTCATGTTTCCAGATGACCTCTTTTGGCACAACGAAAGAAATTAGAGAGCCCGGGTACATGCCTACATTTAAGGTACAGGGTCAAGTTTATCATCGCATCGGCAGTCTGCAGCCTCTACCGAGGGAAGAGCCTAAATTTTTGCAAATTTACTTTGTCGGAGACACTACACAACAAGCAGAGCATCGCTGTAAAAACAAGCCACAAACCAGACGAGACATAGTACTACAGTTGCAAGGTATGCTACATGATCACAACTGTTACATCCAGAGCTTTAAGTCGGCTATGGATAAGATTACCCCGGAATTCAAATTGGTGATCGTAGCGGACAGAACCCCACATGGTGAACATGAGAGGCGGTTCAACGCCCCCGCAACAGAAGAAGTCGCTTTGATCATGGTGGGTGAACAACATGGGACAAGAGACATAGTTTTAGAAGAAAGAAGTGGCACCCTCAAAAAAATTCCCGAGACGCACAGGTCCTACGACGCGCTACAGTATCCACTCATCTTTTGGCAGGGGGAGGATGGATATCATTTTGAACTGCGACTAAAAGATCCAACTGCAGGAATGCCCCAAACTAAGAAGATTTCAGCTATGCAATTCTATGCTGACAGGTGGATGACACGTTCTTCAAATTTCAACACATTACTGAGAAGCAAAGACCTGTTCCACCAATTTATAGTTGATATGTATGCCAAGATTGAATCGGAAAGACTATTGTACATACGAATAAATCAGAGGACTCTCAGAGTTGAGCAGTATGCTCATCTGAGGGATGCGGTCATGAATGATGGAAATATCTCCGACATAGGCCAGTTGATCATCTTGCCTTCCAGCTTTACAGGGGGTCCAAGGTACATGCACGAGCGTACTCAAGATGCCATGACCTATGTGAGAAACTACGGCAGACCAGACCTCTTCATCACTTTCACCTCCAATCCAAACTGGACAGAGATACAGGAAGAACTATTTGTTGGACAAAAACCACAGGATCGTCATGATTTGTTAGCAAGAGTATTTCATCAGAAACAAAAAAACGCTTGATGAGTCTCATCACAAAGATGATGTCTCATCACAAAGGCAAAGTTTTTTGGAGAAGTTCAGTGTCATATGTACACGATAGAGTGGCAGAAGCGAGGACTTTCTCATGCTCACAATCTGATTTGGTTCAAGGACTCCGTACACGTTCATCGCGTGGACGACTTTATGAGTGCATAAATCCCTAATAAACAAGAAGACCCGGGACTTTTTTCAATTGTAACTAAGCAGATGGTGAACTGCCCCTGCGGATCCATAAATCCAACCTTTCCATGCATGAAAGATGGAATTTGCAGTAAACGATAACCGCGCCAATTTTTGAAAGAGACGCAAACAGGATGAAACGGATATCCACTTTATCGACACAGATCACCACAAGACGGGGGATTTAAGGCTGACATCATTTATAAAGGATCGCAAGTGTCTATAGACAATACTTGGATTGTCCGGTATTGCCCTCTACTAACAAAAATTTTCAATGCCCATATCAACGTAGAGTATTGCAATTATGTTAAGTCTATAAAGTATGGCTGTAAGTATATTAACAAAGGATCTGACATGGCTATTTTTCAAGTGAACAGTGGCGAGAATGACTTAAATGAAATTGTCCAGTATCAAATGGGAAGATATATCAGCAGCATTGAAGCAGTATGGCGAATAATCAACTTTTCTATTCATGAGCGCCACCCCACAGTGATTCATCTGAGCGTCCACCTTGAGAATGGACAGAGAGTCTACTTCACACCAGAAAACGCTGCTGAACGTGCCCAAACACCTCAGGAAACGACACTCGCGTCTTTCTTCAGACTTTGCACCCCAGGTGAGTTTGCACACACCCTGTTGTACAACCAAGTTCCCAAATACTACACTTGGAACAATGGAAACAAGACATGGAACCGTCAAAAACAAGGACACGTTGTACCTGAGCAAACAGG
Source organism: Dolomedes plantarius (assembly GCA_907164885.2). Lineage (NCBI taxonomy): Eukaryota > Metazoa > Arthropoda > Arachnida > Araneae > Dolomedidae > Dolomedes > Dolomedes plantarius. The sequence goes on along the minus strand of OU015494.1, from coordinate 76,643,441 downwards.
AATATGGTCAAGCGATGTACTGGGCCGGGTGTACACCGTCCATCCAAACAATTCAGAGTGCTTTCACCTGCGCCTGCTGCTGCATGAAGTACCAGGCCCAAAATCATTTGAAGATTTGAAAACATTTCAGGGACAGCTCTGTGAAACTTACAAAAAGGCCTGCCAGCTTAGAGGCCTTTTGGAGAACGATGACCACTGGAAAAATGCACTCGAAGAAGCGGCTGCATCTCGATCACCAAAGGTTTTACGGATTCTGTTCCTGTAATGTTACATACATGCTCCATGTCATCTCCCGAACAGATATGGATGAATCATAAGGAGAACCTGTCCGAAGACATGCTGCACCAAGCACGCATGCAGCAGCAGAATATGGATCTGGACTACAGTGACGACATCTTGAACAGAGCGCTAATCGACATTGAGGACAAGATTATATTGATGGGTGGATCGGACCTAAAAAGCTTTGGACTTCCACAACCAAATCGAAACCTTGATTCAGTCCTGCCGAGTGAAGAACGTATGGAGCGAAATTATGATACGAATGTACTCACAACATAGATAGAGGAAAATGAGCCGAAAATGGTCTCAAATCAAAAGGAAGCATTCGACAAGATCACAACAGCAGTTTTCAATGGTCGCGGTGGCATATTCTTTTTGGATGATCCGGGCGGTACAGGGAAGACTTTTCTAATCAATCTTCTTTTGTCTAAAGTGCGACACAGAAACGAGATTGTCCTAGCTGTTGTTTCTTCTGGCATTGCTGCAACACTATTGACAGGAGGGAGGACAGCTCACTCGGCTTTCAAGTTACCCTTAAATCTGGCAAACACAGAGACTCCTACGTGTAACATTTCAAAAAATTCAGGAAAGGCAAGGGTTCTGAAGCATTGCAAGTTAATTGTCTGGGATGAATGCACCATGTACCACAAAGCCGCATTCGAAGCACTTGATGTCACATTGAAGGACATCAGAGGTAAGAATTACAGAATGGGAGGTGTAACTATGGTGTTGGCTGGCGACTTTCGACAGACACTTCCGGTTATTCCACGTGGAACCAGGGCGGATGAAATGCAGGCCTGCTTAAAATCGTCTTACGTGTGGAATGACATCGAAAGACTTGGTCTTTCAACAAACATGCGAGTTCATGTCAATGGTGATCCCTCAGCCCAGCAATTTGCAGATAACCTTCTACAACTTGGAAATGGAGCCATTACTGCTGATAATACAGGATGTATAGCCATGGGAACGATTGGAATGATTGTGACAACTCAACAACAGCTGAAAGAGGCAGTGTTTCCAAATGTGGCCTAGCACTTCACTGATCACACATGGCTGTGCGAAAGAGCAATCCTTGCCCCAAGAAACGAAGATGTCAACGTCATCAATAAGCAGCTTTTACAAGAATTGCCAGGTAAAGCTCAAGTTTACATATTGATTGACACCACGTATGATACAGAAGAAGCGGTACACTACACCACATAATTTTTTAATACGTTGGAGCTATCTGGAGTACCCTCTCACATATTAGAGCTGAAGATTGGTGCACCAATTATGCTGCTGAGAAATCTGCATCCACCTTCACTCTGCAATGGAACAAGACTTGATGTAAAGAATTTGATGCCGGATGTGATTGAAGCCACCATTATCACAGGACACTCTGCAGGCGAAGTCGTATTTATTCCCAGGATACCATTCATCCCTTCCGATATACCATTTCAATTTAAAAGACTTCAGTTCCCTGTCCGTTTAAGTTTCGTCATGAGCATTAACAAGGCACAAGGGAAATCGCTAAAAGTAGTTGGACTCGGTCTTCTCAAACCCTGTTTCTCCCATGGTCAACTTTATGTGGGTTGTTCTAGAGTTGGAAAAGCCGAAAATCTCTACATCCTAGCTCCAAATGGAAGAACAAAAAATATAGTATATCCTGAGGATCTCTAAACTGATATTTCAAGAAAGAAAAGTGAAAGAAGACTCAAGTGAATTTTATCAACGCTATACAGACTTTAATATAGCATTCAAGTCAACAACATGAATGGACAAGCTACAGATAAAGAAGCGTTAATTTAATTTATATCAGCCTTTTGAAAGACACAAATAAGAGGAGCAATGCCGTTTATTTATTTTATGATATTTATACTGTTATTAATTCTATGTTATTTATACTGTGTTTAGTTTTTAAATTGATTTTTGTTAACAAACATTAGACAATTTGACATTTTTACTTTTTAACATTTAGTAGTAGAAGAATGATGAAAGGCTGAATCTACTAAACTTCTGAGATGTGTATAACATTTCACATGGTTTTTTTAATGTTATTTATACTGTGTTTACTTTTTTAATTGATTTTGGTTAACAAGCATTCGACAATTTCAATCTTATTTATACTGTGATGAGTTTTTAAATTGATTTTGGTTAACAAGCATTCGACAAAATGACATTTTTACTTTTCAGCTTTACTTTTCAAAATTCTTTACTTTTCAAAAGACAATTTGGCATTTTTCCTTTTCGACTTTTAGTGGTTTATTATAAATTCAAATTAATAGAGATAATGTTAATGTTTTTTTGCAGGGAGTAATTTTTTGTTGACATGAAAAATGATTCAGATATAAATTGATTGATTTTTACATTATTTTCGACTCATAAGTGGTTTAAATGTAGATATATAAAAGCTTTCAACTTTTGTTAGTGTATTTAGGCCTGTAGTGTATAATAATATTTAATTTCTATTTGTATAATTAATATTTTTCCCACTGTCTGAATATTTTTTTTCTGTTCAAATTAATGGAGATAATGTTAATGTTTTTTTTGCAGGGACTATTTTTTTTATTTAAAAAATGATTGATATTATAAAAATTGATAGCTTTTAAATTATTAAGGAAACATATCCCTACTGGGGAATTCTCGCCTTGCAAATATTGCGAAAGGAGGATAAGGCGCCTTTGCTGTACGCCTAGCGTGGTGTGGAAAACAGCAGTACCGTCATAAAACGCCAGTTAGTGGCTACGTTTGCAGTTTTGTCATCTTTGGCTATACTGTGTTTCCTTTTCTTTAATTTTGCCCTTTTCATTTTAATCTCAATTTTAAGGCAAACCTTTTCAGTCATTTATTTTATTTTTGTAATTCTAAAATTTCAAAACAGGCTTTTCATTTCATTTTCTGTAATTTTGCACTCTTGATTTTAATCTCAGTTTTATTTCAGGGTCTTTCATTTATAGTTCTGATTTAAGTTGTGTTTAGTTTATATTTATACTATGTTTCCTTTTCTGTAGTTTTGTCCTTTTGATTTTAATCTCAGTTTTCAGGTAAACTTCAGGTAAAAATATTAAAATATAGTAAAAGAAATGTTCCTCAAACTGTGCTATATTAACTGTACTATATTGTTTTGTATGTTCTATTAGATTTCTTCTACATTATTTTGTCTATTAAAATATCTGTTACGATTTTTTATAAATATATATTTTTGCTTTTTTGGCATTAATTGCATACATTGACCGTTGAATTTAATTTGAATGTACTCCGCTGGTATTCAGCTAGTACTTAAATAAGGGTGAAGAGTAAGGTAATTTTAAAATTACGTTAAATTCCGACTTACGAACAATTCAAGTTACGATCGGCTGTCTGGAACGCAACTCTTTCGTTAAGTAGGGTAGTGTCTGTACGTATATAAATTTACACACACACGTATATATATATATATATACTGGTAGAGAAAACATAAGGACGGTGAACAAATGGCCATATTTAAAAAAATCGCAGGTGTGATTTCATGTCAAGTGTGATAAATAGGTAAAGACAGAATGTGAGACATGATATACCGTAATATTTTTTGCAAAATGAAAATCAGAAAGTGTTGAAACAGGTTGTGTCAGCAAAAGGTACATATTGACCCTAAAACAGAACAACACAAAAAATGCAGATTACTAATGACAGGCAATCCGGAGAGACATGTCAGTAAGATATATCTCCACAATGCAGTGCAATGCAACTTCCCACACGTAGTGGCATGCTTGAAATGGCGGGATCCACGAGGTTTTGAGACAACTTGTCCCACTTCTCTTTCCCCGCACGAATTTCACTGGTTTGTCGGAGACTTTGGATGAGCAGCAAGACGTTGCCCCAAGGCATCTCATAAATTTTCTAATGGATTAAGATCAGGTGAACATGCTGGCCACATGATACCATGAATATCCTCGCTCTCCAGACAGTCCTGAACGCCGTTGAAGCGTCAACAGGGCGCGTTATCATCCATTAACAGAAAATTATCGCCGGCAGAAGCGCGGAAAAACGAACATGAGGCAGCAGAACTCCAGAAATGTACCTTGCAGCGGTCATGGTCCCTATTTCAAGCACGTGTAGTGGTGTGCGGTCATTGACCATGAAGCCTGCCCATACCATGATGCCACAAGTACCATATCGGTCCCTTTCCTAGACTACCAACTTCACGCCATATCAGTTGCCGTCTACTATCAGAAGAAAGAATGAACCGACTCTCGTTTGTAAAGAGGACATTGGCCCAATCGTCCTCGGTCCAATGGCGATGCAGACAGCAGCTTTACAAACGGGCGCTGCGGGGAACTCTCGCAAGTGGGACTCACGCAACAGGTCTTCGGGCGTATAGTCCTGTCTGCCGCAAACGCCTTGCAACAGTTTTCCGGGGTATTTGAGTTCATGTGGCTGCATAGAATCGACTTGCCATTTTAACAATTGTACTGCCCCGGTTCCCTTTTGCCGTTAGAACGACGTACCGATCGTCTTCGGCCATGTCACTGCGAAGACGACCTCCTAGCTTGTGCCTGCTGTACTGTCCACTTCTTTGACCCGCTGTCCAAAGACTGGAAACAACACTGTGGACGATGTCGAATTCCCTAGAAACATCTGTAATTTGTCGCCCTTCCTCCAGCTTTCCAATTATCCGTCCACGTGTAAAATGATCGGAATGATATCTGCTAGACATGACCTCACTTTCAAAAACGCAACATTCTTTCGACCTGTTCAAATGGAAGGTCGAACACTCATTGGGTTCACGCGCCGAATGCCTGCAAACCGATCTGTACGCAGTCACGTGACCCACACGTGCAGTAATCAAAAATTTACATCACCATCTTGATTCGCATTGCATCACACCTTTATGCAAATTCCCACAAGCTGTTGCGTTCGATTCGGCGTCTGCCATCGTGTACCGAAACATCCATCCTTAGGTTTTGTCCACCAGTGTATACACACACACACACACACACACATATATATATATATATATATATATATATATATATATATATATATGTGTGTGTGTGTGTGTGTATATATATATACAGCATGTCCAGCAAAGGAGTCCCTGGTCAGATGGTGCTTTTGCTCGCAATAGAGCCACTGGCCTCCATGTTCGACGGATCTGAGTTGTTGTGACTATTTTTTTGTGGGGCACATTGAAAGATACTGTCTACAAGAACACTCCCACCACGCTGGACGAGATTCAATCTGTGTGGCAGCTGAGGTATGATGGCAAATTTTATTGTTCGTTTGCGCCACCTCCGTACAGCGAATGGTGGACATTTTGAAAAGATTGTGATGTAATGATTGCAAAGACTGATTGCAAAGACTATGAGATTTTTATGCATACTGATACGACTTGTAGAGTGCCATCTGTTAGTAGCTTTTGTAACTATTTCAAAAATTAGTGTATAAAATTCTTACAACTTACACGATAAACATACCATTTGTTGCATTCTTCTACAGATCTTTGTTTTCGACGTTTTTAATTTTGAAATTAGGGACTCCTTCGCTGGACACGCTGTATATACAGTGGCTCCCAAAAGTGTTCGTACACTTACGATTTTCATTGAAATAGGGGTCTATCCATTAATTAAAATGAATATTTCAGAATGGGTATTTAATAATAAGATCTATAATCTATTCTTAACAAAACTACATGAAATATTTTGAAAACATAGTAAAATTTTATTTTTAAGAAACCAATAATCCAAAAGTAACAAAAACTTTATCTCACAAAAGTCATCGTACACTTGTAAAAAATCTCTACATATTAGTAAATATTCTAATTTTTCGTTAAATTAATATTTAGTAGGATATCCTTTAGCATCAACAACAGGTTTTAAACGTCTGGGAATAGATTGCTTTAGTTCTTTTGTAATTTTTGCAGCAATGTTCATCCATTCTTCCATCATAATTGTTTTTAGTTTGCTTTTCGTGTGAATGTCGTGTTTTCGTACTCGAACCTACAGTTCTCTCCAAATATGTTCTATTGGGTTTAAATCTGGCGATTGAGGTGGTGTTTTCAAAACTTGTGGAGACACCAGATGCGAACGTTGAGAGCCGTGTGCTTAGGATCGTTATCTTGATAAAAAACAAAGTTGTTTCCAATACCCAAATTTTGAGCTGATAATTTTAAATTGTCTCTTAAAATATTTATAAAAACAGCATGATTCATTATGCCATCAATAAATACCAAATATCCTAGTCCTGATGCTGACATGCACCCCCACACAAGGATACCTCCACCGGCATGCTTAATTGTTCCTACTAAGTTCTTGGGATTAAGTTCCTCATTTTTTTTCTTCTCCGTACAATTATACGACCATCAGCACCAAAAATGTTCATCGGCAAATAATACATTAATCCAATAGGTTTGGGGCTTATTTATCATTGATAGTGCGAAGGGAAGCCTAAACTTTCTGTTTTTCTCATTCACAAAAAATTTTCTATGGGCAGAACGCCCATGTAATCCAGCTGTTCTGAGAACTCGTCAAAAAATTTCAGGTGAAATTGAAGTAGAAAATGTTTCATTGAATTCTGCAGAAACTTTTACAGCACTCAAACGGGAATTTTTCACAAATTTTCTAATTATAAATCTCTGATCACGTTTTATTAACTTTGCTGGATGGCCTTTTCTTACCTTGTTTTCGATCCAATTTTCTTCTTTAAAGCGTTTTTTCACATACTGCACAATAGAATGGGATAAATTAAGTAATTTAGCAATATTCCAAACTGATTTACCACTACTATGATGAAAAATAATCAATTTTCGAATGCTGTTTGTTGTTTCTTTACGACTACGAGCCATTTTTAGATAATAAATAGAATATTACGGAGTAAGCAAGAAAAATTAAAGCCAAACGATATTTTAAATGCCTCCACAATTCAAAAATAAAAATAAAGCGCCAGACGATAATTTTAATTATGAATTTATCCGAAAATATTTCAGTGTACGATGACTTTTGTGAGATAAAGTTTTTGTTAATTTTTGATTACTGGTTTTTAAAAAATAAAGTTTTACTATGTTTTCAAAATATTTCATGTAGTTTTGTTTAGAATAGATTATAGATCTTAATATTAAATACCCATTCTGAAATATTCATTTTAATTAATGGATAGACCCCTATTTCATTGAAATTCGCAAGTGTACGAACACTTTTGGGAGCCACTGTATATATGTGATAATATTATTAATAATCTTTAATCGCCCTTACTTGAACTTTCTTTCTGTGTGTGATAACCTTCTGACACCTTGGCGAGATGCTTTGCCTTCCCCAATACTAACTCTCTCCACCAATTTCCTGGACACCCCTCTTTGACCTAATTCTATAGTCGCCCATGACGAGAGACGCGGGTTGGCTTGGATGCGAGTAACATGTCTCTGTTTTCATGGAATAAACTTCAATTGTTCGTTGTGACTTGGAGCTGCATTTAATTTTGGCTTCGATTGTGCTTATTTTTTCATGAGATTGCCCAATTCTGGTCATTTCACACACACACACACACACACACATCTAATATATAAAAATGAAAATTTGTCTGTCTATAATTGTATAGAAATCCACAGTTTAGGAGCAGCGATCGTGAAATTTTACATACAGGCATCTTTAAAAACAGCCGAGAGACTTAAGAACTTCCAAAATAGAAATTAATTACCGTTAATTTTTAATTAATAAAAAACCAACAATTTTTTTAACTAAATGTAAGCTGTTACTCTTTGTGGAATCATCCCACTGAATATGGCGTCCACGTTAGGGTTAGCTGGCAAACAGCGAGTGAAAAGATAAAATAAATAAAATCAAAAAGTTTAAAGTCATATATTAAACCAGAATAATAAATGAAAATAATAATCTTTCAAGTCAGATTTTATACTCTAAAATAAATCGGATCCAACGGCATATTGACACTCTCACACGCGATGGAAAATTCGAATCAACCACGCTAAGTGTCACGAGATCTTTTTTGATCGCTACTGCAATCCCCTCACTTATGTCTTTGTGTCTATTGAAGAGTTAAAGACTAAGCTTCTATCCTGCTAACTTATTTCTGACTTAAAACTCCTCTTACTCTATAAATACATGTATATTCACCAACCCATAGCAACTTTCCAGTAATCTTAGTACAAATATTTTTCTATTTATTCAATAAAGCAGTATGTCATCGTGGCGCAATCGGTAAAATCGTTCATTTTTTGCCCTCCACGACCCGGGTTCGAGTACGGATCGTACAAATTTTGCTAAACCTGTATTTTCAGCTTTTTTATGGAGGCTTTTTTATTTCATTTTTTAAATTATTATTATTATTATTTTTATTTATTATTTTTTAAATTGTTTTTATTTTATTTTATTATTTTTAAAAATTATTATTTTTATTTTATTTTATTTTTCATATTATTAATGTGTATAACATTTCGTATACTTTTTTTCTATGTTATTTATACTGTGTTTATTTTTTTAATGGATTTTGGTAGGTTTATTATAAATTTATATATTTTATGCTTTACTTTTAAGGATTTTTTGCTCCAATGATAAAGGCTAAATATTTTCTATGTTATTTATACTGTGTTTAGTTTTTAAATTTATTTTGGTTAACAAACATTCGACAATTTGACATTTTTACTTTTCAGATTTACTTTTCAAAATTCTTTACTTTCCTAAAGACAATTTGACATTTTTCCTTTTCAACATTTAGGGGTTTATTATAAATGTATATATTTTATGTTTTACTTTTCAGGGTTTTTTTGCTCCAATGATGAAACGCTAAATCTAGCTGAATTCTGAAGAAATTATTCTAAATTTATGGTTTTTTATGTTGGGTTTTCTTTTTATTCATGCGTATAACATTTCACATGCTTTTTATTCTATGTTATTTATACTGTGTTTAGTTTTTAAATTGATTTTGGTTAACAAACATTCTTAAAATCCCGGGCAACGCCGGATAAATTATCACCTGTGTAGGTTGATAATTTATAAATTTTAAAACTGTTACCACATGTATATTTACAGATCCACAAGAACTTTCCAATATTTTTAATTAATAAATAACCAACAACTTTTGAAGGATGCGACTCTCGATTCACAGACGTTCAGTAGATGGCGCCACTATTTTAAACTTTTAGTATTCCAACCATAAAGCTACAGATGCTTCATGATTCTGTAGCTTCATGATTCCAACCTATCTGAAAACCCACACTTCGCTACGGAATACATTCAAATTAAATACAACGTCAATGTATGCAATTTATGGTGCAATATATATATAATAAATACGACGATCAATGTATACAAATGATGTAAGAAAACAAAAAAATAGGGATATTTTTAAACAAAGGGATATTTTTATAGACAAAATAATGTAGAAGAAAATATTCAAATTAAATCTTATAGGACATACTAAAGAATATAGTACAGTTTGAGGAACATATCTTTTACTGTATTTTAATATTTTTTTGGATAATGTCCAATCGTCTGCCGCATTAGCAAGAAAAAAATTTTTTTTTTGTCTATTTCGTTGTTAAAACCGTCACGTAATTTATTTAAAGTACCAGAAAAAGAAATCACATGATCAGCGTTTAATAAATTAAATTGTAAAAATTAATCTTTAAAAATTCACCAAAAATCAGAAAATGAAGGTAAAGATTCGAAAAAATATTCATTTTAAAGGAATTTTTATGACCTTTTTCGTGATATAAATTTTAGAACCCTCAAATTATTATTTTAAATGCAAACTTGAAAAAAGTTACAAAAACAGCTTAAAAATTTAATTTAAAAAAATCTAAGAAGAATTTTTCAAAAATCTTTCTTAGTGCACCCCTACATTATAAGAAAAATCGCCATGCAAAATTTTAGTCCTTAGGTTCAGCGGTTTGGTCTGTACTTTGTATGTCAGTCAGTCAATCATTTTGTCAGTCAGTTACGGAACTGTTTTATATATATAGATTTTTATTACTATCTTCATATCGTAACGTTAGCTTCATGCGCACGCATTATTTTCCTATGCTTTTTCTTATTATCTTTATAATAGCGTAATTTTCATATGATTTTAAACAACAATCGTTTTTAACTGGCATTCAATTGGCTGTTAAAACTTTATATTTACACCCTATTTAAAAGAAGTAGGGTGTAAATTGTAGGGTAGAAAAATGGTAAAATCAAAATTTTGTGCAATGAATTAAATTTCTCGATTAAAAGTAGTTTTTTTCTAAAAATTAATTTATTTCACTTGGAAAGCTAAATATTTTATGCACGCGTTTTATATTATTATTACTATCTTTATATCGTAACGTTAACTTCATGCGCGAGCATTATTTTCTTATGCTTTTTTTATTATTATCTTTATAATAGCTTTATTTTCATATGGTTTTAAACAACTATCGTTTTTATTCATAGTATGTTGGTTTTTTATTAATTAAAAATTAAGGGTAATTAATTTCGATTCCGCAAGTTCTTATTATCTTTATTTTCATATGCTTTTTCATTTACGAATTATTCAAATGTTGGTTAAAAAACTTTTTCGTAATTTATACATTTGTGTGTGTTTAATTATTGAAATTAATAAATTTATATTTCTGGAGAGGATGTTTCAGTTTTTAGTGGTACTATGATGAAAGGCTGAATGTACCAAAATTCTGAGGAGTTAATTATGGAGAGAAAAGGAATTTAATATGTAGAGGATGTTTATAGGAGTTAAATGTGGAGAGGAGTTGAATGGTTTGCAGCCCTCAATCAAACACTTCATTTTTTAAGAGGCAACTCTGCAGTCATATCATGGTTCTATTGGAAATTTCTCCTGAACTTGTAATTGCAGCTTTTTTTTTCCCCAATGATGAAAGGCTAATTCTAGCTGAATTCTGAGGAGTTTATTATAAATTTATATATTTATAGATTTCCGGAGGTTTTTTTCTATGTTATTTATACTGTGCTTAGTTTTAAATTAATTTTGGTTAACAAACATTAGAGAATTTGACATTTTTACTTTTCAGATTTTAGTACTACAATGATGAAAGGCTGAAATTCTGAGACGTGAATAACTTTTCACATATATTTTTTCTATGTTATTTATACTGTGTTAATTTTTAAATTGATTTTGGTTAACAAACATTCTTAAAATCCCGGACATCGCCGGGCACTTCAGCTAGTATATATATATGTATATATATACACTGAAGTTACACTGAATTAGGGATAGCAAAGCCTATGCAAATTGTGTAGCGCTGCGCATCATGTATGCGCAAGTGAGGGCGCTGTGGTAACTGCATATATAACGCGTACTGTAGTTGTTCTGAATTAGTTGTTGGAATTGCCAGTATGGGTAAACTGCCTGATTTAGACGCCTTCGATCGCGGACAAATCGTAGGTGCGCGACGCATGGGCCATTCAATTTCCGAAATCGTCAGACAGCTAGGATTTTCAAGGTCGACAGTGTCAAGAGTATACCAAGAATACATGGATGGTGGAAAAAAAAACTACCGATCCGGCAAACTGCAAACGACAATTAGCCTTGACAGTTGCTTGATGAGAGACGGCTCAGGCGTATTGTACGTAGCCAGCGAAGCCAAACATTAGCTCAAATTACCACCCAGTATAATGACGGTGCCAGACGTACAGTCAGTAAACGGACTGTGCAACGCTCGCTTCACCGTATGGGTTTCGGGAGCCGTCGACCTACGAGAGTACCATTGCTCTATACTCGCCATCGGGCTGCACGTCTTGCCTGGGCAAGAGAGCACAGAGACTGGAGTGTAGAGGACTGGAAACGAGTAGCATGGAGTGATGAGTCTCGATTCCGACTACTTAACGCTGACGGGAGGCTGAGAATATGGCGTCAGGCTCATGAAGCCATGGATCCTGCATGCCTGGCTGGAACTGTACAAGGGCATGGTGGCTCAATCATGGTCTGGGGTGTTTTTTCGTGGCACAGTTTGGGATCTTTGGTGCGTGTACCAACCTCACTCAATGCAATTCGGTACGTAGAGTAGCTGGGTGATCACCTCCATACGTTTATGCTGTTTTGTTATCCGCACGGTAATGGAGTTTTCCAGCAAGACAACTGTACCTCTCACAAGTCCCGGTTGGCTACTGGCTGGTTGGATGAGCATTCCTCTGACTTCTCTGTCATGAATTGGCCACCTAGAAGCCCAGACTTAAATCCTATTGAGTATCTTTGGGATGTTTTGGAACAAGGCGTGAAAGGCCATCACACAGCACCAAAGAACCTTACTGAATTATGGACAGCTTTAGCCAATATTTGGCAAGCCATTCCCGTGGAACGTTTCCAGAAACTTGTTGAATCTATGCATCGTCGTGTGGCAGCCGTTATCAAGGCCAGAGGAGGCCCAACTCGTTACTAGGTAGGTATCCCTAATTCAGTGGCACTTCAGTGTATATATATATACAGGTGGTTATCAAAATAATGGAAACACTAAGGAACATCATGAAAACCTTTATTAATACGGCGCAGAATGACTTTTGTCATTCAATACCACCTGATTCACCTTGGAAATGGATTATACAAGTCATGAATAGTGGTTAAGAATGTATTATACCATTCTTCAGGGAAAAATCATGAATGTTCCTGTAGAGATGCTGTAGTGGATATCGATACCTGGCTGTTTGCGCTTATGCATATCCCAGTGCTTGGATGATATATAATCGGAGGGATTTTACAGGATAAGATAAGATATTTGACTTATTTTTCATGGTGTTCAAACCAATACTTGACAGATTTAGCTGTATGTATAGGGGAATTATCATCCTGGAGAACGCCATCTCCTGCAAGAAATAATGTTTGCAACGTAGGATGAACTAGTAAACTAAAATTTCGACATAGTCATTCAATCTCCCTTTTAGGGTTACAATAGGGCCTGACGAAAACCACGAGATTCCATCCCATACCATGATAGTTCTACCTCCATGACTGACAGTTGATATGAGACAGCCAGAATCTTACAATTGTGTAGGGGTTCTCCAGATTTAAGCGCGTTCTTTTGCGAGTGTGAGGGTGAAAGTTGTGGGTATTTAGTAATTTTATTTGTATTTTAATATGTATCTTTTAATAAGTCAATGATTGTCTGAATATAATTAATTTGTACATTTCATTGCATTGTGATTCCCAAATGAAGGAAACAACTCTGGTTTTATATGACCAATTAATTTATTGATTAACATAAATGATATGATATAATACATTCCTACAAAACAGGTCATACTTCATCTACACATACATTTAATTCATTCACTACAAAATCATTATTCGAATTTATTCATTATACGAATTATCATTTAATTTTCGCTAACTTCCATTATCTGATTACTTCACTACCGCGCTCAATATTATTAAGTTTATGAAGGCTACGCTATAAGAACCAATGACGGTATAATATGAAGAGGAAATAAAGGGATCGTACCTTTACAGATGATAATTGGCTCGTCGTTGTGGACATCGGGCACGCAGCTATAACGGACTTCGTATCATACACACATCACTGGTATTGGATACACACACGGTAGAGTACAGGGCTCCTTTAGTCATTCTAGGCACTGGATACACACATGGTAGATTACAGGGCTCCTTTAGTCATTCTAGGCACTGGATACACACACGGTAGAGTACAGGGCTCCTTTAGTCATTCTAGGCACTGGATTCACACATGGTAGATTACAGGGCTCCTTTAGTCAATCTAGGCGCACGGCATCGGGCAATGGGGCGCATTCGTCTTACAGCTCTGCTGGTATCGGTCACGGCTTATATCATCATCATCGGGCGCACTTCGTACATTTTACTAGCTAGGTTGCTACTACTTCTGACTCTAACTTCTAACTCTCATTTCTAACTCTCTCTGTGTCCTGTCTGTCTTTTTGCTTCCTCATATTATTTCATATTATTTTTCTCTAATTTATGCCGGCTCCGCCTCTTCTCCATTCCATTGGCCATATTATTATATGTCATCACAATTCGTCCGTGGCTGCCTTTTCTGCATCCCCTTTTCACCAATACGCAATGAGGGCGGGATTTATAAAATTCTCCTTTTTTTTCGCATGCACTTTTTCCCATGCTCCGACATCATGAAACACGTGTTCTGTTTTATAGCCCTCATAAATTTTCAGTCTTCCTTTCTTCTTTTCTTCTCTTCGTTGCCATTCATTCTACAGCACTTTTATCTTCTAGTTTTATCTTTAGTAGCTTAGATTTATTGTTGGCCATTTGCTTCTTAGCCCTGCTTCTTTCTTACATTTCGCAATTATGTTACTTTGTCCCGTATTTTTCGATTTTGCTGCCCCTGGCCGTGACATTATTGTCATATCCCTATGACAGAGAGGAAGAATGTCAACAATGATTCATCAGACTAGATGCCGTTTTTCGACATATTTCTCGACCAGGATTTGTGCTCGTGGCACCATTGTGGACGATATTTTGTACATCAATTACAAGTGGCTTGGGAATAGCTAATCTTCAGTAAATGCTTTGTTTGTGAAGTTCCCTTCTACCTCTAATGGCTGATATTGAAACATGCAGATGCAGACTGAGCTCTTAGGCCATTTTGATTGCAGTTGTTTTCTTTCTTCATGTCACAATCCACTTCAATACATAGTCAGTCTCTTTCCCTCAGCTCTCCTTTTTGTCCACTATTCTGTTTGGCAAAGAAAGTTTTTCCGTGCATTCTGTATGCTATCATGACTTTTGATACCACAGCTCAAAAAACACGCATTAGCCCGGGGGTTGCAGTAACAGATACTCTAATTTAAACGCGTTCCAAAAATTTGCCCTTTTCGCAAGGTCTTCAAATTTTGACATTTTACGCTGTGCCCCCCAAAAGAACGATGCCCTTAGCTTCATTACTGCTACCTGACAGTAGAATAATACATATACTATATTATATAAAAAATACCGGTGGCCAGACTTGTTTTTTAAGGAATACGAAGCACATTCATAAACACCACTAATATTGATAGGTGCTTCCATTATTTTGATAACCACCTGTATATATATATATATATATATATATATATATATATATATATATATGTGTGTGTGTGTGTGTGTGTA
This sequence comes from Dolomedes plantarius, assembly GCA_907164885.2. Lineage (NCBI taxonomy): Eukaryota > Metazoa > Arthropoda > Arachnida > Araneae > Dolomedidae > Dolomedes > Dolomedes plantarius. Next base: position 76,628,123 of record OU015494.1, on the reverse strand, counting down.
TAGCGGGAAAATTCTCTATGGCGGCCAGTCATGGATCCGAAAAAAAAAGTGGCCAATTTGAGGGGTGGCAGGCTAGAGAAATTTTACTGAACATATGTTACGGCCAATATTCGAAGTCAGGACAATTTGCGAAAAGGCTGGCCACTTCAGGCATTGGCAAAGATATAAAACAGATTATCGGGCATTTCAGAGATTGATTTATCAGAAATATCGTATTGGTTTTTAAACATAAGTATAAAATAACAAGTTTTTTGTTGGAAAATTATTTTGCGGGCAACTATTTCACATAATATATTTTAGGTAATTTTCTGTAAAATTTATACTTTCTGGGTTTCTAAGCATCAAATACTCCATTCCTAAATTATGAATGTATTTTACTTGCATTAAATAATTTTAATGCAACCTTGTTGTGAAAAATCCATATAAGACATTGTATCTGGCTTATATTAGCTATGCTTGAAAAGTGCTTTTATGTGTAGAAGAAATATTAACATTAATTGCAATTTTTCTAAATTACATCATTTGTTAAACCATATCCAACCATATACCCCAAGAAAAGATCTATATAAAAATAATCCGTTTTGATATTCTCAGACAATATTTATGAAGACTGCTATTTCTACGTTTGCATTAACTTTTTATATTATATTGAGTCCATTTTCAGTATCATCCGGAAGTCATGTAAAAAAATGTAATGCAACAAATTTCCATTTATCCGACAATATGGGAAAATTTTCCGCATAAATACAAATAAAGCTTTGTTTTAGGATATCAGAGTGGGTTTAATGATAAAAGATGTGTTTTACAAGGCAAGGTATCCTAGAATATGGATATAATAAAATTAAATATCATGCGAAATAGAATAATTACAAGATAAAAAGAACTTTTTATATACCACGTTTTTAAATTTTCTGTTGAATCATATAAACTTGACAATTCTATGTATTAATAAATATTTTTTAAAATTTTTTGATGAATTATCCCATCAACTTGAAAGAAAGGGATCAATTCACATGTATTCTGTTTTCAAAATCGTCAAACGCCGTTACGCAAAAGTACAAGCATTGAATTCGATCGAAGCGCCTCCTTGCGGGTTTTTTTCCGAACTAATTTTCCATACAAAACACAATTAACTGAAAATGAATTCAACCCTGCTTAAATGTGGCTAAAAGTATTAAAAGAATGCATTGTCATCGTGTTCTGAGCTACTCTAAAAGTTTCAAATGTCTAGCTAGTCGGGGAGTTAATTAAAAATCGATTACAAGATTTGTACTGGACAAACACACAAATAAGAAAGCGAGTTAATAAAAACGTGGTAATAATGGAATGCGAAGGTATTTTCTGTTATCGAGAAAAGCAAGTAAGTGATCGTGGCTAAAGTTCTGAACGTTAAATTTATAGCTCTTTCATATTCGGCCCATGCACTCAGCAGTATGAATATCGGAGGCTTGGGCTTAGGGTACTATTGCTATCAGAGTGATGTGTTTTATACTATAAGGCGAAACGTCGCAACGTCACTGGCTACGTCAGTTTTCGTCTGCTATAGATCACGTGATTATCGGGTGGCAGAAAACAGAAGCCGTTCCTATGCGTTTGCATGTGTTTTTGGACGATACCTTCATTTTGAGTTAAATAATTTAAGTTTATTTATAAAATTCCTCATATTAGTTGTATGTAACAGGTATTTTAACACTTTTTTTCAATATTTCGCAATGTTTGAGAGAATATAATCATTCTTTTGTCGAGAATGATTATTATTATGTTGAGATATCAGGATAAATATCAGGATTGTATAGATATCAGGATAAATATCAGGATTGTATAGATATCAGGATAAGTTACTTCAGGCCAGCGTCTTGTATCGTAACTCCAGTCTTCCTCTGTCAATAAATACGGGTCACATACTGAATAAACCTTTCCGGGCTGTACCTGAATGTTTAATTTGGTGATATACCTTTGTTTAGATGCCGTATCTAAAGACTTTGTGTAATCTAAGAGCATTTTATTCAACAAGCTGTAAGAATGCTCATTGAACGTCATATTAAATTACGCAATGTTTTGCCACTCCTCGCCAAACAAGAAGTAAAATCTGCAAGAGTTGAGATGTGACATGCTGAGAGACACTGCCCTATTGGGAAAATGTTTTAATATTTTTTAATTATCGAATGTTCAACTTTTTAACTGAAATCCATTTCCTTTCCTATCAGCAAATATTTAAGAACATTTAAATTTGAGAACATTTTCATAAGAACTAAGAAATATAGTTTACAAGTTATAGTTTAAGTAACTATTTCCAAGTTTGCTTTCGAAAACACCATCTCAGTATTATACCGTCACTGCAAACTTCGTCACATTTTAGACAAAGAAATTCTAAACGTGGATTTAAACACTGGTTTTCAGTTACTCGATTTGAACGGTGGAATACATTTAATCTCTCTTAACTGCACATTGCGATAAACGAAAAGACATCGCGGAAAATAAGTTGCAAAAATGCATAAAACATATCAATCATAAAAAGTAACTTATTTAATTTAGAGCTGACTTCAGAAATGCAAACAAATATCCCAAGCGAAGCGCATAAGATTTACGGTGTTGGAATGAAACAAACTCGCCTGTTAACATATGAGGATAAACATTATCTATTAAATCAAGAGATGGCTGTAAAACATGGACTTTAATGCAAATACTTCCAGGGTAGAGCGCAAAATGCAATACTTTTGTATCAGTATAGATAAATAAATAAAAACTGAACTTGAAATTTAAAACATGAAGAGAAACTAAACTCAAACATATGAAAGAGTTAGTAGAATAAAGTTTAATAATGACATCTCTTTATCAACAGTGTAGATGAAATTATCAAATAAAGGATTTTTCTAAAATTTATGATGTTAAAAATAAGCACATCTTGGTACTTGGCAATCTTTCAAAAAATAAAGGAAGAAACCCCAAAACAACCGAATCCAGTCACATACGCAGCCTGCTAAATCCCGTTGCACAAAGTTTAGTCAAGCTTTCTTCAAAATCGACAAGACATAGAACTTAGTTTTAGGAATATGGTATAAGTTCTTCAAAAAATAAAATACTAAAACAATTTTTTTAGAAACGAAAATACTAAAAAACTAAAAAATAAGTTGTTAATTAATTTAGGGTATTCAATTTAAAGAAGTTAAAATAAAAGATACAATAATGATTTTCTTTATAACAGTTATTGTTAAACTTATAGTAATGTACTATATTAACTTTTGAAAATAATTTAAATGATTTGAAATACTAATAAACGTAAAGAACATTTTTGCCAATTAAATTTTAAATTTAAGATAAATAATACTTAGAATTAGTAATGATGTGATAAAATTTCATGAAATTGTAGATGATAAACAATTTATTTTATTATTCTTCATTTTTTTATATAAAATTGTTATGTGAATTTTAAATGAATGCAAGTAATAATTATTTGAAAATCTTAAACGACCTATTAGTTGCAGATATCAGGATAGACATTTTTCATTAGCTGTGTTTTTAAAGCTTTTTCGGGTTTAAATTAATTACTTTCCGAGCATAATCTATTTATTTGCATTAAATGCTTGATTATATATTAAAATGTGATTTATGTAAATAGATGCTGATGTCTTGCAATTTTTTTAGCTAAGCCATATTCAGACCTCTTTTTAAAACAAACCAATGTCTAACTCTTATTTATTATTTATACTAATATTTAAATATAAAAATATATAGTAATAGGATTATGATAGCTTTGTCAAAGCTCTGAGAGAGTTTGTTTTTCAGATTTCAGATAAGTTAGTTTAGAATTACTTTTATTAAATGCCATTATATCATCAATGTATCTGAATACTTTATAGTAGTTGTCATTGATATCACTTTATTCATACAAATACAAATTATATCTGTCTGGATACAGGAAGCAGTATACCTGCTTCAGGAACATTTAACCCCATTAATCTCCTTTCCTTTCTGGAACACTTTTTAGTGTTACTTTTATTCTTTCTGCCTTCTTTTTATTTGCTTTAGCATTTCCATCTTCATAGTTTTCCTCAGCTTGATGTAGTTTCCAAGCGAGAAATTCTACCCTTTGGTATTTTTTCTCTCATAGATGTCCTGTTAAGCGCCAAATAGGATTTTCAGCATACTTCACGTAATTCTGACCCTTAGTGAGCTAGCAAAATTAAAAATAAGACTTTCCTTTCTCGAGCTAACTGAGTCTATAATATATTCTTTTACACTTGTTAAATCCACAGGGGCTAATTTTTTCCTACCAAGGACTTATATATATATACGTCATTAGTTGTCAGCTGGAGCGGATATGTAATTAAGCTGCCCTTTTAACTGCGTTTCAGGGAGGTATGATGTATGATTCTTTATGTAAAAATGCTGATCTACTGTAAAAAGTAAAATCAGTTAAATTATGTTTCAAAGAGTTCTTTATAGAATTATGTAGTTCTAAATTTATGTTAGTAGTTGAATTATACGGTCAACTTTTGTAACACTAGAGAAAATCACATCGACTTCTTATAAGTTTGTACGTAAATAACTAATTACATTATATATTATTTATACGTTAATTATACGTCAATTACTACGTAATTCTTATACGTTAATTGCTACGTAAGCAAGTTCGAAGGTTGGCTGTTTCGTTAGTTGAGAAAATTACAGTTATCTTTTGCTGCTCGAGCTAAACACACCAAAACTTACAAATTAAAGCCGATTCTAATTCTTTATGTAAAATGCTGATCTACTGTAAAAAGTGAAATCAGTTAAATTATGTTTCAAAGATTTCTTTATGGAATTATGTAGTTCTAAATTTATGTTAGTAGTTGAATTCTACGGTCATCTTTTGCAAGACTAGAGCAAATCAGATCACCTTCTTACAAGTTTATACGTAAATTACTAATTAAATTATACTTTATTTATACGTTAATTATACGTCAATTACTACGTAATTCTTATACGTTAATCGCTACGTAAGCAAGTTCGAAGGTTGGCTAGTTAGTTGAGAAAATTACAGTTATCCTTCGCTGCTAAACACACCGGAATTTACAGATTAAAGCCGATTCTACAGGACAACAAACCTACCATCCACGGGAATCGAACCTGCAGACTCTGGTACAGCTACGGCCTTAGTGTTTGACAATCTTGCAACGATATCGTATAAAAAATTTTTAACATATATGTCAGGATAGAGCAATTAAATCCCTAAATTTAATATACAAAATAGTTCCGAATATCAAATCCATTGAAGAAAACACATAAAGTTGAAGAAAACACATATAGCAGTATTTATTCAAGACTTCGCTTAGTGATGGTAACAGATTACAAATCAGATGAAACTGCATCATATAGCAAAAAAATTAACATTCTTTTCAGACTTTAGAAACACATCAGGACACCAGAATCTTCTAGAACATAGATTGATGTACATTAAATTGTTATGCAAGCGAGATTGAAGTTGGGAAATTACTTGCATGGCAAGCTAAACCTACAAAATTATCACGATTAACGGTACAAGGGTTTTGTATGTATGTATGCATACATAAAGTGAAGTGAAATTTTTATAAGACATGAAGGCTAACCAAAAGAAGATGACTAGTAGTTAGTTTGCCTTTATATCTTGGATTTAAGTTTCACCTGTTAATATGCTTTTCTTCTTGCATAGGTAGTGCTGCGATCTGCGCCTTACTGTGCTAGTATTTGTATTAAGTGATTTTTTTCAACTGCTATCCTCCCCCCCCCCCGCGCCCCCCCCCCCCATCGCCACCTCGAAATTTTTCTAGTTATATATATATATATACTGCTGGCCACCCAAATTGCAACACCAAGAAAGACAAGATATATCACAACAAAATTTATTTTGTAGATAACATGTTGACCAAGTATCAAATGATTAAATTTATAGACTTCTGTGAAGTGTGGTTCCTGCCAAAATCAGTAGCCAGAGTAGCCGCCATTGTTCGAGATCACCGCTGCCACAAGCCTCGGCATTGATTAAAAGAGACTTTGGATAAGTTCTTGGGGTACAGCACACCAAGCAGCTTCCACACGTTGCCAAAGTTGATCTGCTGTGGCAGCTGGGGATGGAATCTGGGTCAATCGTAGAGCAACCATGGACCACATGTTTTCTATCGGCGAAAGATCCGGAGAGCGAGGCGGGCAGGGAAGCAATTCAATCTGGCGATTGACGAAGAACCGTTGGACAATGCGTGCCACGTGTGGTCGCGCATTATCCTGTTGAAATATGGCTGTGGGCAAGCCCTGAAGGTAAGGAAGGACAACTGGCTCCAACACCTCGGAGATGTAGCGCTGGCTGTTTAAAGTACCGCCAATGCGTACTAGAGGTGTGCGAGAGTGATATCCAATACAGCCCCATACCATAATACGCGGTGCAGGACCAGTGTGGCGGTGCATAACGCTGCTGTTCAGCACCCTCTCTTCACGGTGTCTCCAGACTCGAATGCGACCATCGTGGTGTTGCAGACAGAAGCGTGACTCGTCAGTAAAGACAATTTCATTCCATTCTGCCGTCCATATCCTTCTGCCATCGCACCATTGGCGGCGGAGACCTCTGTGGTTCTGCGTCAACGGTAGACAAAGCAATGGACGTCTTGCGGACAGACCACTCTGCTGTAAACGGCGTTGAATGGTATGCGCAGACACTGGATGATGCGTTACTGACTGCATGTGCTGTGCTATGGTTCGTGATTTGACTGAGCGATCCGTCACTGCCATGCGCACAATTTGCCTGTCATCACGTGAAGTGGTGCGCTGAGGTGGATGTGATCGATCACGCCGATCCGTCGTACCCTCCTGCATCCAACGATCACACCTCCGCATTACAGTTGTTTGGTTTCGTCCAACACGACTACCGATTTCCCTGAAAGATAATTCACAATCTCGGTAGGCCACTATCCTTCCTGTGTCGAACTCGGATACTTGATCAAAAGATGATCGCTGTTTTCGACGAGGCATAATTGATCGGTTTTTTTTTTAAAAACCACAAGAAAAACACAATTGCCGAACTTGAAATCGTCGAAATCTCCAAGCCTTAAATAGCGCTTTGAAGTTGCGCCACAGGTGCGCGTGATGTGCGTCTGCGCTGAAATTATAATTATTTGCATATTTCACCTCCGCTAATGCATGTTGTAAATTTCATGTTATTTGCATGTTTCCTTCAGGGTGTTGCATTTACAGTGGCCAGCAGTGTATATATATATATATATATATATATATATATATATATATATATATATATATATATATACAACCTCTGACAATAAAGTTCGGTGAATGAAGTCAGAACGGCCGATCTGGCAACATTGGAGAAACAAAACGGTGCACCTGCGTAGCGGTAGGTGTTGACCATCTGCCCCCACCGTTGTTCAGTTGAGCGTCGTTTGTGTCCCGTGTAAGACTTGTTTTACAAAGTGCTTGTTTAGTGCGTTTGTTCCGTGCTACAAATCGTTACCCAGAATTTAGGGATGACCCTTCAGCAGTCATCGTCGTTCCCTCAGGTATAAATTCCTTGTGGATAATGCCTTGACTATCAAAAAAAGTGATGACCATCGTTTTGATGCGTAATTTTTCTGCTCTGAACTTTTTCCGACGAGGTGATGCAGGAGAACGCCATTCCATGCTTTGCCGTTTCGTTTCAGGGTCGTACCTGAGACACCAGGACTCATCCTCAGTGACAATACAGTTCAAGAAATTTTGTGTCGCATCCGCCGTTTCGACAAAATCCTGTGAAGCCTCTAAACGTGCCTGCTTGTGATCTTCATCCATGTGGCACAAGACGACAACACGTTTTTCTTATCCCTAAATTCTGGGTAACGATTTGTCGCACGGAACAAACGCACTAAACAAGCACTTTGTAAAACAAGTCTTACACGGGACACAAACGACGCTCAACTGAACAACGGTGGGGGCAGATGGTCAACACCTACCGCTACGCAGGTGCACCGTTTTGTTTCTCCAATGTTGCCAGATCGGCCGTTCTGACTTCATTCACCGAACTTTATTGTCAGAGGTTGTATATATATATATATTGTGGTCATAAAAAACTTTGCCTATATATGGACCTCTAGCGGCTATTCCGTTCAATATATGGAGGTGAGATTTCAGATATAGTTATTCAGAAGTATGAGCTCGGGATTCTGTGAACGGCAACAAAGTGGCGCTCACGGTTACGGTTATAGGTACAGAAACTCAAAATTTTCGAATGGCAACACTCACTTTTTCCCGTCTCAAAACGTTCAGGGCATACGAAAACCCTAAAGAGCGTTGGAACGGTACGTGTATCACAAAAATCGGACGCGTTATGCACTCACAAAAAAACAGCTCTGCGAACGGCCAACAAAAACACGATCGAGGCGCAAAGAGGAAATTTGTATACGACAGAGGCAAGACACCAATCACTGATGACAGCATAGATCGGACGAAAGAAAACTTTTATTTGGATTAGATATTTTCCACATGGGTGCCGTCACAGGCCGTTCTCAGGGCAAATTTCCTCCGTGCGCCCAAATCGTGTTTTTGTTGGCCTTCCGCAGAGTTGTTTTTTGTGAGTGCATAATGCGTCCGTTTTTGTGATACACGTACAGTTCCAACGCTCTATAGGGTTTTCGCATGCGCTGAGAATTTTGCGGCTGGAAAAAGTGGGCATTGCTATTCGAAAATTTTGAGTTTTATACATATAACCGTAACCGTGAGCGCCACTTTGTTGCCATTCACAGAATCCCGAGCTCATACCACTGAATAACTATATCTGAAATCTCATCTCGATCGGTTGAGCGGAACAGCCCCTAGAGGTCCATATATCGGCAAAGTTTTTATGACCACCCTGTATATATAAAATTTTCATTTTATAATATATTATAAAATTTATTATTTTTCATATATTTTTTTAGATAGTATTATTCTGAAACATCCAAAACTGATAAAACCTAGTCTAGTAAAGTTATTTCTTCTTTAGTAAGCTTTTAGAAAATTTGAAGAATTGATGTGTATAAAAAAGATAAACAGTACGTTTAATTACAGTTTTTATGGTTTCATTTAGTACAGGTCAACAATCCACCATTCAACTAAATTAATGGAAATATTACATATAACTGTTTATATAAGAAATATAAAATAGTGAAAAGATTTCTTATGGATAGAGCATTTGGAAATATTAATTTAAGCATTTTAAATCTAAAGAAAAGTAAACTAGCTATTCCATAATATTTAAAGACTGCCTTAAATAATTTTATTGTTATTCAAGAAATATAATTTTTATTTTTTGTCATGATATTCATTATAATAGTTACAGGGGCTGATGTTAGTGTTCGTATATGCATTGTTTACTTTGGTTATTGTAGCAAAAGGGTTTTGAATGATTCTGTTTGTAGTATAGATAAAAGTTTTCAATGCGGGTTTGATTTCTTTTTACGATATCAGTTTGAAACAATTGAAGAGATTGAGAGTAATACGTACCTAGTTATAAACTGTGCTGAAAGAGAGAGTACACAAGCTTGTGAACGTGATTTTAAGTAATCCTTTGTATTTGAATATTTCTAGAACTATGTTAACGTTTTTGGAAACACGGTAGACTCCCGTATAACGCGAGTTCATACAACGCGTTAAAATAAGTGCTACGACTTTATTCGTATAAAGGTTTGTTCACATAGCAATCCGTTAGCGTAAGCGTAAAAGGTCAACCGAATATTCACGGATGATGATATGTGAGTCAACGGATGATGTCATAGCGCTCAGCTACATGATTGGTTAAAATTTATCGCTACGCTAACGGACTGCTATGTGAACTGACCAGTATTCACGGATGATGATACGTGAGTCAATCGATAATGTCATAGCACTCAGCTATATGTTTGTTTAAAATTTAACGCTAACGCTTACGGACTGCTATTAACGCTAACGGACTGCTATGTGAACAGACCAGTATTCACGGATGATGATACATAAGTCAACGGATAATGTCATAGCGCTCAGCTATATGATTGGATAAAATTTAACGCTTACGATGACGGACTGCTATGTGAACAGACCCTAACTCGATTCCCGTATAACGCGCTATAGAATAAAATGCGAGAAATTTTCTTTTTATACTCCGTGCATACTTTTATTTTTACGCACACGGGTTTTTAACGATTTTGACGAAGTAGTTAACATATGCCATGTTAAATATCACGATAAAATCGACTAAACAATTAGAAGTATATTTCACAAATGAGAATTCGTCAATGGAGCGCTCTATGCAATTTAAAAGGAATTTTCAAGAATGTCTTGCTCCATATTTTAAACTTCAGGCAGAGTTCGAAGCAAACAATGAGAAACTCTTGACAAGTAGCGTTTCACCGAGGAAAGCCACTAAAAAGTACATTTATTCTGAAGTAGATAATATTATTGAAAATGAATCAATCAATTGTAGATAAATCTGAAAAGAAAACAATCAACCACTTTCAGTGAATTCACTTTTCGGTGATGGAACATAATTTTGGATAACATGGATATTGAGTAATGGTCGACTTGACAATAATAAATGTGTTTTTAAGCTTTGTTTAACTAAATACAAAATATGTATAGTGAATTTATTTGTTAAACTATATTTCTTTTCATTTAAAAATGTGTATATCAAATAAAACAGTTAGTTTTTAATATTTTTTTTCTAATATTACATTTTATACGATCATATTTTACATGATAATAGTCACTCTAACATTTTACATTAACATAATTCGCATCATATAAAATTTTTACCCCTACAACACGAATTCCTCTAACCCGATTTCATACAATGCGTAATATATTAATTGCGTTATACGGGAGTCTACTGCAAAAGCGTTACGAAATCGGTTTGCGTAAAGGTTAAAAGTGATATTTAAAATTTCTGCTGCAGTCTATTAAAACCGATTAATTTTCACTTCTGCCTTAATTATTTTTTTATAAACTGTTATAGAATAAGGATACTTTTATTAGTTCCTAGATCTGTGTTGCTTGAAATCATCAAATGTTATAAATCTTTTTCAGTTGAGTTATAATTGACACTTTTTAGAACATTTTACGTAAAATGATATTATCCAAAATAGCATTTAATATTTGAAAGTCAATTTTGCATATTGTCAGAGTTCGTTTATGACAAATCTGAAATTTATACTTCTGGCTCACTGGAAAGCATTTTATGCTATACATGGATATAGGATAATTTAATGCTAAATTTAAGATGGGGAAATTCGAACTTTCACGCAGAATCATTGGCCGTGGAAGCATCTTTTATATGTGTCTAAGTATAAAAATAACTTTCTAGCACCATATTAATATGATCAATAGCTTTCCCGTAATAAGGGTGTCATCTTAGAGGTAAAAATAAGATTATACACTGAAGCGCCAAAAAAAACTGGTACATCTGCCTAATATCGTGTAGAGCCCCCACGAGCACGCAGAAGAGCGGCAAGACGACGTGGCATAGGCTCGACTAATGTCTGAAAGTATCCTGGAGGCAATTCACACCATGAACCCTGCAGGGCAGTCCACAAATTCATAGGAGTGCGAAGGAGTGGAGATCTCTACTGAACAGCACGTTGCAAGGCATACCAGATTTGCTAAATACTGTTAATGCCTGGGGATTGAGGGGGACAATAGAAGTGACTGAAGTGAGAAGAGTAATCCTGGAGCCACTCGGTAGCAACTCTTGACATGGGGGGGGGGGTCGTATTGTCCGGCTGGAATTGTCCAAGTCCGTCGGAATGCACAATGGACATGAAGGGGTATAGATGGTCGGACAGGATGCTTATGCACCCGTCACATGTCAGAGTCGTCTCTAGACATATCAAGGGTCCCATATTACGTCAACTGCACACGCCCCATACCATAACAGAGGCTCCACCAGCTTGAACAGTCCCCGGTCGACATGTACGGTCCATGGATTCATACCCGTACACATCTATCAGACCAATACAATTGGAAACGAGACTCGTCAGACCAGGCAACGTTTTTCCAGTCATCAGCAGTCCAATGAAGGTGTTGGGGAGGGGGGAAGGGGAAGGCAAGGCGTAAAACTTTGTGCCGTGCAGCCAACAGCGGTACACAAAAGGGCCTGAAGCTCCGAAAGCCCATTTCAATGACGGTCCGTTGAACAGTTCACACGCTGACACTTGTTGATACCTCAGCACTGAAATCTGCAGCAATTTTAGGAAGTGTTGCACTCTATCTCGTTTAAGTATTGTCGTCACTCGTTGTCAGTTCAGTTCTTTCAAGCTCTTTTTCCGGCAGTACCAATGTCGGAGATTTGATGTTTTACCGGATACCTGATATTCACGATACACTCGTGAAATGGTCGTGCACGAAAATCCAAATTGCATCGCTTCCTCGGAGATTGTAGGTCCCATCTCTCGTGAACCGACTATAACACCACGATCAAAGTCACATAAATTGTTATAACCTGCCATTGTAGCAGCAGGAACCTATCTAACTTATGTTAGACACCTGATGCCTTATATAAGCTCTGCCGACCGCATCGCGTTGCGCTGATTGATTGCATATCTCCGTTATTTGCTTACCCACGCCTTGTCGTAACGCTTTATAATCACTTATAATGCTTTCTATTAATTCCACTTATAACGCTTAATATTTAAGGGGTCGAGCTTCCGTAATATGCGGTTTTCCCCCAGACGGTCTAAAAACCACCAGAAAAGCACATTTTCTTCGACAATTTCAATCCGTTGGCCTTATCAGTAGAATTCCTGCGCTAATTCCTAAAGGGGTTGCATCTAAAACTTTCTGCGACTTATCACCTTCCCCTCGCAGTACACGTAATAAAAACCTTTGTCAACAGCACGCATGGCGCGGATTGGCGTTACAAGTTAGCGAGATCTCCTCCATATGGTATTCACATCAGCCTTCACGTGGTGACGCGGAGCTCCGAGGAGAGGAAATTTACGACGACACACAGCCACTTTTTCCCACACGAGAAGGATGCCTCCCTTAGATGTGGTTCCGAGAAGCAAGCCTCCGGTAGCTCATCGCCAAGATACGTCGCTCCAGCCCCGTCCGTCCGACATCATCATGATGAGCCGTTAGGCTTCTTTGTGACTCAATGTACTTGATATACAAATGCCCTTAAGGCGCGGACAATAAGTCCTTTACAATATTTTCTTCATTAAAATAATAAATCCAGATGCATCTATAAATCTTGTCTGTCACCCTTTATCTTTATCTTTCAGATATCTACTTGAGTTAACTGTAGCTAATATGAGCGCCATTTTATCAGTATATATCCACAGTACAAAATGATGTTAATCTACAAAAACCTAACACTACAACCTGGTACACGTGACCAGCCCGTCAACAAAGGTCTGTGAATTTTTATTTCCTTAATTCATTTTTTTGCATAATGATAACTCTTAAAATTTTGATCATACAATATGAAGAATACATAATACTTTTATGAGTTTAAATCCAGCATCTTTCATCATTTTCAAGTTAGTATTTATAATGTATAATGATACTTTTTTCCAAGTGTTGATTATATTTTTCTGATATCATAATATATGTGTATTCAGTTATACGGAAACATTTTATTTGATTTTGCATTTTTTTTGCGCAGTGTATAATTTTTCATCGCACAATTCTTTTCATTTTTTTTATTTTATTTCATTAGAGCTGCATATATTGATACTTTTTTACATTGTTACTGAACTTGTGTTTTTTTTTTTGGTTGTGTAAATGTTCTCTATGGCAAAAAATCAATCCTTAATGTTAAATATCTTGCCTTTTGATGACGAATCAGATCTTCTCAATTTTTTCTTCGATCAGGTACATGATATACAGAATATTAATAAGTGGTCTGATTTACAGACCATTGCATTTCTGAAAACTAAATTATCTGGTGAAGCACTTAAATATTTTATAGAATGCTCCCAATTTAAATCCCTAAAATCCATACACGAAATCAAGCAGAAATTTGCTGATTTTTTAAGCCACAATCAAGGTTAACTGCAATGCAAGAGCTAAATTCTCTAAAACTAGCCGCTGCGCGACCAGCATGGTCGCTTTTAGTTTTATATTTTCTTTTGCAAAACAACTCAACTGAAAGTAGCATATCTAAGGAATGTTACAATTACCTGTCATCATAAATATACGTTGTTTACGGGTATTCTGTATAGGGCTGATTCTAAAACATCGTGATTAAAAAATGTGAATTTCCATTACTTCAGAACAGAGTTAAAGATAAGACTGAGAAACCCAACACCAATGATTTTATAAATTACTTCCCGCTCTGTTTGTACTATTTTTCAAAATTAAGATATCTAAACTTTTTCATTACATCAAATAAAAAATTGCTAGGAAAAATTTTTTCACTTAAAAAAATAGAATAAAAATTCAGCAAGTACTAAAATATAGCGTGGGTTACATCACTCTCTGTATGTACTATTGTTCCCAATTCAGATATCTACACTTAATCATATCAAATAATAAATTGTTGGAAAAATTTCTTCACTTATAAAATGGAGTAAAAATCCAGAAAGTACTGAAAAAAGTGTAGAAAATTAACTATTACTGGCTATCGATTGCTATGCCTGCGACGGTTAAGCCTAACCTCGCCTCATTTATGCTCTTTCTTAATTATTTCTTCTTCGCTTTCCTTCTTGAGACTGTTCCCAATTTTCACTTGATCGTGCAGCTCGCTCTCGAGCATTCCTGATTTCAGTGCGTAAATCTATGTTGAGACGCCGTTGCAAATTGCGGATTTCCCGCAAATGTTTACATCTGGTAGTTGCAGCCGTTGCCATTCGGAGTGTAGAAATATCGTCGATTTTTGTGCCGCATACCTACGCGTTTTATATATATAGATTATTGCCATCTGAGACCATTTTGAACTTAGCGCATAGGCTAGATCTATTGATACAGAAAGTGTATCCTGAGATTACAGATTCTACAGCATTGGATGCTATTAAATGTCAAAAAATTTTAGAGGCCATTCCTCAATCACAAAAGATAAAAATTTTAGAGGATAACATCAAATGTTACAGTCAGGGTGTCACTAGCGCTCAACAATTGCAGGAAATGCAAATGGAAACAAATGTATTGGCAGCTCAGTCATCAAACCACCATTCTGTTGATCAGTTAACCCAACAAGTAAATGCTTTACAACGACAAATTAAAAACATGAATACTAACCAGTCTAAAACCAAGCAAAAGCCGTATGCTAGAAACTTTAATCAAAATCGCACACATAATTTCAGGTATAATTCTATGCATAATTCTCGTCCCAATTCTAGCAGGTATGTTAAAAGAAACAATAACAGGAATAATTTCAGACCATACAACGTTAGATCAAATATGAATGCTGAAAATAAACAATGTGCATTCTGTGGTCGCGTGGGGCATTTCATGCAGAACTGCTATGCTTTTAAAAGGTCTATTAATGCTAACAATAATCAGAACAATGCTAATACTACTAGTAGGCCAAATAATTCAAATTTTCCAAACCCCAGTGCTCCTTCTTTTACTCATAATTCTAATTTAAACTAAGAAATGAGACTGATTGTGATGAAAATCAGTTCTCAATTGCCCAGTCAGCCAATGTAAGTACTAAAACTTTTTACCATAAATCTACTCAATATGTACCAATTATAATGAAATCTAATACTTCTACACAAACCAATGTAAATAATGTTGCTGAAGGTAATGATGATGTGTTAAATACTACGATGTCTAATTCTGTGACTAATGCAAATTATAATATGTTTAATGAGAATGTTGATAATTTGAATTTCTCTTTGCCTATTGTCAATGTTAATCTACAAACTCATGATTTACCATTGCTAGTCGATTCTGGTTCGACGATCAGTTTAATTTCTAAAGCTTTTTTTGATGATATTAAACCAACTATTAAATATAAATTATTAGCTAGAAACTTAACTATTAAAACTATTAATTCTACTGTCCATTTCTTCGGTTGTGCATTGCTTTCTTTTAAGATTGACAAATTCAACTTTAAATATTCTTTTTACATCACTTCTTTAAATTCTCCTGTGTTTAAAGCAATTCTTGGTTATGATTTTATGCAGAACAATGGTATATCCCTGAACATGACAGAATCATGTCTCAATGTAAAGAATTCTAAAATGCCATTGATTTCTTTGCCACAAAATGAAACTAACAATTATACTTTAACCCATTGTAATAATAATAATGATGTTCATGTATCTTGTTTATCTAACTATAATGAAAATGTTGTGAGTGATCATACTAATAATATTGCACAAACTGTTAACAATTCTGACATCAACTATAATGTATTTTTGAATCACAAACTTATTATACAACCACATGATAACACATATGTAGAGGTCCACACTAATTCTTCTATCCCTGTGTCTGAATTTCTGTTTTCTCCTCGTTTTGCTGCTAATTCTCAAATTATTTGTTACCCTTCAATACATTCAGTCCAAGAGATTGCTATGGAAGGTGAGGATTCTTCCTCGTCAAATGCAGTTATGCAATGTCCTACTGTTGTAGCATGCACATCTTCAGAGGTTAAGCAAAATGCTGGAATGAAATTCTTTATTTTTTTACAAAACATGTCAAATCAAACCTTTCATTTGAACAAGTCTGCCATTGTTGGCGACATATCTCCCCTCGACTCTATCCAGAGTATTTCAAAATCTCAGGATTCTTCTTCTGCTAGCTCTCAAACTGTCAATTTCATTGAAGCTTCAGAGGAAATCTTGAGTCAGCGTAAAGCTGAACTTTTACCTACGGATTTTGACTTTGCACATTTGGTTGAAGAGGAGAGAATTTCTTTGTTGAATCTTTTAATGAATAATTCTGCTGCCTTCTCCAAATCTTTGACTACTTTAGGTCACACTGATAGGGTGAAGCCTCATATTTCACTTTTAAATGACTTCCCCATCAAATCTTTGCATTTTCCAATTCCTCAGGCCTTGCAGTCTACTGCAATTCAGCAGTTAGATGAAATGCAATCTGCAGGGATTATAGAGAGAGCGAATACAGAATGGGCTTGCCCCATGCTCCTCGTTAAGAAGAAATCTTTGTCTAACAATCAAACTCCTAATTATCGACTTGCACTTGATCTTCGACTTGTGAATTCTGTCATCAAATCATCATCTTATCCACTTCCTAAAATTAACGAATATAATATCTAACCTTTCCAATTTAAAATTTTTCACTGCGTTGGACTTACCTAACGCCTATTGGCAAATTGATTTACCTCAGGATTTACAACATATTGTTGCTTTTACTACTCCTTTTGGCTCTTTCAAAAATAAACGGATGGTTTTTGGTCTCAAGACTGCCTCCATTGTCTTTCAATCTTTAATTGACTCAGTGCTCGATGAAATTCATTTGCCTGGGATTTTTGGCTATCAAGATGACATTGTCATTCGCTCAAACAATTTTCAGGAAACTTTGTTCAAATTAACTACTGTTTTGTCTACTTTAATTAAATTTAATATTACTTTGTCTCCTAGTAAGTGTTCTTTCCCCACTACTAGTATAAATTTCTTAGGTTTCCATGTCAAGCAAAATTCCATTACTCCCATTGAATCTAATATTGTCAAAATTACCTCTTTTCCTATTCCTAGAACTAAACGTCAAGTTAAAAGGTTCATTGGCGTTTGTGGATATTATAGAAATCTAATTCCAAAATATGCTTCGTTAATTCAACCATTAATTGACTTAACTACTCCAAAAGCTAAATTTAAGTGGGAAAGTAATCATCAAAATTCATTAACTAAATTACAAAATGTTTTCTTCAATCATCTTTTTGTCACTCTTCCAAATTGGGATCAACCTTTTTACCTTAACACAGATGCTTCACTTAATGGAATATCTGGTATTTTGTTACAAAAATCTAATGATACTTTCATTCCAATATCTTACTTTAGTAAACAATTAAAACCCTCTGAAAACAGATATCCTGCTCTTAAATTAGAACTTTATGCATTATTCAAAAGTGTCATATCATTTAAACATTACATATTTAACCGTAACTTTACTGTACTAACTGATAGCAAATCCTTAATTAATTACAAACATATTGCTTCACCAACTGATATAACTACTCGATGGCTCATGGAACTTAGTGAATATTCATTTAATTTTGTCCACGTTCCTGGTAAAGATAATGTACTTGCTGATTTCTTTTCTCGTTTTGATGAAAATCCACTTTGTGAAACTGTGTCTACTAATCCTTCGTTACTTCAATCTGAAGTACTCCCTATTGTTTCCTATGTTGATTCTAATATTCCTCATGTTGATAATAATACTTGTAATGATGTTCTTGATACTTCCCTAATTTCAACTTCTAGTTGTAATGCTGTGTCTCAATCAAATAATCCTAATAATCAAGTTAATAATATCTGTACTTCTCATAATATTAATGTCAATCAAGCTGATGATAATACTAATGATCCATGTTTGGAAATTTCAACTCAAACTTTTCTAAATGAACAAATTAATGATGTTAAATTAAATATTATTCGAAATTCCTTAAATTCTAAACGAGAACATATTCCTAAAAAGTTGCAATTTTTCTATATTCATCCTGAAACAAAGTTACTTTGCTGGGACAACAAATTTTCTAATAATTCATCTCCCCACAATATCATTGTTGTTCCTGATTCACTAAAAGCAAAAATTTTAAATATAATGCACTTACCTCATTTTGGCATAGACAAAACTTATACCCTACTTAAATTACGTTACCATTGGAAAGGTATGTATGCTGATACTCTAAATTTCATAAATTCTTGTCATACTTGCATTAAACAAAAACAACAGAATATTCCAAAAGCTCCTTTTCAATCTATTCCTATTCCAAATTCTCCGAATCAAATTATTGCTATGGTTATTTTAGGTCCCTTACAAAATTCTCAGTATATCCTAACTATAATTGATCATTTTTCCTGACACATGCAATTATATCCACTTTCAAAAATTACTTCTGAGGCTGTTACTGACTCTCTTTTCAATTACATTTCAACATTTGGTCGTCCATCTACTATTTTAAATGATTTAGGAACTCAGTTCACTTCTGAGGTTTTCAATAAATTTTCTTCTTTATTGGGTATAAATTTGTCTCATGCGTCTTCTGGACATCCACAGGCAAATGGCATCTGTGAACGTATAAATACTTCTATCAAATCTACTATCAACTCATTACTCGAATCTTAGGTCAATTGCAAACAGGCTGTACTCATTCATCAAAATTTGTACAATGGTTCTGTTCATTCTTCCACTAACTTTGCTCCTAACATGTTACATTTTGCCAGGGAACTTTCCCTCCTTTTTGATACCTTTAATAACAGTGTTAATATTGAACAATTAGATAAGTCTGTTTACTTACATAACATTTTGACATCATTAAAACACATCTATCAGTCAGTAATTGAAAATCTTAAAGTAAAACAAATTAATCAAGCTGATAAGCAACTTCCTCGTGCTAAACTACGTCAATTTCATATTGGTGATGTCGTTTATTTAAAATCTAAGAACAAATTCCATAAAAAGTTTACTGGACCATATGAAATAGTCACTAGACACTCATTGGTCACTTATTCTATAAGGATACTTAATAATACTTCTGCTCATATATTTAAAATACATACTGATAGACTTTTGTTAGCTCCTCCACGTAAAGCTTACTTAAAACAAACATGTAACAATAACTCTCTAAATGAACAACCTACTAATCGCCAACACAGGACGTGATACTATTTTAGAACGAGAATTTAATTTTTTTGTATATATAATTGTTTAGTTGAGTCGCGACACTAGATAGTTATAATGTATGTGTTGTTGTGTCCTAGCCTTTCTTTACGCTGGCGTAGATCGGCTCCTTGTTTTTATGTTTGTTTGAATGTAAATTAAATCCTACGTTTCTGTATTTAGTTCTTGCACTGTTAAGACATTCTACAGGTATAATTGTTTAGTAAAAACTGTAAACCACCACACGATTAATGTAAGTGAAGCTGATGGTAATTTGATTAGGTAAACAAATACATCACTTGTCAAGTACAAATACTCATTGTATTCATACCTTTGTACTCATAGCAGATTAATTGTAATGAAAATGATGAAAAGATATTGGAAATAAGGCAACGGTTTTTTTATATATGCTGTTTGGCCAAAACTCATATTTTTAGTTTATTTTTCTTCACACATTTTTTGTAATGTACAATACTTTGTTGACTAGGTAAGAACTCCACTTTCGATCACATATAGATATTTTTTTGGTGAACATGTTACCTCTCCCTGAAAACACTCCCCAATCTTGTATTATATATATATTTCATTGTCTACTATTATTTGCATACTTTATTATATACCTTATTCACATTTACTATATATATATATATATATATATATATATATATATATATATATATATATATATATATATATATATATATACTTCATCATGTGTTATTCAAACTGAGGGCTACTTTTATTATCACCACATTTAATTTGAGGTTAAATTTTGTAAATCCCGTACAATGGGACTTTCATTTGAGGTGAAATCTTATACACTAGTGTAAAATGTTTTGTGACACTACAAATGTGCTCACTCAGAGGGCTGCAGCCTCATCTTCATTATGTCTTTGTCGTCTGTACTGATAATTGATGTACGTACTGTTCGATATTTTACTGTTGTCATCATTGGAACAACAGCAATATCACGTATGTAAGTCCACTCAATGTAGTGGCAGCTATATTCCCTCAACCTCATTGAATCATCTCCCTCTTTGATTTTGTACTTCAATTACTATGCTATGTTATATATATATATATATATATATATATATATATATATATATATTTACTCCTTTGTTTGTTATTTGCTGATTATATACATTCATACATATTTAACCACTGTATTATATATATTTTTTTAGGGGAAGTGCTGTCCAGTTTTGCTGTAAGTTAATACACAATTTGAATTTCATTTACAATATGTATCAAAATAAGACAGAAATATCATTTTGGCGTTACGCCATTTTTTTGTGTCTATAATAAGCAACAATTTCATACTTTTTTTCTTTTTTTGTGTGTCTGCGGGGGTGAATGTCGTAACGCTTTATAATAACTTATAATGCTTTCTGTTAATTCCACTTATAACGCTTAATATTTAAGGGGTCGAGCTTCCGTAATATGCGGTTTTCCCCCAGACGATCTAAAAACCACCAGAAAAGCACATTTTCTTCGACAATTTCAATCCGTTGGCCTTATCAGTAGAATTCCTGAGCTAATCCCTAAAATGGTTGCATCTAAAACTTTCTGCGACTTATCACCTTCTCCTCGCAGTACACGTAATAAAAACCTTTGTCAACAGTACGCATGGCGCGGATTGGCGTTACAAGTTGGCGAGATCTCCTCCATATGGTATTCACATCAGCCGTCACGTGGTGACGCGGAGCTCCGAGGAGAGGAACTTTACGACGACACACAGCCACTTTTTTCCTCACGAGAAGGATGCCTCCCTTAGACGTGGTTCCGAGAAGCAAGCCTCCGGTAGCTCATCGCCAAGATACATCGCTCCAGCCCCGTCCGTCCGACATCATCATGATGAGCCGTTAGGCTTCTTTGTGCCTCAATGTACTTGATGTACAAATGCCCTTAAGGCGCGGACAATAAGTCCTTTACAATCTTTTCTTCATTAAAATAATAAATCCCGATGCATCTATAAATCTTGTCTGTCACCATTTTTCTTTATCTTTCAGATATCTACTTGAGTTAACTGTAGCTAATATGAGCGCCATTTTATCAGTATGTATCCACAGTACAAAATCATGTTAATCTACAAAAACCTAACACTACACGCCTGTACCAGTTTTTTAGGCTCCTCAGTGTAGTTAATTGTTACGCTATTATTTGAAGGTACTGTTTAAAAAAATTATTTTTCCCTTATTACTCATACGCAGTTATAAGAATAGCTTGCTATGCATCATCGAAGTATACAAAGATTTTATGATAGGTTTTTAAAATAAAAATGAAGCAAATATCTTTGAGGTTTATAGCTCAAAATTTGATTTTATTTCATTGTTACTATATTATTTGAAAGTACTGTTTAAAATAATACATTTTTCTTGTCTCACTCTTACGCAGTGAAGAAATTATGATTTGTAATAACGATTCAATTTGTAAAAGCGGTGTAAACCATACGCTTCCTTAATTTGTAGTTTTTCCCCCAGACACTCTGGGTTTTTCTGAAAATGCATCTCTTTTTCGAACCAACAAAACTGTTATCGGGAAGCACTCACATTCTTCCTTAATCCTTTAATCCCCAAAAATCTGGCAAACTTACATTTGGCACGATAAATCTCCCTTCCCCGCAACACGCAGAAAAAGCTAATCTTTGTTCTCTAAGCTCCGCTCCAATGCTTGGCGGGCGCAGCTCCACTGCTTGGCGGCGCCAAATTCCACATCTGGTCAGCTCATCAAGACCACGTGATGTCGGGGTCTCCAGCGGGAAAGTTTAACGACTAAAACAGAGAGAGCGCCTTTTTCCAGCACCGGTGATGGACGCAGCGATGAGGAGCAAAAGACAACGGTTCCGCGGCCTAGCAGTTCCAGCAGCGGCCATTTTTAGCGTCCCCAGACTGAGACGTCCACCTGATCCTTATAGGACAACATGGCTTTTTGTCATGACCTTAAGCCACCTGCATTTCATTTGTCATAATTAAATAAAACCCATAAGATGATCATCAACCACGTTTTTCGACTTTTTTTTATTGTCACATCTCTTTGCCTGTTTTTCAGCATGACAAGTTTAAATCTTCATAGTTATGAGGCCTTCCACCTTCATCTTTCGAGAACACAACGCAACCCATACGACAAAGAATGGTACTCGTGACCATTCCCAGCAACAAGGTCTGTGATTTTGTTTTATTTTTTAAATTTTTCATGAGTATGTCACTTATATATTTTAATATTACTTCGATATTTTAATATAATGTGACTAAATGGTAATGTGATATTTTTATCTGACATCTCACTTGATTTTACAATATTGAAATGTATGTATAATGATTTATTTTGCAAATTATTTATAGTGCTTGACAGTACATTATTTTTCTTTTCTTTTCTTGCATAGATATAATGTTAATTTATTGCACATTTATTGTACGTTATCTTTTTTTTAAATGGTTATACTAATGCTAAAGTTGTAGATTTTGTTAATTTTTACTCACTGATAATTTCTTTTTGCTGAAAATGGCAGCTTCTAAGTCTATGTTACTTAACATACGATTTCATTACCTTTTGAAGGGGATGCCACCCTATTAAATTTTTTCTTCGAACAAATAATTGACCTCCAGTCCTGCAATAAGTGGACTGATATTCAGGCCATTGCTTTCTTAAAAACGAAGTTAGCCGGTGTAGCTTTAAAATATTTCATCGAATGTGCTACTTTCAAAACATTAAAAACTGTTGAGGAAATGAAGAATAAATTTGCAGAATTCTTTAAACCGCAGTCTAAATTAACTGCTATTCAGGAGCTTAACTATTTGAAATTATTACCCTCCGAGACGATAAGCAACTTAGCACATAGATTAGATTTATTGATCCAGAAGGTCTATCCGGAAATTGATGACCCAAAAGCACTTGATGCAATTAAATATCAGAAATTTTTAGAAGCAATTCCCCATTCTCACAAAATTAAGATCCTAGAAGACAACATCAAATCTTATGATCAGGCAGTACCTAGATCCTAACAGCTGCAGGAAATTCAATTAGAGACTAATACTTTAACAGCTCATGATCCGAATAATACTTCTGTTATGCATCTAACTGCTCAAATCAATGCCTTACAGCAAAAAATTAAAAATATAAGTTCCACCAAATCGCAGATGAACAAGCCTTATACTAAAAATTCTAATTTTGTGCAAAATCGTAGGCAGCAATATAATAAAAATTCACGCTATCAGAGGAATCGCCAGAAGAACAATAACGATAACTTCTATGCAAGAAATAGAAATAACTTTGTGGAGGGTAGGGGCCAAATAAATGGTAGCAATCGTAATTCTCAGTCCCAAGCTTGTGTATTTTGTGGAAAACTCAACCATCTAATGATGAACTGCTACTTATTTAAGAATACTATCTATATATATAAAACGCGTAGGTATGCGGCACAAAATTCGACGATATTTCTACACTCTGAATGGCAACGGCTGCAACTACCGGATGTAAACATTAGCAGCCGCCCGCAATTTAAAACCGTGTGTGTGTAGTGGAGACATTTGTTATAACCGCTGATCTTTTGACAAAATATGTTTAGACCTATCAAATTCAGTGTTTAGTCATGGACAGTTGCATGTAGGTTTATCTAGAGTCCGTTCTTTTGATTCTTTCACTGTAGTATCTCCTACTTCTGAAAAACTCAACTGTGCATATCAAGAAGTTTTATGGATATCATAGTTGTAATCCACACTATATTTTAGTACTTGCTGAATTTTTAATCAATTTAAAAGTGAAATTTTCCCAACAACTTATTATGTGATATGATTAAGTGTAGATATCTTAATTTTGAAAAATTGTACATACAGTGAGGGATGTAATTTTTAAAATCATTGGTGTTAGGTTTCTCAGTCTTATCTTTAATTTTGTTCTGAAATAATGAAAATTCACATTTTTTAATCACAATGTTTTAGAATCAGCCTTATAGTGAATTTAGCAATGATTATAAATTTTTTGTCTGAGCTTCCACTACCCCTTAGCAACGTATATTTATAATGACAGGTAATGATAACATTCCTTATATATGTTACCTTCAGTTGAGTTGTTTTGCAAAAGAAAATAAAAAATTAAAAGCGACCATGCTGGTCGCGCAGCAGCTAGTGAGAATGAATAATGCTAGTACTTCTAGTAGGCCAGGTAATTCTAACTTTCCAAATCCCAACGGCCCTTCTTTTTCTTTTTCTCACAACAACAATTTAAACTAATGTATGAGACTGATTGTGCTGAAAATCAGTTCTCGATGCAATCCCAGACAGCAAATGTACTGTCAGATACTGTAAATATACCAGGTGTGTCAACTATTGTAAATGTGCCATGTCTTTCTAAGACTAATAATATGTCAAATGTAAAGAACCATGCTTCTACACAATATTCTTCTTTGGTAATCACATGTCATAATTCTACACAAACTGAGTTAACTAAAAATGTATCGGAAAATAGCAATGATATCTTAAATATTAATGAGCCTAATTCTGTAATTGATAATCCTAATTGTAATATAATAAATGAAGTTGATAACAATGAATTCTCTTTACCTATTGTTAAGGTAAATATACAAAGTAATGATGCTGATATTTTAATTGACTCTGGTAGCACAATAAGCTTAATTTCTAAACATTTCTTTGAAACTATTAAAACTCTGTTAAATATAAGCTATTATCTAGAAATTTATCCATAAAAACAATTAATTCTACTGTTAACTTCTTTGGATGTGCCCAGTTTTCTTTTAAAATTGATAAGTTAACATTTAAGCATTCTTTTTTCATAACCAACTTAAATTCTCACAATTTTCATGCTATTCTCGGATACGACTTCATGAAACAACATAATGTTTCATTACACATTGATGATTCTTGTTTGTTGATTAAACATTGTCGAATACCCTTAAGTAAATTAAGTAATATAAATTTTGTGAACTATACCATAAGTCATCAAAATATTGTCTCTGGTCATATTGATAGTAATAATGATGTAAATAATTGTGATACTAATGTTCCACATGTTGTTCCAAATAATGACACAAATGTGTATTTATCTCAAAAATTGTTAATTGAACCACACACACAAACTTATATAGAGGTACACACCACATCTCCTGTTCCTGATTCTGAATTTCTTTTTTCGCCTAGTTTTGCTAACTCGCATATTGTTTGCTATCCTTCAATACATTCATTCCAAGAGATTGCTATGGAAGGTGAGGATTCTTTCTCGTCAAACACTTTGTTGACATGCCCTACAGTTGTAGCATGTACAACTTCTTCAAATTCTATTTTGCCATGCCCCACAAATGTAGCATGCGCATCTTTTTCTTCTGCGGTTAAGCAAAAGGCTGGAATTAAATTTTTTATTTATATTCATAATGATTCTGATCACACTGTTCACTTAAACAAATCCGTCACTGGTGGTGAGATAACTTCCATTGACTCAATTCAAAGTTTTTCAAAATCTCATGATTTTCCTTCTGCTAGCTCTCAACACATTAATTTCATTGAAGCTTCAAAGGAAACCTTGTGTCAGCGTAAAGCTGAACTTTTACCCACCGATTTTGACTTTTCTCATTTGGTTGAGGAGGAGATAATTTCTTTGTTACATCTTATCATGAATAATTCTGCCACCTTTTCCAAATCTTTATCTACTTTAGGTCACACTGATAGGGTGAAGCCTCATATTTCACTTTTAAATGACTTCCCCATCAAAACTTTACCTTTTCCAATTCCTCAGGCCTTGCAGTCTACTGCAATTCAGCAGTTAGATGAAATGCAATCTGCAGGTATTATTGAAAGATCGAACACTGAATGGTGTTGTCCGATTCTTTTGGTCAAGAAAAAGGCTTTAACCAATCAAAAACCTAACTATAGACTTGCACTTGATTTACGACTACTAAATTCTGTCATCAAATCATCATCTTATCCACTTCCTAAAATTAACAATATTATTTCTAACCTTTCGAATTATAAATTTTTCACTGCGTTGGACTTATCAAACGCCTATTGGCAAATTGATCTTCCTCAAGACTTACAACATATTGTTGCTTTCACTACTCCTTTTGGTTCCTATAAAAGTAAACGGATGGTTTTTGGTCTCAAGACTGCATCCAGTGTTTTTCAATCGCTAATTGACTCAGTGCTAGATGAAATTCGTCTGCCTCGAATTTTTGCATATCAAGGTGACATTGTCATTGGCTCTAATAATTTTCAAGAAACTTTGTCTAAATTTTCTACAGTTTTATCTGTTCTATCCAAGTTGAACAAATTCTTTGTCTCCTAGTAAGTGTACATTCCACACTACTAGTATTAACTTTTTAGGTTTTCATGTCCAGCAAAATTTAATTTCTCCCATTGAGTCCAACATTGTTAAAATTACTTCCTTCCCCATTCCTACTACTAAACGTCAAATTAAGAGATTCATTGGTGTCTGTGGATACTATAGAAACCTTATTCCAAAATATGCCTAATTAATTCAACCATTAATTGACATAACTACTCTAAAAGCTAAATTTAAATGGGAAGATAATCATCAAAATTCATTCACTAAATTGCAAAATGTTTTCTTTAATCATCCTTTTGTCAGTCTTCCAAATTGGGATCAACCTTTTTACCTGAACACAGATGCTTCACTTAATGGAATATCTGGTATTCTTTTGCAAAAATCTAATAATTCTTTCACTCCAATATTGTACTTTAGTAAGACACTTAGACCCTCTGAAAAGAGATATCCAGCTTATAGAGCAAATAGCTCACTTCTACCCCTCAGACTTGGGTGTATATAATTTGAAGTGGCACTCTATTTGAATTTTATACAAACACAGTTTATACATGAAACAATGTTTATTGAATTCGTTGCACATATATACTTTGCTTTTACAGCAATAAGCATACGTACTACTTGAACGGAATATATATATTATCATTCAATAGAAATACACATTTCAATACTCACAAACCAGCAGAGAGTCAAACCAGCAGTACTGCCACGTAAACTTTGGGACCCCTAAGCACTAGCGCAGGATAGTACTAGAGCTACTTACCCCGTAGCTCCCTCTCGCTTATCTATCAACCTTAACAAAACCTTCTTCTTCAACCTCTGTATTAATCAAGCTGCTTGGTATTTATACCAAGAGCGTATGCCGAAATTAGCATACCTCAAGCAGCTTCTTTAATTCATTCACTCAAAAGTTCGATTCTTGTGAATGGAATCTTATGTATACCTTACACTGGCCTCCCTCGAAAAAAAATTAGGTAACTGAGGTCTGAATGGCTTCAGTTAACTAATTGAAAACGCGTGCTGATCTGACTTTTTACATAGTGGGTGGCAAAGCCAAAAAAACCTTCCACACGTTGTGTGGGGGGAAAACGCCACTCCCATTTTACAAAAACTAATCCCGAAGGGTCCAGCTGACACCATCAAACAGTGGATTTTCAGAGTTGCGGATACTGGGCTGGCCAACTGCGCCTGAAATATCTATTTTAGTTAAAAGTGTCAACACAATTGCACAGCATGACATTTCTTGACTGTTTGTGTCTGCTCTACCCCCAATTCATAATGCACATGTGTTATGTTTTGGGAAGTTAGTACATTAGTTATTATCTTATTATATTATGCAGTATGTATTTTTTTCTATTCCCTATATGTCCACTTCAAAAATTTATAAAACAACAGTATACCGTTTTTTCAGTGGCTGACCCCTTTCCTCTCAAAATTTTTTTTCACAGCATATACACTGGGGAGCTTCAAACCAATTTGGTTCGATTTTATTGAAGTGTGGGAGTTAGAATAAGAAAATTGATACAAGATTTGTTCCTCATGAATGCAGCAACTTCCTTGCACCAGTCTGTGCATTCCGTGGAACCTCTCTTGATGGTCGCAGTCCTAGTAAAGGGGTTCGTTGATCGTGTGGTCATCCTTCGTCCAGCAGGGCGTTGGTCCTGAGGCGCTGGTCCGGCTTGACGATGGACAGGAGGTCTCTTGGAAGGAGGCCAACCTTGCTGGGCGGCTGATATCTTGCGTTTCCTGTACTTATGCAAAGGAGCTTTAAAACTGCAATGCCTCCTTTTGAGAACCTGGTGTACCTTATGTGTGCCACGTTCATCCTTTGATGGAGGTTTTGCAGTACACACTTTACTTTTCTTCGTACTTTTGCTTGTATCGGTATTAGATTTTAATGCAGATTCTATTTTTTCAAACTTATACGCCGCACCTATGTATTCAGTTACTGGCTTTATCTCGCCATTTATGATACATTTGCAAGTTAGTTCGCCGCTTGTTTCATGTTTTTCAACAACCTGACTCTGTTTTTCGTATTTGTGCTTATACGACTTCTTGTTTACCGCCTTAATTACTTCAGTATTAGCAGTTTTAATGCTGGAACCAAAAGGCGCTTTTTCACGTTTTTTATCCCCCTTAACTTTAGTTTTATCCTCTTTTGACGAAAAAGTCTCATTGAAACTTGCGACATCAGAATCGTTATCATTTAAATTCTTTAACACTGCTTCAGTTTTAGGAAGATTAAGTTTTTTGTACTCGTGCGTTTTAATGCATACTACGTCTATAACTTCTGAAGCATCAGCTAAACTACTTACAGTATAAATCTGTGTCAACTTTTCATCCTGATTCTCAGTCTGGTTTTCATGTACATTATTTAAGACCATATTATCAACCTGGCCTACAGTATCCCCATTCGGCTGGGAACTTGAAATAATATCATCATTACCTAGCGAGTTCCTACTATCGTGTAAAGCATGTTTATTATCGTCAACTAATAAGTATTCACTAACTTCCGTAACACATACTTCGCCATCTACTAAATTTTCTTCACTAACAGATGTGTGAATATCATCTAAAATATCAGGTATAGCATTAATAATATCAGGTATAGCATTAATAGAAATATCAGATGATTTATTTTCTAAACCACTAGCATTAGTATCGCTACTACTTTCAGGAAATTTCACTGGAATTACCGCATTATTATCAACCTGGCCTACAGCATCCCCATTCGGCTGGGAACTTGAAATAATATCATCATTACCTAGTGAGTTCCTACTATCGTGTAAAGCATGTTTATTATCGTCAACTAATAAATATCGGCAAGCTAGGCTCACTTTCATCATAAGCCACAAAAATACCCCGACTTTCGCTATTCTCAAAATAATGATTACTGCTCGGACAAGTTAATACATTTGACCAAACAGTTTCAACAGGTTGAACCATATCATGTGAAACAACTTGCCAGTGCACGTAAGGTGCTTGCATATTATTTACTTTAAGTGCACTAATTTCATTGTAACGCTGTGAGCTTCTATTCTTTCGCCCGCGATACTAGTTTCGCTGTTGGTTTGAAACTCGCGAAAAATTTTGGCTGGGGTGAATAAAACTTCTCGTACCTGCGTGAGGGTAGGGGGGTAGCGAAGAAATGCCTATTGACGTGTTTAGCTAAAGCTTGAAGGAGTGTAGCCTTGCTTGTAATTTGTTGATTGTGCAAAAAATATTGAACACTTGGATTCAAACGTTGGATAACTATTTTTAAGATAACCGCTTCCGTCATCCCTTCTAAATATTCCTCACACTTTAAAATCTTGTCCATAGCAAAATCTAACGCAGACTGACCTTCACGTTGCCTTAGCGAATAAATTTCCGCTTCTATTTGACTTTGATTAAAGGTCTTGGGAAAAGCGTGAAGAAACTGTTGCTTGAATGACGAATAGTCAAAAATCAAATGACTGCTTTGCATACACATGTACCACTAATATGCACTACCTCTTAAAGCGGCTAGAGCAATTTTAAGTTTATCCCCCTCTGGGGTGCATTGTTGCTGAAAGTAATGCTCAATTTTCTTTAGGAATTGGCTTGAGGGACCGCCATTGAAGGTGGCTTCGAATGGCGCAAAATGCTGAACCATAATTACCTGAGGAAAATTTCCAGCAGGGTTTTTTTCTACAACTCTCATTTTCAAATAGTTTATAAGTACTTGCAACAATTTTATCAATATAAGTACACAGTACACAGTTTAACTTCAATTATGTTGTTCGTTATAAATGTAACGATAACAACCAGGGTATATATAAACTTTCGGGCGCCAGTATAGAGTAAATAGCTCACTTCTACCCCTCAGACTTGGGTGTATATAATTTGAAGTGGCACTCTATTTGAATTTTATACAAACGCAGTTTATACATGAAACAATGTTTATTGAATTCGTTGCACATATATAATTTGCTTTTACGGCAATAAGCATACGTACTACTTGTACGGAATATATATATTATCATTCAATAGAAATACACATTTCAATACTCACAAACCAGCAGAGAGTCAAACCAGCAGTACTGCCACGTAAACTTTGGGACCCCTAAGCACTAGCGCAGGATAGTACTGGAGCTACTTACCCCGTAGCTCCCTCTCGCTTATCTATCAACTTTAACAAAACCTTTTTCAACCTTAACAATCTTTTTTATTAATGACGCTGCATGGTATTTATACTAAGCGCGTATGCCGAAATTAGCATATCTCAAGCAGCTTCTTTAATTCATTCACTCAAAAGTTCGATTCTTGTGAATCGAATCTTGCGTATAACTTAAAAGCTCTTAAACTGGAACTCTATGCCTTATTCAAAAGTGTAATTGCATTTAAACATTACCTATTTAATCGTGATTTTACAGTACTCACAGATAGCAAATCATTAATTAACTACAAACATACTACTTCACCAACTGACATAACTGCTCGCTGGCTCATGGAACTTAGTGAATATTCGATATATTTTGTCCATGTTCCTGGTAAAGATAATGTTCTTGCTGATTTCTTTTCTAGTCTTGATGATAATCCTCCTTGTGAAACTTTGCCTCATAATCCTTTGTTACTTCAATCTGAAGAAGTCCTTCCTATTGTATTTCATTTTAATGCAACACCTACTGATGTTTGTGATAATTCTGATAATGATCTTCCAAGTTCTTCCATTGATTCAAATTGTAATGCTGTGTCTCATTCAAATATTTCTACTAGTGAACTTAATGATAATAGCTGTCCTTCACATAATAGTAATGTTACTCAAATTGATGATAATGATCCATTTTTAGAAATTTCCACCAAAACTTTTCTAACTGAGCAAAACAAAGATCCTAAATTAAACCTTATTCGAAATTCATTAAATAATAACCAAAAATGAATACCTAAGAAGTTCCAATATTACTATAATCATCCTGTAACTAATTTACTGTGTTGGGACAACAAACTTAATGATAGTCTAAATTCTCGTAATATAATTGTTGTTCCTGAATCATTAAAACCCAAAATTTTAAATATAATTCACTTTTCGCATTTTGGAATTGATAAAACTTACGTCCTTCTTAAATTACGCTATCATTGGAAAGGAATGTATGCTGATATTATTAATTTCATAAATTCTTGTCATACCTGCATTAAGCAAAAACATCATAACATTCGTAAAGCTCCTTTCTAACCTAACCCTATTCCAAATTCCCCAAATCAAATCATCTCAATGGATATATTAGGTCCATTACAAAATAGTCAATATATCTTAACCATAATAGATCACTTTTCGAGACACATGCAATTGTATCCACTTTCCAAAATCACTTCGGAAGCTGTTACAGACTCTCTTTTCAGTTATATTTCCACTTTTGGCCGTCCATCTTCTATCGTAACTGACTTAGGGACTCAGTTCACTTCTGAAGTTTTCCGCAAATTTTCTTCTGCTTTAGGAACAAATCTTTGTCATTCATCTTCTGGTCATCCTCAGGCAAACGGAATTAGTGGGCGAATAAACAGTTCAATTAAGTCTACTATAAACTCATTACTTGAATCAAAGATTAATTTCAAACATGCTGTAATGATCCATCAAAATTTGTACAATGGTTCTGTTCATTCTTCCACTAACTTTGCTCCTAATATGTTACATTTTGCTAGGGAACTTTCCCTACTTTTTGATACTTTTGACAACAATGTTGATGTTGAACAACTGGATAAGTCTGTATAGTTACACAATATTTTATCTTCTTTAAAACACATGAATAAAACTGTAGTCAAAAACCTCAAAGATAAGCAACTTAGTCAGGCTGAGAAACAACTCCCTCGTGCCAAGCTTCGTGAATTTAATATTGGGGATATAGTATACCTAAAATCAAAACATAAATTTCAGATAAGATTTAATGGACCATTTGAGATTGTCAATAGACACTCATTGGTTACTTATTCCATTCGCATACTTAATAATCCCTCAGCCAATATATTTAAAATACACAGTGATAGACTATTATTTGCACCTCCACGTAAATCTCATTTAACTCAACAACCTGTCAACAATAATATGAATAATCAGCCTCATCCTAAACAAAACCAAACAAGATATTTCTTAAGACCACGAAATTGATTTTTTGTATTTGTATAATTATTTGTTTGAGTCGCGACACCAGATAGTTGTATTATATTGTAATATTGTTTGTTTTGTCCTGGAAACTCTATACGCTGGCGTAAATTGACTCCGTGTGTATGTTTTGTTATATGTCTACAAGTTCGACATATCTTGATTTTTTGCATTGTAAGGCACATTATTTATATAACAATTGTAATCTCAATTGTAATCACTCTCTAACCTTTTCATTGTGTTCACAGAATAATATGGATATCAGATTAATTGTAAGTAAAATCAAGTCAGATGGTTGAAATTGAAGTAACTTTCTTTTAGTTTTATTTTTGCTAGAATTCATATTTTTTACCATTTTGCCACACGTTTACTTTTGTCATGTACAGTACCTTGTTGATTGGGTTAAGAACCAAATATAACATCACGCTTTTTTTTTCACCTCTCCCTGGTAACACTCCCCAACTCATATTATTATCATTATTATTATTATTATATATATATATATATATATATATATAGATATCCACTTATTTTTGTATTCATCATTGTTTGCCTGTATCATAGCATATAACATGTTCGTTTATACTTCATCTTAACACTTCTACAAATTGAGGGTTGTGTTCATAGCACAAAATTTGAGGTAATTTTTTCTGCATCCCGTACAATGGGACTTTGTTTTGAGGTTATATATATATACACTAGTGTAATTTTTTGTGACACTAAAAAGGTGTTCACGCAGAGGACTACAGCCTCTCCTTTTGTCTTTTTCGTCAGTGATGTTACAAGAAGTGTACTCACTGTTCGTATTCTATGTAAAGTAGTCATCATAAGAGCTACTCTTCATATTTTATTCTGTAGTCATCCACACATAGGAGCTACTCACCACTCAAAGCAGTGGCATTTTGTATAATCCCTCAACCTCAATAAATCCTCATCCTCAGTCACTTCATATATCCATTGATATGCTATGCTATAAATATGTATATTTACTCTAAGTTATTATGTTGATCTTCCTATTGTACTTTATTCATATAAGATATTTAACCACTATATTATATTTTTTTAGGGGATGTATTGACCAGTTTTTTTCTTTTGTTGTCATGAGTTGGTATATAAATATATTTTTATTCACACTATACATTAATGAAATGCACATATCATTTTGGCATTACGCCATTTATTTGTATCTGCTACAAACACGATTTCTTCTACTGTTTTTTTTTCTCCTGTGTTTGGGGGGTGAATGTCGTAACGCTTTTCAACGCCTTATAAGCGCTTAAGAATAATCCAAATACTGTAATAACGATTCAATTTGTAAAAGGGGTGTAAACCATACGCTTACTTAATTTGTAGTTTTTCCCCAGACACTCTGGGTTTTTCTGAAAATGCATCTCTTTTTCGAACCAACAAAACTGTTATCGGGAAGCACTCACATTCTTCCTTAATCCTTTAATCCCCAAAAATCTGGCAAACTTACATTTCGCACGATAAATCGCCCTTTCCCGCAACACGCAGAAAAAGTTAATCTTTGTTCCCTAAGCTCCGCTTCAATGCTTGGCGGGCGCAGCTACACTGCTTGGCGGCGCCAAATTCCACATCTGGTCAGCTCATCAAGACCACGTGATGTCGGGGTCTCCAGCGGGAAAGTTTAACGACTAAAACAGAGAGAGCGCCTTTTTCCAGCACCGGTGATGGACGCAGCGATGAGGAGCAAAAGACAACGGTTCCGCGGCCTAGTAGTTCCAGCAGCGGCCATTTTTAGCGTCCCCAGACTGAGACGTCCACTTGATCCTTATAGGACAACATGGTTTTTTGTCATGGCCTTAAGCCACCTGCATTTCATTTGTCATAATTAAATAAAACCCATAAGATGATCATCAACCACGTTTTTCGACTTTTTTTTATTGTCACATCTCTTTGCTTTTTTTTTAGCGTGACAAGTTTAAATCTTCATAGTTATGCGGCCTTCCACCTTCAACTTTCGAGAACACAACGCAACCCATACGGCACGGCTCGCTCGATGATAAACTTCCACTGAGGTCTCTCTTTGGCAATGAAATTTTTAAACACATCATCTTCTAAAATTCTAGAAAAGTTTTCAACTTCTTTTTTAGCCTTCTTGAAGGCTTTTGCGTTATCAGAATATATGATTTTACAGTTTCCCCTTCTACTCAAAAATCTGCGAAATGCAAGTAGAAATGATTCTGTCGACATGTTTGAAACTAGTTCCAGGAGTATAGCTCGGATTACAGCACATGTGAATAATGTGATGTCTGATTTTTGAGTATCCTTTGAATTCTTTACGTAAACCGGTCCAGCAAAATCACCCCCACAAACAGCAACTGGAGGTGATTCAAGAATTCTGTCTTTAGGTAAGGGCGCTGTCATCTGGTCTGCAGGTTTGGCTGAATTTTTTTGGAAAATTAAACAACTTTTTATAGTCTTTTTGACTAACTGAAGTTCTTTCGGGACCCAGAAGCGAGATCTAGTTTTAGCCAAAGTTGCAGCAGTCCCTCCATGCATTATCTTCTTGTGTTGTTTACGTACAACTAAAAAAGTCAATCTAGAATTTTTCGGTAGAGTTATTGGATGCTTATTATCTAGTGTAAAGTCAGAAAATTCTAATCTTCCTCCTAATCTCATGATTCCCTTTTCATCAATATATGGGACAAAATTGTACAGAGGGGAATTCTTGTCAATCGGTTTACCCTCTTTTAAAGATTTATATTCTTCGGCAAAAAACGTTTTTTGTTCAGACCGAATCCAGAAACTTTCAGCTTCTAGTAATTCTTCTGTTTTTAGAGTTCCCTCAACACTGCTACATTTTCTCAATTTTGAAACGAAGCGTTTTATCCAAGCGGTGACCCCCAACAGTTTCTCTAAATTACTATATTTTGATAAGTCAAAGAGGTCATCAATATTTTCGGTAGTACATTCAAGCTGATGTACATCAGTAGATTTTTTCCGACATTCAAGTTTGGCTTCGTCAATTGTGTCTGAAAGGTCTAATTTTGGCCAAAGATCAGGAGAGAGCTGAAGCCACCGTGTACCTCGGGTCCAAATGGGTTTATTCGTTAATTTAGATATTTTCGATCCCCGAGATACGAGATCTGCAGGATTGTCCACGCCTGGACAGTAATGCCAATTTTGAGGCGAGATCAATTTTTGAATTTCCTCGACACGATTCTTTACGAAGGGTTTAAAAGTTTCGGGTTGTTTTCTGATCCAAAAATAAACAATTGTCGAGTCTATCCAAAAAAAGCAAGGTATATTTAACTTTATCGATTTCAAAATATTGTTACTTAACTTTGCTGACAATAATGCTCCCATCAACTCTAATTTAGGCAAAGTGAGAGGTTTTAGTGGAGCTACCCTATTTTTAGAAGCAACGAAGGCAGTTTTGATTTCATTATTGTTTGTTGTGAAACGTAAGTAGGCAACTGTACCTTAGGCTTTCGTGTTTGCGTCGGAGAAACAATGTAATTCGATATTTTGGACATCAAAGTTCGAGAATTTGAAAAAGTAATGACGAGGGATAAAAAATTCGGCCATTTGAGGAATCTCCTCACACCAGTTTCTCCATTGGGAGGTCAAATCTTCTGGTAGTGGTTCATCCCAATTTATACGCGATGTCCAGATCCTTTGTATCAAACACTTTATTCTAACAGTGAAGGGTCCTAAAATTTCTAGAGGATCGAAAATCCGACCCCACACCTGTAGGATAAATCTTTTTGTTTCTATAGGTTTAGACAAAAATGGCAATAAACTTCGAACATCAAAATACAACACATCATTAGAATTATCCCACGCCATACCTAAGACTTTAAATGGGAGATTTTCTTTATCAAAAGTTTCGGGATCTTCATCTGAAACGATACCTTCCTTTATCCACAGTTCATGTAATTCTTCCGAGTTAGTACGAAACTTATGCAAATGCATACTAGCTTCTTTGAAAATTTTGATCGATTCTAGAGTCGTAGTTAAAGTTTTTCTGACTGTCAGCTGACTTCCGATTGCGTCATCTACGTAAATATTCTCATCCAAAAGGTCCACAGTTGTAGAATAGACTTTTCTATATTTTTTCTGGTGGTATCTAATAGTCGCTGCCAACAGAAATGGAGAACAGTTCATCCCAAATAACACTCGAGTAAATCTATATATATTAGGGGGGATGGTTTCATCAGAGGGAAATTCGGAGAATAGAAATCTAGTTACATCTCGGTCTCTTTCATCTACGAGAATTTGCAAAAAGGCCTATCTGATGTCTGCAGTGAATGGAATAGGATTATATCTAAACCTTAATAGGATGTCGAATATCTCAGGATATAAATTAGGTCTAACATGAAGACAGTCATTTAAAGAATTCGAGCCTGGAGGATGCGATGACGCATCAAAAACGATACGTAATTTGCTCGTGGTTCGATCCTCGCGTATTGCTTCCCTATGTGGGAAGTAAAATGTAACATTTTCTTCACCTTCAACATCTGTTACTCGTTCTATGATATTTTGATTTAAGTAATCTTGTATTACATTTTGATATTCAAAAAAAATAGATTTGGATTTTTTTTAAACCGTTTTCTAAGTCGATCGAACCTTTGTTCTGCGATTTCCCAATTATCATCCAAATCTGAAGTGTCATGTTTCCAAGGCAATCTAACTTTGTAGCGAGAATTTTCGTATGTTATATTTGATTCGAAATGTTTAAGTTCTTCATTTTCGGTTGAATCTAAATTTTCTTTTTCACTAATAAGTCCTGAATTTTCTAGACTCCAAAATTTTGTTATTTGTTTAGAAATTAAATCTTCCCCTACAACAACATTGAATGATAGAGAGACTTCATTCTAACTCTCCCTTCCTTGTAAACTCCAACCGAAAATAGTCTCTACTGCGACAAGATTTTTATTCAAACGTTTAATGTGTCCCATGACAATATCATAATAATAGTCTGCTCCGATTAAAATGCCAATTGATTCTTCACTATCGAGCGAATCTGCGAGTATCAAATTCTTTAGTTGTCGAATTTGTCTAATTTCTTCTAATCTAGGAGTCGGAACGTTTGAGCCTGAAATTTGATCCGTTACTAATAAGTCAACTTCTATTCTAGAGTCAGGAGAACTTTTATGTTCGAAACTCAATTTAGCCACGTCATAATTTCTTTGAAGAGGAGCAGTGTTCCCAAAGGTGTAAACAGTTAATTTTTCTTTCCTAGTTACTTCGAGATTTAATTTGTTAGCTAATTCGCGACAGACAAAACTTTTCATGGATCTGTATCAAGAAGGAGCCTGGCAAACATTTTTTTCTTTTCCTGCTTTAATTTTTATCGTGCAGGTCTGCAGAAGTATCACATTGTTAATATGCGAAACGGCGGAAACAATTTTTTTACTTCGTGGTTCAACTAGTTTCAATTTTTGAAATTGAAGAATCTTCACATTTATCAGCTTCCGAATATTTGACTGCCGTGTTTGATTTAAAACATATACCTTCATAGTGCTTGGCCCCACAGATCCTGCAAGCCTTTGTTTGTCGATAGGGGCGAAATGCAATTTTATGTTTCAAAGACGAGCACAAAAAACATCTATTGCTCTGTTTTAAAATGTCTCTTTTTTCATTTACTGTAAACACTCCGCAGTTTTCCAATAAGTGTTCCTGAGAACAAAAAATTCACTTCCGGTTTGGTAATGTCGTCGCAATAAATTCATGTGTGGTAACCGACGGTTTTTGTTTTGAATACTTGTTAAAGTCTTTTCTTTTAACATTAGAATCCCACGTATACTTTGAGTCAAATCTGTTATATGTATTCTTGTATTCTGGAAGTTGTTTTGATTTGTGAAAAAGCGAGAAAAAGGAGATTTTTTCCCGGGATTCTATTTCAGTCCGTAAAAATTTGAGAAAATTGTCTAAATCAAAGGTTGAACTATCCATATTCTCCGATATGGTGTCGATGGTTTCCAGAGCTATAGCTTTTAAATGTTCGGGAATCATATCCCTCTTCAGCACTTTTGTACTAAGTTCAAGATTAATATCAAGGTGAGTGTAATCCAATGGACACATAGGCAAAAGCAAAATAGAAGTCTCATGACAAAGTTCCAAAGAACGAGCAACTTTCAGAGCCGACTGGATAAAATAACTGGATATAATAATAACCAATAACTGGTTATTGCAATGAAGTCCTCATAACTGCACCTAAGCACTCTATCCATTGCCTTGAAGTGTTTCAAAATCAGGCACTCCGTATCATTACTGGCGCCGTGAGGTCTACCCCCATCCTTGCTATGCAAATTCTGACAAACACTGAACCCCTTTATAATTGTATCCAAAGAAGGGCAATAGCCTTATTTCAGAAACTGGTAAGCCTACCTAATAACCCTTTCTGGAGAAATTATGACATAAATAGAACCAGAAATTTGAAAACTCAGTATGGCTTTATCCAGTCGGCTCTGAAAGTTGCTCGTTCATTGGAACTTTGTCATGAGACTTCTATTTTGCTTTTGCCTATGTGTCCACCGTACTATCTATATTAGTACGGTGGAACTCCAAAGCAATATCGTTGGGAATGGTTTTCATCAAAACCGGAATTAACATGTTAGAATAGGATTCAGGTTTTACATCGAGAGAGGAAAGACTTCTAATTTGAACATTTATTGTGTCATACAATTTTCTTAATTTTGTTACATCATTCGAGTTTTGTACAGGGTTTAAATTAAAGAGATTTAAAATGTGCGTATTAATTATCAACTGGGTTTGGCCAAATCTTTTGGTAAGAATCTCTACAGACGAATCATAATTGGATTCTGAAATCGAAAATCCATCAATAGAACTTGCTGCATTTCCACCTAAATACGATTTTAAATAGTTGAACTTCTCTACTTTTGAAAGCGTTGAATTTTCGTGAATTGTAATTTTAAATGAATTCCAAAAGTTGCTCCATTCATTACAATCGCCATAAAACTTTTATATTGACATTTTGGGTAACTTGACATTACTTTCAGATTCTTTTTCTTTTTTACTTCCGATTTCTGGATGCGAGTCGCTAGAAATATTTTTAGAAATATTTAAGTTCAATTTTTGAGATTCGACGCTCTTGAAATAACGTTTGATTTTTGATTTCGTTGTTATTATTTTACCACTATATTCCATGGAAGTTTCAATATCTAATTCTAGTTTACTATCCTCATCTTTAATCAAACTTTGGATTTTTTCATCTAAATCCCAAATTTCTAATCCTTTCGAATTTAAAAGTCTAAAACAATCATCCAATTCTTGTTTATTCTGATCTTCAATCAATTTATCAACGTTTTTAACAATATTGGTGATGGAAGAATGTAAAATAGCTCTTTTTTTGTTTAATGCTTTGGTATCCATAATAGATAAAGTATTAAAAACTTTACCTTTGGCAGTTTTCGCATAAAATGCTATCCAATTGCTTGAAATATTCACGAACTCACAAACGATTACTAAATATTTTTACTCTATACTAAACTATTAGGTTACTTCGCGGAACGATGCACCATGAAGAAATTATGGCTACTATGTTCTACTAGAAACGAAACTAAAGAGTGAGAAACTTCAAAACGAAAGTGGTGCAAAGTTCAAATCATTTTTGCATGTTTTTTAATGAATTTAACATATTTACATATTTACAAGAAGATGATAATAGGCTGGAAAGCCTCAAAATTTATTAAATTCAACAGAATAGACATATTATGGGATCTTAATCCCCTTCAAAGCAAGCTACATCCTAAAACTTATTAATCACTCTAGCAATAACAAAGAAGAGAGACGAAAGCGAAATTCGAATTGCAAACATTTGAGAATAAAATCAAACGATGGGCTTGCAGCGTCATCGCTTGACATATTTCTCTTCAGCAGTTATTGTGAGAATAGCTTGTTATTCATTATCAAAGTATAAGAAAATTTTAAGATAGGTTTTATCCTTGAGATGAAAAATATATATGAGGAAAAATTGGATAATGTTTGGGAAAATTCATATATGAAAATGTATTACTATCATTTCATTAAAAAATCAGACGTAAACGTTATTTGCAGAAATATTATATAACTTATATTCTGTTTGAGAGAGGTTATTTTCTTACTAAAATGAAATTGAGGTAACGGGGTAATCCTCGTGCGAGCATGGTTGAGGAAGAAATTCAATGCATTATATATTTGAGAACTATTTCGAGATTAAATATAAATTTAAATTTTCTAAAAATGAAATACCGAAAAGTTGGTTTACGGTATATAGTGATAAAAGTTGGAGTAATTTAAAACTCAATAAATTTTATAGTAATGTAAATTATGGGTTCTCAGTTAAAAATATTATTTTAGAACATGATCTGATCAAATTTTTATAATTTTTCATTTGTGAATTTTTTTTATTTATTGACTATAATGTTCTATATAAATTTCATATGATATTCTTACTAAGTAATTTCATTTACTTTATTGCGTTACTTCTTTTTTTCTATACTCTGAAATACACAATAAATTATTGAGCTATGTATTATTTACTTTCCTATTTAAATCTGAATAAGATTCATAATTTTCACTTTTTTAATTTAAGTGTAATACATGAGGGGTGAATAAATTCGTTTGAAACA
This sequence comes from Dolomedes plantarius, assembly GCA_907164885.2. Lineage (NCBI taxonomy): Eukaryota > Metazoa > Arthropoda > Arachnida > Araneae > Dolomedidae > Dolomedes > Dolomedes plantarius. The sequence continues at coordinate 76,586,378 of OU015494.1, read as the reverse complement.
ATAAATTATTGTACTTTGTTTTTGTATTATTTAATAAATGTTGCTCATCATTAGTTATGGTCACCAAGTGGTATAATTTATTTATTCTCAGTATAAAGACGAGATATGTGATACCACATATTGTTTTAAATGGTCAGAAAAGCCCAAAGATATATGACCGCATAATTAACTTTTATAATCGAGGTTACGTAATTTCTGAGACGTAAATGAATCGCCTAGATACATGTAAAAATGAAGTCTTAAGGGCCGTTCACATTGCATCTGAATCGTTGTGTTGCGTTACTACATTGGCTCCCATACTGTTGACATGGCCTGTCATTGGTTTGACGATTGCATGGTTAATGGATTGAGCTCTGTGATTGGCTAAAATTTTTAAAGCTGACGCTACGTAACACTCCGGATTCATTTTGAACAGTCCGCAAAGTCTTAACAAATGAACCTAATTGGATAATTTTCTTGCTAGTGTCTACAGCAGTGGTGTGCAAACTTTTTTCGACCGCGACTCATTTTCTTAAGGTAAAAAAAAAATCACGCGACCCCCAATAGGAAAAATTTTTGGCAGTAGCAAATTCTTTTAAAAAATTAGGAAAATGTTAGCAAAAATGGAACAAAGAAAAAAGCAAATTGTGACAAACTATTTTAAAAATCAATGATCTGTAGATTTTGGTATACATTTACTTTGCATAATAATAATTAAAAAAGTCTTGTTTATTTTCTGTACTTGTTTTCGGCAAATCTCATGTAACTAAAACTTCATATTTAAATAAAATATGTATTTGTATTTCATTTAAGTAAAAATTAACAAAATTAAAAATTAAAAGAACATGATTTCCAAATTATTAGCATTTAAAGCAAATTTTTTAAATTAAACTATTCAGTACAGTATAAATATACTTCAAACTAACCGCGATTCCTCTAATTATTTTCACGACCCACAAGGGGGTAATATCGTCGAAAGTGGATGAACTGTTTTAGACCAATAATCACACTGTTGCAAATTTTACATCGGTTTTTATTCAATCACAGTTAAAAGCTGAAGACACGTTGCTCTGCTACAAGTATTTGCGCAGCTGGCACACTGGAGCTGTATCGAGTCACACTCGCCAGTCTCTCTACCTGTCCTTTAAAGCCTTCTGGCTGGAGCAGTCTAGCCAAGCAATCTGGATAACAGCAGGAGATCCAACGTGGATCTGGGTCGGAACGAACCCAGGTGGATCAGTAATGGCACCTGACGTCATGCAGACTGCCTGAGCCGAGGCCGCCCCACATCATCTGACTTTTCAAGACCAAACAAGGGTCGTGACCCATAGTTTCCGCATCACTGGTCTACAGTATTTGTAGATTTAAGCATGGTTTTTCTTTCATCCCCCATCCCACCCCGTCATTACTGGGCAGTAATCTGTCAACTAAATTAACTACCGATGTAAGAAAATCTCATTTTATGAGAACCATTCCTCGCAAATTTTTCCTTCCGTTTGGTGGCCAAAGACACAGGCTGTTGACTTGAAGTATTTATTTTTCTTTCTTTTCATTCAATCATTATACGATGATGAGTTGTTTTTGGCATGTGAATTAATATCATATGGTTCATAACGGTCCATTGTTGTTATTTCCAGTGGTCGAGTGCCACTGTAACGATATGTCTGCGAGGAAGGAAGTCGAAACTTGCTTTCCGGACATCGAGTTGGTATGTTCTTGGGGTGGCCAAAGTAAACAGTGCTAAGTGCCAGGAATGTCCACATACTTAAAAGAGCCCAAAACAGAATAGAGTTTTTCTATAAAAAATTAAGCGTTGTTTTCCAATGGTTTTATTAAACATATCACTCTCCAGTTGTTAGAATAATTAATATTTCTAAATTATTAAATAGTTTTAATTTCTTTAAAATAATTTTTCTTTTAATTGTTTTGCCAATGTCAGAGGCAAGCACACATGGTGGTGCTAAGCCCAATTTTAGGTGGAAAAAGCCTCCCCATATGCGACCAATTTAAGAAAAGATTGACGGTGTCGTTAAACAAGTCGTTAGCGGAGTGTTCAATTTAAAGTAATTACAGCCACCTCCGGGGGACCAGATGCTCTGACACACCAACTGACCGGAAGCTCCGGGAGCTTTCCCACTCGGGTCAGAAGCTTCAAGAATTATCTGTATTTTCTGAAAGAAGGGGTATATAAAGGGAAGAAAAGAACGAAGGTGGATAGATAACTATTGGATGTTCTTCCTATCTCTATGCTGGACTTTAGATTGAACTGAGTTACGACTCTCTCTCTCTGGTTTTCGATTGATGATTGTTCTGATTGAGGATTAATTATGATCAATTAATAATTATGATGTTGTATCATAGATGTGTAAATACATATGAATAAACAAGATATATGTATATATGTAAGGAAAGAGTAGTTTATGTGTCCATGGAAACCATAAACGAGCTACTTAACCACGAGGTCCCGACAGCCAAATTATTCAAATCTGGCATGTATTGAGTCTTCGTATTTTGTAACAATTCAGTTAAATGTTGACCTGTCAACACTGAGTGTTATTTATTTTTCCCAACTTAAATGTAGAATTCAACGATTCGCAGCTATAAGTTATGCCAAAAATGCAGGTTACTCAACATGCCGCTAATTTTTATGGGCTCGCTGCATTGGAAATAAAAAAAATACCACCAATTTTAGTTTTTTGTTCTCTCTAGGGAAAAAAGCGTGAAAAGAAAATTTATAAAAATATTCAAAGAGAAATTTATAACATATTCTTTTTTTAAATTATTTGAAAAATTGATCATTGAACTAAGACTTACAAAACAGTGAAAAGATTCGCAAAAAAAGTTATAAAGAATCACAGTTCGGCTATCCCTGGTACATTCTAAATGCATTAAACTATAATATGAGGAATTGTTATTTCAATGAATTTCGCTCACTATCTATCTATAGATGACTATTGTGGACGTTATATTTCCATTTTATGTCTTTAATATTGATAAAAAGATAAAGTAAAAGCACTTACACCTTTCTTTAAACTCTGGTGAAAAGAAGTCTTTATACACAGTCACGAGAGTAATTCGATTTAGATTCCTGAATCTCAGAGACATTCAACAAAAGCCGTAGAGAATAGATGCTCACAACTGAAAAATCTTGGATACGTTTGCTACACCCTCCCTAGTTTTTTGAATGTAGCGTTTAGGTATTTTCGTAAAATTATGGATCGCTAATGATAAAAGAAACTACGAATTATGAAAATCGCTTTTAAAATATGCGTATATTTCAATAGCAATCTACTTGCAGCCAGGAAAGATTTTTATTTTAGTACTCCAAGAATAATCCACGCAGAAAATTTTTTTTTAAATGTTTTAAAAATATGAATTCACTTGGGACAGTACATCAGAAAACTGAAAGTTAATTTTTTGAATAGCTAACTGCTTTGTCATGTGAAAGAATTTGACATAGAAATTACTGCTGCGTAGATAAAATATTGGAGATACATGTTTCCCTGAATGTTATTTTTTAAATTCTAAGCTGATGAGGGTTTGAAACACAGTGCAATACCTTATTGGACTTAAGGTGTGTGCATCTGAATTTGAAGTTTTTTTTTTAAATACTGAATTTTTCTGCGAAAGAGGATGTTAAGTTGTCAGAATTATTAAAAAAATTAAATTCCATATTATATGAATCTGAAACAAGATTGAGAAAATTATGGGGAATCCGAAGCTATTTTCAAGATTTCTACTTTTCATTGCTAATAGTCATCTGCAGGAGACTGTATACCCTCTGGAGACAAATATCTCTGACTATTCATTTCTTCAAATTAGAATGCTTAATAGTGATTCTCTTTCTGTTTCCTTTACGTAAAGAAAGTCTAAATACTTGTTTCACATTAGCAATGGCGGCTTCACATTAGCATTTTTTTTTGACATAGCACTATTTATTAGTACTTATTTCTTCGACGTCACTACATGGAGTTATAAAAAGAATATAAACACTGATCATTCTGGCAGAACATTTTTTAATAATCTGTAGGTCCTCCTTTGACTTGCAAGAGAAAGTATGTTTTCAACATGGGATAGAATGATTAAAGTCCTATACATAAGATAAAAAATTGGTATCATTTATCCTACAACATATCGCACCCGGGTAAGAAAAGTGACACAAGTAAAAAATTGCAATTTTGAGGTTGTGTCATTGAAAAATATGTATGAAGTGCCCCATCGTACACGAAAACCCACGCATCTCTATCTCGCAATTTGTCCACCTGAGGGCAGTGGTGTCAGTTTTATTGTAGGCTAGTTCAAACTTTATAGTATTCTTTAAGTTGATTTTTCTCAAATGTTGCATTTTTGAGCTGTGTCACTTTTCTTGTGGGGTTGCGATATGTCCTAACTGTTTCAATGTTGTTGAAGAGGGGGAAAGGAGTTCGTGATCGAACCTTTCTCTCCAATTATTCCTACAAAAGTTCAATAACGTTGAAGGCAGTTAATTGAGGCTGCCAGGATAGATGCTGTATCTCATCGTCATGTTCTTCAAACCACATATTTATTCGTCTCGCTCGATGCATAGGGGCATTACCGCCTTTTGAACACGGACGGTCATCAAGGAATACAGTCTGCACCATGGGATGCACGTGGTCCACCAAAATAGTTTCGTGGACTTCCGACATCCCAGGAGGCATAAGAACAATTAAGGGTCCTAGGGTATGGCCAGAGATAACTCCCCGTGGTATCAGAGGGCCACCGCCGTGCTGGACAGTAGGCAGACAAACAGTTGGGAGGTATGCTTCCGACGGTGTTCGCCGAACGTATACTGTATCAGTCGTAGGAAACAATGTGAAGTTCGACATGCTCAACCAAATGAGATGTTTCTAATCATTTGAAATCCAGTTTTTATGTTCTTATCACTATCTGACACGATTTCTTGCGTTGGTATCAATTATAAATGGCTTCTGGATTGCAGCTCACTATAAATACCAGCTTTATGCAGCTCCTGACGAATTGTAATTACTGACAGAGGATTATTGCGACTTGTATTCACTTCTGCTGTTATTCCTGTTATTCGCCGGGCTGTAGTCTTAAGTTTATATCGTATAATCCGTATCATGTTCTGCACTTTCCCTCTCTGACATCTTTGTATGACTTCCAATTTTTGCGTTTAGAGGCAACACCATTTTCATTTCTGTACCGTTCCTAAATCTTGTATATCAGGGATGGCGAACCTGTGACCCGCGGGTCACATAGTGACAAGCGAAGCAATTTTAGAAAACACTCGAGACGATCCCATTGTTTTAACATCAATTTAGTATAACTTTTAAAATTTTGATTTTCATTCGTTGGATTGAGATATATATAATCTAATTTATAGTAGAAATAATTTTTAAAAAATAATTGTTTGAAATAAATTTTTTCCTTTTTTTTGCCAAACAGAAGTCTAAAAACTCTATTCTTCAGTATTAGCGAATGCAACAGAAATATTTGACGAAAGATTCCCCCAATTTCGTGAAATGGAGAAAACTTTGCAGTTTGTCATTTTACCACAAAAACCTAAATTTGAAGATCTTAAATTATCTTCTTTCGATTGGCTTCAAATTGATAACTTAGAAAGGGAAATGGGTGAATTACAAAAAAGTGTTGTATGGAGGAATAAATTTGCAGAACTAAACGTAAACTTAGAAAAAAATTACAAGATCTGGAAAATTGTGACGAATATATTTCTACAACAAGCACTGAAAATATTATTTTAACTGAATGGAACTCGTTGCCTAATTCGCTAATGTCGATGATAAACTTAGCAAGAGCTCCTTTGACAATGTTTGGATCAACCTACGCTTGAGAACAGTTGTTTTCGACAATGAATTTTATTAAAAAAAGAATAGAAATCGCCTCGGCATCGACTTGTCCGCTGTGTGCGTACGATTAAAAGTTACAAATATCGAACCACGTATAAATAAATTATCGTCCGAAAGACAACAACAAATATCACATAAAGTTCGATAATTCTGTACTTATTTTCTTCCTGATATTGATAGTTTTTAAGCAAATCATATTAAAAGTTAAATTTGTTTTTGTTTTAAATATATATCGAATAATTTTGGCACGCAATGTTAATTTCTACTGTTTCAAGACATTTCTGACACGCGTTAGAAAAAGGTTCGCCATCCCTATTCTATATTGTGCTTCGTGATGCACCGACAATTTCTGTCATTTTTGTATTTGGAGCACCTGCAATCCTCATGCCCATTATCATTATCTTTCTACAAGTCACTCAGATCCAACATTTTGCATATTAATTCCACTGTTAATCCAACATCGATTGTACTACCAATGCGAGGTAGGTGATACTTCACAGCATTCTATACCTCTGCTCGCCGATGACGTCGTCCTTTGACGTGATTTGCATACGTCCAGGCCCTGATTTTCCATTAGGCCCAGTAGGCCCGGGCCTAGGGTCCCCCCAAAAATTTTAATTTTTAAAGGAAAAAGAAATAATTCCAAATTCAATTTTTTTTAATTTTACCTTTTTTAATAGCAATCTTTTATATAAATATCCTTTCAAATTTGATTGATTGATTGGTTCATATGTATAGTTATACGTTTAGTTCCTCATATGTATATTATAGTGTATATAAGGGATTAATAAGTTTTTCTTGTTGCATTGTATTGGTGTTTTAATGATGAAGTTAATATATTGTATTCCTTTTTATTATTTGATTATGTTCTAGGCTTTTATGCTTCAAATAGCCAATTCTTGGTAAAATGGTTCTTTCACAATGATTCATGATTATTTTTTTTGTCAATTTTCGAAATTTTACACCCACATCAGTCTTAGGGGGCCCCCATCTCGAGTTCTGCCTATAGTCAAGAATTTTTTAAATCGGGCCCTGCATACGTAGCAACGCACTTACACTGCTGGCCACTGTAAATGCAACACCCTGAAGGAAACATGCAAATAACATGAAATTTACAACATGCATTAGCGGAGGTGAGATATGCAAATGATTAGAATTTGAGTGCAGACGCACATCACGCGCACCTGTGGCGCCACTTCAAAGCGCTATTTAAGGCTTGGAGATTTCGACGATTTCAAGTTCGGCAATTGTGTTTTTCTTGTGGTTTTTTCAAAAAAACGATCAATTATGCCTCGTCGAAAACAGCGATCATCTTTTGATCAAGTATCCGAGTTCGACAGAGGAAGGATAGTGGCCTACCGAGATTGTGGATTATCTTTCAGGGAAATCGGTAGTCGTGTTGGATGAAACCAAACAACTGTAATGCGGATATGTGATCGTTGGATGCAGGAGGGTACGACGGACCGGCATGTTCGATCGCATCCACCTCAGCGCACCACTTCACGTGATGACAGGCAAATTGTGCGCATGGCAGTGACGGATAGCTCAGTCATATCACGAACCATAGCACAGCACATGCAGTCTGTAACGCATCATCCAGTGTCTGCACGTACCATTCGATGCCGTTTACAGCAGAGTGGTCTGTCCGCAAAACGTCCATTGCTTTGTCTACCCTTGACGCAGAACCACAGACGTCTCCGCCGCCAATGGTGCGATGACAGAAGTATGTGGACGGCAGAATGGAATGAAATTGTCTTTACTGACGAGTCACGCTTCTGTCTGCAACACCACGATGGTCAATTTGAGTCTGGAGACACCGTGAAGAAAGGATGCTGAACAGCTGCGTTATGCACCGCCACACTGGTCCGCCACACTGGTCCTGTATGGTATGGGGAGGTATTGGATATCACTCTCGCACACTTCTAGTACGCATTGCCGGTACTTTAAACAGCCAGCGCTACATCTCCGAGGTGTTGGAGCCAGTTGTCCTTCCTTACCTTCAGGGCTTGCCCACAGCCATATTCAACAGGATAATGCGCGACCACACGTGGCACGCATTGTCCAACGGTTCTTCGTCAATCGCCAGATTGAATTGCTTCCCTGGCCGCCTCGCTCTCCGGATCTTTCGCCGATAGAAAACATGTGGTCCATGGTTGCTCTACGATTGACCCAGATTCCATCCCCAGCTGCCACAGCAGATCAACTTTGGCAATGTGTGGAAGCTGCTTGGTCTGCTGTACCCCAAGAACTCATCCAAAGTCTCTTTGAATCAATGTCGAGGCGTGTGGCAGCGGTGAACTCCAACAATGGCGGCTACTCTGGTTACTGATTTTGGCAGGAACCACACTTCACAGAAGTCTATAAATTTAATCATTTGATACTTGGTCAACATGTTATCTACAAAATAAATTTTTTTGTGATATCTCTAGTCTTTCTTGGTGTTGCAATTTGGGTGGCCAGCAGTGTATTTTAAGCGGAGATTCCAATATTTTAAAAATTCTTACAGTTTAATATACAAGCCTTTTAGACTAATGTAATAAACAATGCAATAATAAATTCAATTTTAAACAATGATTTTGTTTTAGCAATGCAATGGAAAAAGGACTGAAATAAATATTTTAATGAAATTTTGAGCAGTGATTTTTAAACAATGCAATAACGATTTGATTGAAAAATACATTTTCGTATTTAAATTTGAGATATATTGTATCATCAAAAACTTTGTTTTGTTTGAGTTTGAATTCGACATATTATATAATTATTTTTAAAATGCTAGAATGTGGGAAGATCCTTTTTTTCTGAAAGTATATATTTAAAGTTCCTGTAACTCAATCTCATTTCTAAATTAACTGAATATATACGTGCAACAAAAATGTAAATACAAAAAAAAAGTGAATTTATTTACGAATAGATAAATTTTCACCGAGGATTTATATTTCCAAAGGAATATACACTAGTTAATTGTGGCAAGCAAATAATTTAATTTCAACCACATATATCAATAATACGGACGGAAATGTTAATAAAATATCCTTTCGCTTCCACTTGCTTCACATCTAGTTGTTTAATTAAACTCGATGACGTGTGTAAAAATTCGATTTCCGTTGTAGTGGAGCAGAAATATGAAGTCAGAAAACTGAATCTTCGGACTTATCATGAAGATCTCGAAATCCAGGAATTTAAGAAACGTTCCGATATTTTTTTCTGCGTAATACGATCTCGTAAATGTATGAAATGATATTTCGACACAGAAAGAAATTCTTTAGCCTGGAGGTCTTCCTCTCTAAGAATAAATTCAATTAAGTTAAATGAGAAACTTTTTGTAATTTGTAACATTAAATTAGCGGAAGGAGGAGGTTTAGGTATGATTATGAAAGCTTTCTGAGAATTTGTTATTCAAATTAGTTGAGAATTAAATAAAAAGATCACAAGAATCATTCTACGTAAAATGGTATTATGTTTGTATTTAAATTAAAGTTCTGGATTTCTTGTTTTTTCATTAAACTTTAAAAATTATCTCTATCGTAACTCTTATTAATGCCTCACTAACTAATGCAACGCTAATAATACAAATGTATAAAAAGTTATTTTAAAATAGCATTACTAAAATGCATTTTTACATTTTAATCCTGTAATTTAGGAGCTTTTAAAATTTAAGATATTGCTTCAATTCATTACGCTGAAATTTAAGCAAAAATTACAGTGTTCGTAAATATTCAAAGCTTTGGCATTTTATTTAAAAACTGCTGCGCCTGCTGATTTTAATGAAAGCAGAATATCCTTAGACTATTGTATATGGCCTAGGCATCATAATTTGATTCTTTCTTCACCAAATTCATTTTAATTTCTTTTAAGTTTTATTTGTTAAAGGAATTGAAATTTAAATACGTACTACATTTCCTTAACTTCGCACCAGAGTGTTGTTTCATGATTTACCAAAATAAAATGTGGTTCAAGTGTTATCTAACTGGTAAAATGATTAAATTATACTAAAAACATTAGTAAACAAACACCTCCATGCTTTTCAGAGATAAAATGGTTAAATGATTTTTTAATAGGTTCAGTTTGGTCAAAGAATACACCTAATTCTGTTTTCGCACGAACTATTTTACACGAATTTGATTTAACACGAATTTAAAAAAAAATATTTCATTCTCTTTTTACGCGAGTCATCTTGATTTAACACGAGAGATCCAATCCAATTTCTCAATTTTTTTTGTGTCTAAATTCTAAGAAAACAAAATTTTATTTGTGGAGTATTATTTTTGACGATAGTATATCCAGTTCTGTTTTGATTCAAGAATTCAGTCCTCAAAAACATTTTCTTCTTTTATTCTATCAAAAATGGAGAAAATGAATGAAAATTATCCTGTTATAAATGCAGATTAATAAAATAAGGTCGTAAACTGGTCAAAAAATTCGGTAATCATTTTGTCAATCACGACTGTAAAGAGGAACGCGCTGGGAAGTTTAAGCGTGAACTGAAGTTGTTGACAGCCTCTTGCAGAGAACGGCCTAACCAAAACACGAACACAACGGTTAATAACTGAATTAGTTCGTAAAATCAGTGTCAGGAATGGATTATATATATATATATCCGCTTTCCTCCCCTCCCGTTGAGTGCCCAACCGGAAACCTGTTTGGCGCGAAGGAGGAGAGACGGGGGGAGAAGTCGCCCCGGGGGTCGAGGAAGAAAGGAGCGATAAGGAGAGCGCACACGTGTAGAAGTGGCTGTATTTTTCTCCTCAGCGTAAATTTGAATATATATGTTTTTATAATGTGTGATGTGTCCCAGTAGATGTGTAAATAAATAAATTTTGGGACTGAAGACCGTGTCTGGACTCGTAAACTGCGTAATACCTTCCTATAACACTAAGAACGGACCCGGGGGCGGTTAAGCCTCGTCAAGGGAGAGGGATCCCTCCTCACATCTGGCGGCAGCGGTGGCGTGGAATGGTAAAATACGCAGGCAGGATCGCAGCTTTACGTCAGTAAGGATATCAGCGCTCTATCATCAGTGTTCAGTCATCGGCAAAGGCTATAGGATGATGATCAACAGGAGGCCATACTATTTTCGATTCTAGCTCCAGGAAATCTGTACAATCCAGAAATGTTGTCCAAGGTAAGTGATATTTGCTTCTGTTCTCTGTTGGGATTCTAAAAATGTTTATGGTTAGATGAAATTTAATGGTGTTCGATAGAATTTTGTAAGAGAAAAGGTCGGGTGGAGTTTAAATTTTTTTTTCTCTGTGTATTAGTTTTATTGTTATTGTATTTCCTAACTGGTATTTCTAACATGGCATTTATTGCAAAATCGAGAAAGTGTGACTTAGTAGCGCTAGCGCTAGAATTAAGAATCGAAGTTAAGGAAGAATATAAGATATTAGATTTAAGGAAACTTATTCTCGAACATGAAAGTTATGAAGAAAGCCTCATTAAGGATATGCTCAGCGTGATAGTTACTGAGAGAGAGGAAAAACAAGAGAAAGATGAACGTATTGAAATCGAAACATTAAAACTACAAAATCGCATACCATTTAAATCTAAATCAATAGATGAAATTATTAAAACCATAAAATTATTGACCGTGAAAGTCCCAAATAAACCCGAAGGGTGGAGTTATTTCTTTACGAGTCTAGAAAGGGCATTCAAAAGTGAGAGGATAGAAGAAGAACAGAAGGCCAAAATTTTAATTTACCTTTTGGAGGATAAGGCGGCAGATTTGTTAATATATTTAAATGAGGGTCAGTACAATAATTACGAGGAGGTGAAAAAGATAGTGCTGAGAGAATACGAACCGTCTCCTAAGACGTGCCTAGATAATTTTAGGGAAGCTAAAAGGGGCACCGACGAAACTTTCGGTCAGTTCGCAACCAGGTTAATGTCTATGTGGCTACACTACGTTAAATTGAGAGAAGTAAATGACTTCGAAGGTTTAAATCAGTTGGTGGTAGCTGATAGAATGTTTCAGACGTTGGACCAAGAAATGGCTATGCATATCAGGATTAGGCAGGGGAGTGGTTGGTTTAAAGCAAAGCAGCTCGCGGAAGAGTGCGATATATTCTCTTCGGCTAAAGGGAGAGCTTATAGCACGAAGGGGGGTAACGACACAAAATTTGCGGATTTTAGGGGTCGGGAAATGGTTCTTCGTCAGGAGAAAATGAAAAGTTCAGTAGAACGCCGAAAAAGTGGGAGTGCTATGGTTGTGGGTCAACTGCTCATTTAAAGAGAAACTGTCCGAAATTCCCAAAACAGGAAAGAAATGTAACATGGGGGGAAACGGAAAATGCAAACGTAAATATGTCGTTTGCGGAAGAAGACCACGAGATGGAAGAACAGGAAAATTCCGAAGAACAGGGGGTATTGGCAGAGGATACCGTAGTTGCTAGAGCGAACTCGTTCAGTGTGCCAAGAAATACCGGAAAGTCCTTAAAAGAACAGTTATGTAAGTTAAAAAGGGTTCCTATCAACGTGAACGGGCGAATAGCTAACGCACTAATTGATTCCGGGACGGAAATAACTGTAGTGCGGGAAAGTGTTGTACCAGAAGTTAAAACGGAGGGAAAACCCACCATATTTTTAAAAGGGATTTTTGGACCCGCAGTTCAATGCCCGTTGGTGAATTTTCCCTTGGGAGTCTTTGATTCAGGCGTTAACGAACGGCCGAAGGTTTTGTGTGCTGTTGCGAAATCGCTGGTAGATGACGTTTTGCTTCCCCCAGAAATATTTGAAATGTTATCGAGAAGTCGAATCGAAAACGTTTCTCAGTCTCCCAAGAGAAATGACAGACCCCAGAGAAGAACAAAGGAGACAGAGAAATCCTACTTCCCGACCGCCGAACAATAAGAGCATTCTCCAGGGCGCGAAAAGGGCATTCAGGTTTCGAACTGCACCGGGATGAATGAGCATGAACCGGAGACGAGAGATTTCGTTCCGGGCGAAAATAGGGTGGGGGGGTCTGTTTCTGACCAGTTTCGACGGCAACAAGAAGGTTGTGATTTATTAAAGGATGGGTGGGAGAAGGCGTTGGCGGGAAAAGGGAGTTATTATGTAGCTGATGGGTGGCTGCTCCACAGGGATAAAGTTTTGGGGGAGAACGTCCCACAGCTGGTTGTTCCCCAATGCCGAAGAGAAGAAATTGTCAGGTTAGCTCATTGTTCGGTGTTTGGCGGTCATATGGGGGTGAAAAAGACACTACAACGCATTAGATACTCTTTCTTTTGGGAAGGGATGAAGAAGGAAGTAGAGGAATTTTGTTCCTCGTGTAGGGAGTGCCGATTGACGCGACCCGTGAGAACATCGGACAGAGCTGCAATTACGTCGGTAACTAGACCGGAATTGACATTTCAGGTGGTGAACGTAGATATCATTGGACCTATCGACCCAATCAGTTCAAAGGGTCACAAATATATTTTATGCCTGGTGGATCAGCATACCAGGTGGGCGGAAGCCGTACCCTTAACGAGCCTCACCGCTAGGAGTACGTGTGAAGCTTTGTTGGGTATATTTTCGTTGACTGGGATACCCAGTGTAATTGGCTCAGATAATGGGACAAATTTCAAGTCAGAGTTAACGAGGGCATTTCAGAAGAGAATCGGATCTTCTCCCAGATTTTCAAAACCGGGATACCCACAGTCTAATGGGTTAATAGAGCGTTTTAATCAGACGTTGAAAAGGATGCTACACCATATAATTCGTGAGGAGGGTAGGGGTTGGCATTTGCAGTTACCTTATGCACTGTGGGCATACAGGGAAATTCCAAATACAACAACGGGGGTCGCCCCGTTTCAGCTTATGTATGGCCGGAGACCCCAAGGGCCATTATCGATTTTGAAAAACGCTTGGACCGGCAAACATGATAATCTGCGGTTAGATCTCACTTCGATCCCTACGTATTTGCAAAATTTAAAGGCGCGATTTGAAAGGGCTGCCGAACAAGCCAATCTTACGGCCGAAGTCCAGCAAGAGAGAGCCGCGCACTATTACAATTTAAGATCATCTAACAAGGTGTTTAAGCTAGGGGATCAGGTAGTTGTGTTAATACCGGATTCGGCGAATAAACTATATGCTAGGTTGCAAGGTCCGGCGACAATTCTAGAACAAAGGAATCCTCATTCGTCCATAGTTCAATTGCCGGATGATACGAAGAAGCACGTACACCAAATATAAAATTAGGCACTATATAACGAAATCGAGTGCGGTGAACGTTAATTTTGAGGGTGAGGAAGAGTTTGGAATAGTAGAAACAGTTCCTACTATTAATAAAGGGGATTGCTTTATGGAACAAATGAACAACCTGGGGTTACCAAAGTTAAGTGAGCTACGAACAAGGGACCTCAGAAATGTAATCATGGAACGTAAATCGTTTTTTAATAGACGCGTTCAACCGGCTAGGGTAGGAACTCATAAGATAGAGCTTGTCCCTAACGCAGTACGTAAAAAGCCTCATTGTTACAGTGTACCTATTGCTTACCGAAAGGAGGTGGACAGACAGATACGGGAATTGTTAGATTGTGATTTAATCGAACCCTCGGGAGCCGAAATTGCCCATCCCATAGTCTGTGTGGCAAAAAAAGACGCGACGGTTATAATGTGTGTAGATTATCGTGCGCTAAATTCGGTCACGAAAGTACCAGTTTTCCCTATGAAAGATATGCAGGAATTAATCTTCATTGCGGGGGCCGCTCAGTGGTTAACTAGTTTGGATTTATTAAAGGGCTACTGGCAGATCCCTTTGGATGAGAGTAGTAAACCGTTAACCGCATTTAAAACCCACAACGGAGTTTTCCAATGGAAAACGATGCCATTTGGTCTGTCGGGAGCTTCTGGTACATTTCAGCGAGAAATGAATCGTGCTCTTAAAAATCATAGTGATTATGCTCAAGCCTATATGGACGATGTCGTAATTGTCTCCGAGACTTTCGACGATCATTTAAGACATTTATCTGCAGTTTTGGAAAACTTGGAGAAAATGGGATTCTCTATTCGTCTAGACAAATGCACTTTTGCGACGAGGAAAATTAAATATCTGGGTCATGAAACAGGGGGGGGGGGAAACATGCTCCTGAGGAGGGAAAAATAGCGGCCATAAAGAAACTTGTGAGGCCGACAAATAAAAAGGAAGTTAGATCGGTCTTGGGTTTGATGGGCTTCTATCGGTCTTATATTCCGAATTATGCAGAAATATCAGCCCCACTAACTGATTTGACCAAGAAGGGGTCCCCGAACATTGTTCCGTGGGGAACAGCGGAGCAAACCGCATTCGCCAAATTAAAGAGTCTTCTATGTGAAGCCACGGTGGTAGCTACCCCAAATATAGGTATGCCCTTTCAAATACATTGCGACGCGTCGAATGTTGCCGTCGGTGCCTGTTTGACCCAAATTGACGCGGAGGGCAAATATCGACCCATCGTGTTTGCCAGTCAGAAATTGTCGGAGACGCAACGGAATTGGGCTAGTATAGAAAAGGAAGCCTGGGCAGTGCTGTTCGGATTAAACAAGTTTGACAAATGGGTATATGGGGCCCAGGTGGAAATTATAACTGACCATAATCCGTTAAAATATCTGAATGCGACTACTCCCAAGAGCCCAAAATTAACCCGATGGGCACTCTCTTTACAGAGGTGGAATCACCATATAACGCATCTACCGGGTAAGCAACATTATGGAGCAGACGCCCTGTCTCGTCTGGAACAGGAGGACAACAATAGCGCGAGGGGAGATGCCTATGTTGGAAATTCCTAGTTTTTTTTCTCTCTCGATGTGTATCAATTTGGTTAAAATTTATTCTGTTGTATATGTATATAAACATATCGAGTTAGTATTAAATGTCTTCTTAAATATGTTTGCTTAGCGAAGTTAAAGAACAGTGGTGTTATCTTGTGTAAGTTGTGAATCCCTACAGATTGCAGGGGCAAAGGTCATTTCCTTGTGTACTGGAAATGAAGGGAGCAAATATCGGGAGTAACCGATGGATCTTGGTTTTTAGAGGTGCCAGGGCACCCTGGAGAGTCTGCATTCCAAAGAAACTGTCTCTTGTGTGTGTTGTGACTCTACGAATCATCCGCCCACAATTATCCATTCCTGTGAGGTGATGGTGAAATCAGCTAAGGAGACATATTTCACTCTCGGCGGGGGTGTGTCAGGAATGGATTATATATATATATATATCCGCTTTCCTCCCCTCCCGTTGAGTGCCCAACCTGAAACCTGTTTGGCGCGAAGGAGGAGAGACGGGGGGAGAAGTCGCCCCGGGGGTCGAGGAAGAAAGGAGCAAGAAGGAGAGCGCACACGTGTAGAAGTGGCTGTATTTTTCTCCTCAGCGTAAATTTGAATATATATGTTTTTATAATGTGTGATGTGTCCCTGTAGATGTGTAAATAAATAAATTTTGGGACTGCAGACCGTGTCTGGACTCGTAAACTGCGTAATACCTTCCTATAACACTAAGAACGGACCCGGGGGCGGTTAAGCCTCGTCAAGGGAGAGGGATCGCTCCTCACAATCAGTAAATCATGAGCACCAGGGGAGACTAGGGCTGATTTTACTCAAGAGATCTCAAGAGAAAAAATTTCATTAATAGAGGAAGAAGACAATGTCCACAACATTTCTAGTCACAGCACTGACATTCCAGTCGTACGCAAACGTATGTACCGTTTATTGTCAGAAAGTCAAAATGAATTTTAAAAACGTATGTGTAAAACAGATTTTTTTTTGTTCATGATGAATTTTTTAAATTTTCATTACATATTATTATATATGTATTTTGTTGAAATAAAACAATAAGCGTAAAACGAATATGTTCATATGGATTTTTAAAATTATTTTTACTGATTTTTTAGACCCAGAACCTTTCTTCTTTTATGCCATAGATGCAATGTCTTTTTTTTACACAAATATTTTTACACGTATGCTTCAGGAACGTATCTATCGTGTAAAAACAGAATTAGGTGTACTACACTGGTGTAAGAAATTAAGTGAATTTGCAGACTTGGTCGATTATCTCTAGAACTACTGTACCAATTATAATGAAATTTTATATGTACATACATTGGTACAATACAAAACAAATAATCATTCAATAATTGATCCTGCGTAACACTCGTTGGAGTCAGAAGGTATGAAACAGCGGTTGCAGAATAAACAAAAAAATGGATTAATAGATGGTGTTATTTTGCAGCAATCGGTTAATTTCAAATTGTAACAGTAAAAATGAGTAACCGCCAACGTTTAGATGATGGAATGAGGTGGAGAATTGTGGGGAGGCTAGAAGCAGGCCAATCTCAAGTCCAAATTCGTAGAGAGTTCCATTTAACGCCCAGCGTCGTGTGTAACTTATGGAAACAGTTCCAGGATACCGGATCCATCGAGAAAAAGCCTGGGCAAGGTCATCCAAGAGCCACGACGGCCAGAGAAGATCGCCATTTGTCGATTATAGCGAGGCGTAACAGGAGTGCTACAGCTTCTCAGCTCTCTCGTGACTTGTATGCAGCCTCAGGAACCCGTGTATCAAGGGTGACTGTTTCCAAAAGACTTCATGAAAGAGGGTTGTTTGCAAGAAGACCTGCTGTTTGCGTCCCGTTCACCTCTATGAACAGGAGAATCCGTTTATCATGGTGCAGAGAGCATAGAGATTGGAGTATGGATCAATGGGCAACCGTTCTCTTCACTGATGAGTCCCGATTCAGCCTAAACACCGATTCTCACCGTACGTTCATATGGAGAGAACCAGGGACCCTCTACCTACCCTCCAATGTCCACGAAATTGACCATTATGGCGAAGGAGGTTTAATGGTCTGGGAAAGCATCATGTTGGATAGCCGCACACCTCTCCATGTCTTTGAAAGAGGCACTGTGACTGGTGTGAGGTATAGGGATGAGGTCTTGGAGCCATATGTTTGCCTTTTCAGTGGGCAGTTGGTCGTGAGTTCATTTTAAAGGATGATAACGCGAGGCCACATAGAGCTCTTCTGGTCGACGAATTTCTAGAGAGTGAGCATATTCTCCGGATCGATTGGCCAGCCAGATCTCCAGACCTTAACCCTATAGAGCATGTCTGGGACGCTCTGAGGAGGGCAATTGCAACTCGCATCCCCCCCTCCGAGAACCATCCAGGGAATGAAAACAGTGTTGCTGAACGAGTGGGACCAATTGCCACAGGAAATGATAAACTGCCTTATTTCAAGTATGAAATCACGCTGCGAGACCTGTATATCTGTAGAGGGGACCATACCCCCTATTAACCCATCTATTAACCCATTTTTTTGTTTATTCTGCAACCTCTGTTTCATATCTTCCGACTCCAACGAGTGTTACGCACGATCATGCGTGTGTATTACAATTATTGAATGGTTATTTGTTTTGTATTGTATCAATGTATGTACATATCAAATTTCATTAAAATCGGTACAGTAGTTCTAGAGATAATCGTCCAAGTCTGCAAATTGTCTTAATTTCTTACACCAGTGTATTTGATAAGAAAATACTTCCCGAGATTTTTCTACATTTTCTTCTAGCTTAAACCCCCTGTTTTCCTGATTTAAGTCCTCTTTATTCTGGCAAGTCGCTTTCACTAATACCATGTGCTTTGTTTAATCACTGATAATGGCATAAATCTTATTAGCAGAACATATGTTGCAGAAATATATATGCTTCACTTAATAGAAGAGTAAATATCCGACTCTTTATTTTCTGACTGGTTTTATTTACAATCCGTGATGGGAGAAGTCTTTAATAATTTCATCGTAATCAAGAATATCATTGAAAACACAATTTTAAGCTTTCGAAGTCGTAGTGTACACCATTCTTCGTTATGGCTCTTTAAAATAATCAAAAAGGAAATTTCTTGGAAGTCATGTGCATGCTCTTTGAAAATTTGGTGCTTAATGGGGGGAAGTTATAACTATTCCATCATTCTTCATTTAATTAGGGACACTCTTGTTAGAAATCATTCAGTAGTATGAACGTTTAAAAATACGCGAGTAAAATACACCAAAAAATGGTTCATGGGTTACATAGCGAACATAAAATATTAAAATAATGATTAGATTTAGTGAACACAGTAAATAAAAGAATACGCAAACGACTAATGACAACCCACTGCGTATTACTCTACACAAGGTCGTTTACCTATCTCTTCCCAAAAAGCTCTTGTTCATTTGGCCCTTGGGAACTTTCTGCAGCTTAAAAACCAATCATGCTTAAGCTCCGTAGTTTTTAATTAAGATAAGAAACTTGATAACCCGTAACTCATGAACTTCGCTACTAAATCGCAAATTATCAGGGATTCATGGTAGAATTTATAACAGTCATCAAAATAGGAAAACACAGCTTTTTAATATTCACAATAAAAATAGTTTGAATTAGTTAATAGTTCCTCAGGTTCGTTAGATGTGATCGTCCTTATGAACAATTCAGAAATACAGTGGAAATTTTGAAAATGGGTGTTCCTGTTTTGCGTTTTCCACAAGGTTTCTGCATGTCATAGTCAGAAAAAGTTTTTATAGTTTCATTTTTATAGTTACAGTTTTGCGAAGTGTATTGACCCCCTTTCAAAGCTAAAATGTTTTTGGTGAACCAGTTTTACAGGAAGCAGTTAACTGACTCATAGTTGGAGTCATTTGAGTCTTCTATTTTCGTAAAGCAGAAATGAACAACGGGCAAAATATTGAAAATTGAAGCTATGAAGCAGTGTTGTGTATTCCCTTGACAGGTATGGTGACAGTATAGTATTTAGTCTTAATATATCTTAATTGGAGAGACAAGGTAGGTAGTTATTAAAAAGCCATTAAAACCTTTCATTACCACCTACAATCCTTTTACATGTGTATCCCCTACATCAGGTTGTCCCTCACAGTTATATACGCCCGCTGTCCACATAGTATAGCCCTTTGCAACACGCTATATTAAAATATAACTGAAATTCGGAAAAAAAATGTTGTATAAAGGGTCAGATGCACTTACTTAGATATTCTATGCCCCCCCCAAAAAAATTCTGCTATTTTTATTTTTACAGGGGGGATACCGTTTGCCCCACCATGCACAATGGCATTCCCTACACCATAGTGGATATTACAATAGTTTTGCACTATATAATTTAAATCAAGGAAAATAAGATATATACAATAAAAAAACCGTCAAAAATTGCTTTAAAATAAATTTTCGATATTTATTACACATATATATGTGATCACAATTATTTAGAATTATCAATTTAAAAAATATTCCTATTCTGAATGGAAATTTCTGGCTTTCCCAGATCTCAATTGTCAATATATTACCTTGGCTTTCAGCAACCGTCCAGGTTTGCACCTGTTTCACTGGAATTTCTAGCTAGGCTACCCATAATGCCGTACAATCGCTCTTTCGTGGAAGCAATTTCTTGAGGCACTTTTCGTACAAATCCTTTGTCCTGTGAGGACAAAAGCTCCTGGGAAACCTCTGTTGTTCACCAATTATTTCTATATCTTAGTATCAGAGACAGCCTCTAAATAAAGCCGCCTGATACTAAAACGGCTAAAAAACTAACCAAAATTAACGGAGGAAAATATAATAACTAATTCAAAACAACGGAAAATTGCAGTGCTGCCATCTATTGGAGAAAATCTCAAGTGTGTCGTGGGACACTTTTTGTACCACGTAATTCAAGTGAAAAATAAACGTTAAGAAATATTATAAATGATATATTTTTTGTTTAGAAAATAAGTTTAAACAATGAAAAACGTAATTAATAACATTTTACATTTATAAATATTCTCAAAATCGTTCAAACAATGAGCAGTCCTAAAGACACTTTTTATTGATTACTTTTAGCCATTTTTCTTGTAAAAATGAAGAACCCTGTTATGTTCTGGCATTTACAACCTAAAACTATAACTAAAAACCAATTGTTGGCGCCACCTGTCTTCTCTCATGGCGCGTCCTGACCACCCCCGCAATAAGGGCTCCCTCTGTCGCCCTACCCCATGTACTATTCAGTTGTCGATACGCCTCCAAGGCACTCACAGCGCGTCTTAGCGCAAGCTTATTATTGTTGTTCAGCCGTCAAGGCACTTGCAGCGCGTCATAGCGCATTTATATAATTGTTTACCTGCCGCCAAGGCATTTGCAGCGCGTCATAGCGCATTCTCATTTTTCAATAAACTGTTGTTTTTGTTTTTAATATACAGTCCACGCTCAATTTATTCAGGCACCATGCATGCCAGTTACATTCTGGTCCGATCTTCACGGAGCCTATTCAGTGAATGTATGAGTTTGGAATACCAACTCTACTATTAAGTTTGTGTTGAAAGTCCCACAACAAGTTTGGATTAACTTTGTATCTCAGTTCGTGCGAAATCTTCCTATTGAATAACACCTATCAGCGCCAACCACGCCCAAGAACAAGGTAGGACATTCTTTGAATTTTGTATTTAGTGTAATCATTACATAAAAAAAAATGGATGAACTTGAAAAATTGAAGAAAAAACGAGCTTCTATAAGAACAAGTGTAACCAAAATAATTACTAAAATTGAAAATTTAATTGTTTCTGAAAATAAAGAAGTTGATGAATTTAAAGAAATATTAGAGCAGTTAAATAATAAGGAAGAATCTTTAAAATCACTCAATGCGAGTATAGAAGATTTAATATCGGTTCCAAATGATTATGAATTCGAAATTAATGCAAGTGAGGAGTACAACGATAACATAATTAGAATTAAGTTCAAGTTACAATCACAAATTAAAAAATTAAGTAACGTTTCAGCAATTCCTCGTTCGAGTTCTACTGTTCAGAATATAACAACTAACATAAAACTCCCGGAGATTCCACTTCCGAAATTCTCCGGAAAGTATGAAGAATGGAGTTCATTCAAAACACAGTTTAACAATATTATTGCGTCAAATGAACATCTTTTACCAGCACAGAAATTACACTATTTAAATGCTGCTTTAACAGGTGAAGCAAAGAACTTACAAACGTCAGATGATACATTTTCATCGTTATTTCAGGCTTTGGAAGAGAGATATGAGAACACCCGAGCTATAGTAGAAATTCACATCAATGCAATTTTGGAAGCAGAAAACATTACGCACGATTCTGCTAAACATTTGCGAAGCCTTATAGATAATGTAAAGAAAAACATTCGCGCATTAAAAGTATTAGAATTCGACAGAAATAATCTCTCCGATGCTTTAATCTTAAATATTGTTTTGAAAAAACTCGATAAGGAGACTCGCAAACAATATGAATTAAGCATAAGTTCAAACGAGGTGCCTAAACTTGACGATTTACTTCTGTACTTAGAAAAGCGGTCTCAAATGTTAGAAAACATTAAGAAAAACACTTCTGTGAAGCCTAAGATTTATCAAGATCGCAACAGTCAAGCTAGAAACTTTTTCATCAAATCTAATGGTTCCAACAATTTATGTATTTCATGCAAGGCAAATCATCCAATTTACAAGTGTGAGTCTTTTTTGAAATTAACCGCTTTACAAAGATTTGACCTTGTTAAAAAGCATTCGCTATGCATTAATTGCTTCGGAAAACATTCAGTCGCATCTTGCAGATCCCAGCAGACATGCAGATTCTGCTCGAAACGTCACAATTCTTTGCTGTGTCGGGGTGGGGAGGGATTTTCGAAACCCTCTCAGTCTCTCGCCCCAGTTGAACTCTTGACCTCAGTCCCCTCGCCAGGCGAGAGGAATGTTCTGAATCCCAGTGTGGGGGAGGAAGCTATGTCTCTCCACTCAACGCACGGATCAATTCAGCGTTCTACGATTTTGCTCGCAACTGCTGAAGTGTTTGTTAAAAATAAGTTCGGGGAAAGAAATAAAATCAAGGCAATTCTGGATTGCGGTAGCCAAGCAAATTTGATAACCTTTGAATGCGCATCTGCACTTGGTTTAAAAAAGGAGAGAGCTCACTCTTCGATTATAGGAATTAATGATAATTCACAATCCATTAAGCACCAAATTCATGGTGTTATATCAAATAAAAATGAAGAATTTGAGCATGATGCCCATTTTATGCTTGTTCCGAAAATCACATCTTTGATTCCATCCACAGTTTTAGATGTATCAAAACTTCAATTTCCAGATAACATTGAACTCGCAGATATTAACTTCTACAAACCTTCTAAAATACAAATGTTAATTGGTGCGGAACTGTTCTTTAGAATTTTAAAGGGAGATCAAATTCAAATTAGTGACTCCATACTATTGCAAAACTCCGCATTTGGGTATATAGTTTCAGGAAACATACCTTGTTCTCGACCTACACCACACTGTTTGTTACTAACAGAACAAGAAAACCTTGATCAATTAATGATTAAATTTTGGGAACTAGATTCGGTCGAAGGAAAATATATTAAATCAAATGAAGAATTGTTTTGCGAAGACCACTTTCAAAAGACGCATAAGAGGCATGAAACAGGAAAATACATTGTCCAAATGCCACTGAAAGATGATCCTGGGATATTGGGTGAATCCAAAGACGCAGCTATCAAAAAACTGTATGCACTTTGGAATAGATTATCAAGACAACCTCAACTAAGAGATTTATATGTGCAATTTATGCAGGAATATATTGCTTTAGGGCACATGGAAATTGTCGAGGAAACTTATGAACCTCCAATTACATACTATATTCCTCATCACAGTGTTTTCCGTCCAGAAAAAACTACTACCAAATTAAGAGTTGTTTACAACGCCTCGGCCCCTTCTTCGAATGGCAGTTCACTAAATTCACTCCAAATGAACGGTGGTGTAATTCAAGAAGATCTCTTCTCTATACTATTGAGGTTTCGGAAACACCGCATCGCATTTGTTGCAGATATAGAGAAAATGTACAGGAGGATTTTTATCGATCCATCCCAGAGAGACCTCCAACGCATCGTTTGGAAGGACTGCCCTAATGGGCCCGTAAAAATTTATAAGTTATGTACTGTTACCTATGGCACAACAAGTGCTCCGTATCTCGCAACTAGAACACTCAAGCAATTAGCGCTTGATGAAGCTGAACGATTTCCCATCGCTGCCCCAGTTGTACACGCCGATTTTTATGTTGATGACATCCTCTCCGGCGCAACTGATATAGCGTCTGCCTCAGCTTTACAGAGAGAGTTAGTTGAATTGTTACTCTCAGGTGGTATGAAGCTTCATAAGTGGGCTTCTAATGAACAGTCTCTGATCAACTCTGTAGCACACGAAACCAAGGAATATGTATTTCATGACTCTCCAGAAGTAAAGGTGAAGACTTTAGGACTTTCCTGGGATCCCAAATGTGACATATTTACATTTTCTGTGTCTCCTGCAAGTAGCCCATCCACTACTTGCACTAAACGCACTGTTCTATCTCATATAGCCAAATTGTTCGATCCACTAGGATTCTTAGGACCTTTTGTTACTAAGGCAAAAATGTTCATGCAGCAACTTTGGCTGTTGAAACTGAATTGGGATGACCCCTTACCTGAAAGTGAAGCTTTAAAATGGAAATGTTTGTTATCTGAGTTGAACACAGTTAAAACCATAAGAGTTGACAGATATCTTTCCTGTGATGATGTAAAGGTACTGGAGTTACATGGCTTTGCTGATGCTTCAAACATGGCTTATGGAGCTGTTGTGTATGTAAGATCAGTTTCATATTCAAATCAAGTTAATGTCAAGATATTGTGCAGTAAATCAAGAGTAGCTCCACTGAAATCAATCAGCATTCCCAGACTCGAATTGTGTGCAGCATTGCTTCTGTCGAAATTAGTTCGCAAATTGATTCACTCCATAAAGATGACATTTCAAGGAGTTGTTCTGTGGTCAGATTCGACAATTGCTTTAGCCTGGATTAGAACATCTCCTCATCTCCTGAAGACCTTCATCAGCAATCGCGTATCGCAGATCCAACAAGCTACCGAAGGATATCAGTGGTGTCACGTTCGCTCTACGGACAACCCGGCTGACCTGATTTCGAGAGGCATCAACCCTAACTCTTATTACAATGACATATGGTGGATTGGACCCACTTTTCTACATGATGAGAACTTTTCCCCTTGTGAACAGAACAGTGACTCTGCTAAAGTCTCCTCATCAGAGGAATTTATTTCAGAACTAAAGTCAACTTCAAACCAGACTCTATTGCTTACATCTGATAACAACTTAACTCATTCTATTATAAACTTAAGCAATAATTTTAATACTAATCTACGTGTTTTAAGTTTTGTTTTCAGATTTTGCTTCAATGCCCAACACCCTAGAGAGAAACATTCTGGTCCCCTCTCTGCTGCTGAAAAGGATGTTGCCCAGCAGTTTCTTATAAAGTCTGTCCAAGAGATAGAATTTCATGATGAAGTTGGAAACTTAAAGAAAGGGAAACCTATTCCCTCAAATAGTAAACTTAAAAGCCTCAATCCATTTCTTGATGAAAATCAAATTCTTCGTGTAGGTGGACGTCTTCATCATGCAGATTT
This sequence comes from Dolomedes plantarius, assembly GCA_907164885.2. Taxonomy (NCBI): domain Eukaryota; kingdom Metazoa; phylum Arthropoda; class Arachnida; order Araneae; family Dolomedidae; genus Dolomedes; species Dolomedes plantarius. The sequence goes on along the minus strand of OU015494.1, from coordinate 76,561,113 downwards.
AACCTATGATGAAAAATTCCCTATTGTTTTGCCTGCTAAGCAGAAATTAACAAAATTAATAATTAGTCATTTTCACAGAAAACATCTTCACTTAGGCCCGCAATCTTTGCTTTATACCATAAGAAAAATGTTTTGGCCGTTAAATGGCAGAAATCTGTGCAGACAAATTGTGCACGAATGTGTCGTTTGTTTCAAAGTGAAACCAACTACTGCTCAACAAATTATGGGAAGTTTACCCCAAGAACGCGTAACTCAAACGCATCCTTTCAATGTTACTGGTATAGATTTTTGTGGTCCGTTTTCAATCAAGTATAAGTATCAAAGGAAGGGCCTTTTTAGCAAAATTTATGTATGTATTTTTGTATGCTTTATTACGCGTGCTGTCCATCTAGAAATTGTATCTGACTTAACGTCTGAATCGTTTCTAGCTACTTTGAAACGCTTCTTTGCCAGACGGGGAAAAAGCTCTAAGATATTTACCGATAATGGTACAAACTTTGTGGGAGCAAGGGCAGAATTAAAGCGACTTCATGAACTTGTTGCCAATCCTAATGAACTAATTGCAGATTATCTTGCTTCAGAACGCATTGATTGGAAGTTCATTCCTCCATCAATGCGTGCTGTCCATCTAGAAATTGTATCTGACTTAACGTCTGAATCGTTTCTAGCTACTTTGAAACGCTTCTTTGCCAGACGGGGAAAAAGCTCTAAGATATTTACCGATAATGGTACAAACTTTGTGGGAGCAAGGGCAGAATTAAAGCGACTTCATGAACTTGTTGCCAATCCTAATGAACTAATTGCAGATTATCTTGCTTCAGAACGCATTGATTGGAAGTTCATTCCTCCAAGAGCACCTCATTTTGGTGGCCTTTGGGAGGCTGGCGTCAAGTCCCTTAAATTCCACTTCAAAAGAGTCGTTGGCGATTCAAAACTTTTGTATGAGGAATTTTTAACTGTTATTAACCAGATTGAAGGTATCCTTAACTCTAGACCTATCTCTCCTCTGTCGTCTGATTCCTCAGACTTAGAGCCCCTCACCCCTGGGCATTTCCTCATTGGGCGCCCAGTAACATCCATTGTTGAGCCCCAATATTTAGATCTAAACGAAACCAGACTCTCGCGTTGGCAACGTGTTACAAAATTTGTCCAAAGACTTTGGAGTCGTTGGTCTTTAGATTATCTAAATCAATTGCAGCAAAGACACAAATGGTATTTTACTAAGGATAATATAAGGGTTAATACAATGGTTTTAATCAAAGAAGATAATCTTCCCCCTCTGAAATGGTTGTTAGGAAGAATTCAAGATGTAATATTGGGTAAAGATGGAAAGGTAAGAGTTGTCGTAGTTAAAACTAAAACAGGAATATTCAAAAGACCAGTGTCAAAAATCGCAATCTTACCATTCGAAGATAACAAAATTTAAAATATTTCATTTTGTGTATTTTAGTATAAGCTTATTTTGTGTATTTTAGTGTAAGTTCATTTTGTGTATTTTTGTATAAGAATTGTTCTTTATTATTTTTTTCAAATTATATTTGTATTATGTTTTGAAATGTTATTTCAACGTGGGGCGGGATGTTGGCGCCACCTGTCTTCTCTCATGGCGCGTCCTGACCACCCCCGCAATAAGGGCTCCCTCTGTCGCCCTACCCCATGTACTATTCAGTTGTCGATACGCCTCCAAGGCACTCACAGCGCGTCTTAGCGCAAGCTTATTATTGTTGTTCAGCCGTCAAGGCACTTGCAGCGCGTCATAGCGCATTTATATAATTGTTTACCTGCCGCCAAGGCATTTGCAGCGCGTCATAGCGCATTCTCATTTTTCAATAAACTGTTGTTTTTGTTTTTAATATACAGTCCACGCTCAATTTATTCAGGCACCATGCATGCCAGTTACACCAATTGTATTCTATATTTGAAATACAGCTCAAGTGAATAGAAATTAAGGAAATTTTTTTTTAATTTCGTGGGACTCTTTTTAACAAACCATGCCGGAAAGTGATAGTGGTTAGCGTTTGGAGCTCTTACACAATGAGCTTGGGTTCAAACCCCGAATAAGGTTTGGTCGTTTCTATGTCATCCCCTCATAGGGAGCATTGCTGGTTCACCTAAATGGTGCTCCCATAATAAGGCAGCCAGAAAAACTTCGAGGATCTTCAAGGACCAATGTCAGAGAACTACCTATTGTCAGCGACAAGTGCCTTCCGCATTGGAAAAGAAAAGTTGTATACGCACTACTGCCGAATGTTAAGGCTGCTATGTACTAAACCTACTGGATTCCTTCACCTCAATGTTAATCTATGGAGAAAATTTGTCTACTATTTACAGCTACATAAATGTTGATAATCCAATAAAAATGGTATTTTCAGATAGCCTGAACATTTCTGCACCTTGCAACAGGATTCATTTTATAAATTTTACCCAGCAAAGGAATTTAGAATCGTTTAAAATACGCTATACCAGATGTTTTCCCCGAATAATTTAAATTTTAAAATATTATTTTCATTTAAAAAAACGAAAACTAATTGAGCTATACAGGCTGAAATGGAACTCTGAGGATATAAAAGATTTCCATAGGCGTCAGAGGCTGCAATAGTGCCAAGAGCGGAGATAGTGGGACGCTGAATGGGAGCGATTCATGTTTTCTATAGAAAAAGAATATTCAGCGAAATGTGATTAAAACTGCTAAATGAATGGGATGCGACGTTTAAGGCTGCTGTGTAGTAACCCTATTGGATTCACTCACCTCAATTAAAACTTATGGAAAAACTTTGTCTACTATTTACAGCTACATAAATGCTGATATCAAATAAAAATGGTATTTTCAGATAGATTAATCATAGGCAAAATCTTTTACTCTATTGTGCGCTTCACTGCAATGCTCGCCTCACCATGCCTTTCGAAGCTCGTTTGACTCGGTGAGCCCGCTTCGGGCACACCCATAAAATGAAAACCGTTAATGCAATCTTCACAAAATTATACTTGCTTACCCTTCTAGGCCTAAACAGACTGCATATAAGTTTTTTTGTTAAAATTCCAACTTTAAAGAGTAGCGTGCCGGAAAGGGCTATACCAGATATTTTCTCCAAATAATTTAAATTTAAAAATATTATTTGAATTTTTTAAATTTTAAAATTTTTATTTTATTTAATTTTTTTAATGAAACCCCATGGTGTAAAATTTCTTTCTGTACTACGGAGTATAATGTTTTAAAAAAATATTTAAATCCAAGTCGGCAATCCTTGGACATATTGTCTCCATAGATTAACATTGATATGAGCGAATCCAATAGGGTTAGTACACAGCAGCCTTAACTTCGAATTCTTAAGCTATTTTTTCATTCTCGTAGAATCAGATTTGCTCCTAGGGCTACAAATATGAAGTAAGTATTTTCATATCAGGTAACTTGACGACACAGTATGCCGAGGTAATGTCTCAATTGCATTTTTTGATGTCATGAATGTTTGTTGTGACTATGATTATAAAACGATACATTCTTTAAGGGATCCTCTTTCAGCACATTCACCGTTACTTGTGTCACTAAAGTGGTTTATTTACCATTTTTAAAAATAACACAGTGTTGCTGGAAGGAAAAAATACCCGAATAATTATAAGCTTTGAATATTTTAAACCATTCTATGATTTTGGACAACTGCGATTGTTACAACAAATTTTAATAAATATCCAACGGATGTTTTTACTTACCTCTTCATTTGATGCTTTTATTGAATAAAATATTTTAAAACTAGCCTTTTGGATAGTTTATCCGACTCGTGTTCTGAACAATTTTTGTAAGACACTGAAGCACCAATACTTAAATAATCATATTTCCATAAAGCCCACAGTTATGTATCATTTACTATTAAAAAACTAAAATCAAAATAGTTATTTAATTAAGTAATTTTCAACATATGCAAAACATTTATACAACCCATTAAAAACACATCGGGAGAATAAATATTTAAAAACACAAATGCCTTAATTAATTTTTGTTGTTTTCATATTAATATACTTATTAAAATACAAGGTTTAAAACATTGCTGTAGCACAAAAAGGCCTCATTAGCGATGAAAATTTTTTAATATCGTCTCATACGCTGGTTTTAAAATTCTCTAGTTCTTGATACTTCCGGTAATCGTCCTTGCTAGGATCTCCTGTTCCACTGATTAATGAAGACTGGGAGGTCCTATTCCGTTATTAAAATTTTATGACTTTCCAACACCTTAATCGGAATAAACTTGTTTCTTTAGTGCTCTACAAACACAGCTGAATGTATACCATGAATGGGATATAATAAAGCTTGTTTTTTTTCTACCGTAACATTTAAGTCACAGTACTTGCTATCAGCTTCTATTTGAAAGTAGAAAAGATATTCCCTTTCAGAGTTTTCTTGTTATCGTTCATACGGTTCACATCTTATTGAGATCAAAACTGTGACAGTGTTTCGACTCTTCACTAACAAGAGCGTCGTTGAAATTTACTCACTCGTCGACAGAGAATTTCAAAGCGTCAGAAATTTGCTCTTAGGGCGACAAGCATGAAGCCCTCTAAGTATTTTCATAACAGGTAAATTGACGACACAGTTTTGAATATTATCGTATCCAACTTTGGCAAACGAGGTAGCTGATTATAAAAATCCAGTAAAGCCTGTTTTTGCTACTAGTACTCCTTTTACCTAGGTTTTGCCAACGTCAACACAATCTCCCTCTAACATTTACACATTGCTATTGAGCGTTAACTTTTCAACACCTAAACCAACTTTTTGTCCCCGTAGAATCAACTTATGGAGCTTTAAGGCCTTAGGGTCTATTCACATAGAATCCGTCAGCATTAGCGTTACTTGTATTGACATATTTTAAACCAATTACAAACCTCCAAACAATCAGCCACGATTTTAAATCAATCACAGACCTTAACAATTTCGTGGCTGATTGTTTGGAGGATTGTAATTGGTTTAAAATATGTCAAATACGTGTAACGCTGACGGACTGCAGTGTGAACATGCCCTTGGGATGTCGGCAGCCTTTTTCGACATCTGGTCTCCACTCCTCTGTTACTATTATGCGAACTGGGTAGTAAAGATAAACTATTTTGTGTGTGATGTCGGCCACACATTCCACAAGCGGTGGATGTAATTGCCTCCACTCCTCATGTGTTATTCGGAAAACTATATTGAAAAGATAAACTGCATTGTGTGTGCCATAAAGGAGTTCAGCTTTCTTGGCGGCAGATGATCTCCAAAGGAAAGACCTGTTAATGATATTTTTCTGTTCCAGAGAATCGTATATTTTTTCAGGCTAACAAGGACCCAACGAAGGGCGGGTGTAACCTTTCAGCTCCAATTACGATAAGTAAATTGGAAAACATCGTTGTCGAAGACCCTCCATCAAGAGGCGCGATAGATGTCCAGTTGAAAAAGAGACCCTCGCCCCGACAAAAAGAACCGACTTTGGGTGTCGGTTCAGCCGGGGGAAAACAGCCCTGAAGGAGAGGTCATGAACGAGATGACGTCAGCGGGCAGACTGGTTCCGGAGGAGCGCGAAACTTTAAAAAGGGGTTTGCGACTCGCATCGAGGGAGGAGACCAGAGACGGCTTTCGAGAGTGTTGACCAGTTAACTCCGGCGTTTTGGGCTATTAAGTCGAACTTTATTTAGCTATGAGCCTAGCCAGTTTTGCTTGCACTTGTAGTGTGCTTATCTATTAATTGATATTCACTATATATACTGATGTACATAATTTAGTGGTCCAATAAAGGACTTTAATTTAACATAGAATCTCTGGTTTCTATTGCTACACGATTATGCCATTTAACGGTTTACTGTGAGCCACACCATCACATCCTTATTCACAGGCCGTCAGCGTTGCGTAGCATCAGTGCTATTCATATCAAAATAATTTTAACCAATCGAACACTTCCAAACAATTAGACACAAAATTATTAAAGTCTGTGATTGGTTAAAATTATTTCGATACGAGTAACACTGACGCTACGTCACGCTGATGGACTGATTGTGGGCAAGGCCTCAAAATCTGCCCGAAAAGGAGTCTACCATTTTACATAGCCATGAACTCGCATGCGAATAAGATGGATTTTCTGGGAAGCACTCTGAAAGATGAACTTAGGAAAGCGTGTGGAACAGATTAATTCATCATTACTAAAAGTAATGACGTTAATTTAGTGACCATAATAATAAATGCGAAGGTCATTTCAAGGTCTAGTCTCATTTTTAGATGTTCGAGCAGAGGCATTTGAGTACGAACAAATGGAGTGTGAACTCAGGCATCCAAGCACCTAATGTGCATTTCTCGATACATTCTACTTTTCTGAAGTATTAAAATTGTACTGAATAAGACTTCTACATCACTGTTAGAAATTTTTACACTATATACATTAATTAATTATTAAAACTAAAATATTCTATGCCTTGTGTTACAAACTATCATAAATATGTATATTTTAAAACAACTCCTGATAATGTTTCAAACCATCTATTAAAATTTCCCCCAAAAAATTACATTTTGCCATTTGCTTAACATTATTTCATAATTAACACTGAGTAAAATCCCATTTTTATAACACCTTCTGAGAGATATTTTATTCGAATAGTTTGCAGTATCATATATAATGTTTTTATAGTAATCCAATTTTGAAAATAGTGTTAAACTAAACTCGTTTCCCTATATTTTTTTCTTTCTGTAATTCTTAATGCAAGAATTCCCGGCGCAAAGTTAATTGAATTAGTTTTAATTCATTTGTGCTAGGGAAACCACAATGCGTTTCAGAAATATGCAAGATATGTGCAAAAATATAGATGATGGAACATAATCGAAAAGGGAATAGTTTTAGAAAGGATCGCTTTCGAGGAACATTTTCTATGACACTGTAATCCACCGACTATTTATTGTGGATATTAAGAACCTGTGTGTTCCTGTTTAATCGACTGCGAATGTAAAATGTTTTATTTTTCAGAAAAGAAAATACATCATATATAAAATTCAAGGGGTGTTCTTAAAATGTATGTTGATGGTTCGAATAGAAACAACTGATACCAATAATGTAATATTAAAATATACGCAAATATAAAACTTTCATTTATTATTATTTGATTCATTTCATCTGTTATTTGTATGTTCTATATTTGTTCATTTATGTTTCAGATTTATTCACTAGCATCAGAAAACTTTTATGCATTTAAAATATTTCCGTCATAAAATATTTTCATTTATGAATGTAAAGGTTTTTATTTTTATATCTTAGAAACCTCTGGTATATTCAGCGCAAGTTTATTATGAACTGTAATATTTAAGTTCCTGTTAAAATGAAACATGAGCGTACTGAGTCACATTAAAGCTCTGTTTGCATTGATAAATAAATGTGCTCTACAATAAAGTTTTAAGCTTAAGGTTAAATTAAAATGATTGATAACGATTTTTTAATGTCTCTCTGTCTTTCGGAGTTACACGTAAAAGCATTATTTCAGTTTTATTGTTTCATTTAATGTGGACGATGATATTACAACTCTCCAAGAAATTATTGCTTATTTAAGCATAAAATATTCATTATAAGTTAACAGATTCTTTCCTTGAGAATGGCCAAGATGAATATACTGAATTAGTGCAACAGAAAATTTTAAAGTCTCTTTCGATCCAATGATTTTTTCCTTTTTTTTTTTACTCTTATTATGTTAAAACTCTTGGTAATTATTCAGAATGATATTATAAGGGCTTGTGGCAGCCCTGTGGTACAGCGTGCTGGTTTTTCGTGCTGAGGGTGCTCAGATCGAATCCCGGCGTTGCGTCACGAAAAAATGCCTCCGTTTGTATCGTCCCTTCATAGGGGGTAATGTTGTCCGCCTATATGGTGCCCCCATAATAAAATGGGCAGTAAAACTGCGGTGCAGTACAGGCGAATGTTTAACGACAAATGCCTCCGAATTGGAAAAAGAAAAAAAAAAGAATGATATTAGAACTCTCAACAAAGTGTTTTGAATTTAAAAGCAGGCTTAAGCTTTGTGAATTCGTCTAAGAAATGGGAACTTGGGAATGCTTGAGTTGAGGTTTTAAACTGTTTTTGTCTTAGTGTTTGAGTAGTTTCCTAGCATGTCTCGTAATTACAATGCCTCAACTAAAACACTTAGTACTCCCATAAAACTTAGCATAAAAGAGACTAGAATTAAAAAAAACTTTTTATCCAATAATAGATTAAGTGAACGCTTTCGAGAGCGACAGAAAACATCAACTATAATGCTCTTATTAAACTTGCTTTGATTATGTTGCATTGTTTATTTTGGTGTTGATTCAAAAAGATTACTTTAGCTTTTTATACTTCAAGGGCAATATTCATCTATACCAGATATTCTTCTAATCCCTAGTCCCGTACTTTAACCCTTTCTTTCCCCGAACTTTAATGACTGCATTTTAAAAATAAATTCTTTTTAAAAAATGTCTGATTCTATTCTATACGAAAAATCATAAAAAGGGGTTTATTTTTTGTAAAATTCAAAGCTTTTAAAGGAAACATGATATGAGTAAATTATATATTGTTTATTAAATGCTAAGCTGAATAAAATCAATTCAAGCAGACACAATAATTCCATTATTGTGTCTGCTTGAAAGCCAGGAATTTTTTTTATGTTGCCGTAAAATAACTATAGCTCCTTAATGTATTCTGTTTCGGAGTTTATTACATATAGTTATTTTTTGTAAAATTCAAAGCTTTTAAAGGAAACATGATATGAGTAAATTATATATTGTTTATTAAATGCTAAGCTGAATAAAATCAATTCAAGCAGACACAATAATTCCATTATTGTGTCTGCTTGAAAGCCAGGAATTTTTTTTATGTTGCCGTAAAATAACTATAGCTCCTTAATGTATTCTGTTTCGGAGTTTATTACATATAGTTATAAAAATAATGAAACAATCTATGAAAATAATTCTGGAATCATGTAAATATTAAATTCAAGTACGTTTTATCAATATGCTTTAAAGGATAAAAAAAAAAAAATATTCATTTAAATAAGGGATGTATAAGAGGAATATTTATATGAGTCCAGAGATATCTGTGACTCGAGGAAAACACACACATAAATATATATATATATATATATATATGTAATAATAAGAGGGAGAAGAAGCTCGACGGCTTGTAGTCGCATAAACAGGATTGCAATCTCAGTAAGTCGTAGCGAGTGGCGAGGCAGGAAGTCCAGGCGGAACAAACATAAACTCCACATATCTGGTATACGTCTTTTATTGCACAGTACTTAGATGAAGAAATATACTCCGTGACTCAAACACTAAACTTTCAGTATGGAACGGATACATCGCGCAGTAGACGGGGAACGGGGCCCCGGTCCCGCAATTTGGGAGCTCGAAAATCTCACATCTTGATGGTTTGCTGATTCGAACACAAAAGCTTCAGAAAGGGCACCAAAATCTGCTAGGTAGAGGCGCACTGGCTTTTTAATTGGCCAGAAGCGAACACATGACCCTAGCGCGTCATATTGGATGATGGTTTTCGAATGTTCCACGCCGTTCGCGTTACATAACTGTTATATAAGCTTTGGCCACACGTGGCTTAGGGGAAAAACTAATAAATTACTTCGGTTTGGATTTAGGTAGAAATAAAGGAAGAGGGACTGTGCTCTATTGCGTTAGGATGACGAATTTGGAAAGGGCGTGTTGAACAGTAAAAAGGGTTTTAAATTTATTTCAATTTCCCCCCCTCCGGAAAAGACTTGCATGAGGGGCCGACTCCCTCAGCAAGGCTCTCCATCAGGCGAGAACCGCGTAACAAAAAGATTAAATTTGGGAATAACATTCTTGAGGAGTAATTTTTGAAAAATTTTGATTTAGGATTTTAGAATTTAGAATATCACCTCTGTGTTCGCACCAGACATGGCAATTTCATAGGATTTATGACAAAGTATTACAAAACAAAATAAAAATATCAATACACTTGTTACATGTTAAGATGAATATGGGAGTATTTCAAACTCACAACAAAATTGATATACACTTTAGAATGGGATGAAAAAATATACTTATTAAAGCATAATAAATCACAACAGAATTTTAATAGACGCTTAAAAATGGAATGAATTTTTTTTTATTTATTTATTTTTTTTTGGGGGGGGGCTGGTCAGGTTTAGGCTTTATGGTGAGATAATTAGTTAAATTCTTGGTTAATTAGTTAAATTAAAGTTATTAAAGTTAATAACTTTAAAGTTATTAAAGTTAATTAGTTAAATTCTTGGTAATTAGCCTTAAAGGTTTTTCTACTATAATTTTTTTAAATGCACCATGGAAACAAATTAATAAGAAAAATTTTAAAAATACAGTTCAACACAGTACACAAATTGAATAAAGTTAATTTGGCAATGATCATTTCAAATAATTAGGAATATGGTTCAATTAGGAAAAACAGGGTTTTAAAAATAATACTTCCAAAAATAGTCTTTAAATTTAAATTCAACATGACAAAGCTCTTAATCAAGATAAATATGGCAGTAACATTTGAAATAATTAGGAAAAATAAGATTTTAAAAATAACTCTCTTAGAGGTTGTGTTAATATTCTCAGTCAACCAAAACACTCAACATCAATTTTATTAAGTTAGGGAGAAATGGATTTACACTACTGGAGCAATGAACTTAGCCTAGGTCTCCAAATGCGACAATCTGCGGTGTGATATTCCACAGAGGCCCGGCGAAAACGCACTAAATTCAGGCCCACTGAGCTACCATTGGGTTGGGTTGTTCGAGGATTATTTTGCGTTCGGGGTCGAACCGAATCACATTTATTATTATTAAATTAAATTATGGTCGGGGTCTAACCGACTCAATTGGGATTTGTATTATATCATATTTGTGGTCGGGGTCGAACCGACTCACAAGAAATTAAATTTCAATTAAGTTGAGGTTAGGTTATCGGAAGAAAAAATTTGTTTGACTTAATTCGGTGCAAATTGTTTTAAATCATTAATTTTCTAACTAAATATTCAAATTTAGTCAGAAGCGTGCACATTCTTATGTCTTGTTCGGGTAAAAAGTCACAATGGAATACAGGATCACTTTAGCATATATCAGGAATTCACAATTACTCTCATTTTTTTGACTGGGTAGTATCTGATACAAAATTACTATTATAAAATAAAAAATATCAAAATATTCATTATAAAGCTAAAGAACATAAAAAAAAATTCAAAATTTCCACTAAATGATTTGTGGTACTTGAGAGAATTTGTTTCCTGAAATTTTTATCTGAGGTTAACTACATCTCAGTCCCTTTTCTTAAATAACTCTCAATGCGTATTGAATACCAAAGTCCAAGAGCTTTGCAACAACTGCACCACATGAACTCAAAACAAAAATGTAAATACTGGAACTGATACCAAGTATTATTTTTCATATTTGCACATAACATGACATACTATATCACTAAAATATAATCAATCTAAATTTTAATATTTTATTCCCCTATTTTAAAAACACGCATCACTTGTATATTAAAACTATTATAATCACTTTATAGAACAAACCACACACTAAATGAAGGCTATAGAATATCAAAAATAGTAAATTAGATGAAAATTAGAAAATTAGAATATCAAAATACTTATGGGGCCAACATGTCAACACATATTCATTTACAATCTGAAATTTTATCTTTATTATTCATTATCTTTTCTGAAATTTATTTAATATATTTAAACCCAATTAAAAGTACTTCACACTGAAAAAAAACATTAACTCACCTTTAGGATCCTTAACCCATGTTTTAACTTATTACTTTTTGTTTGAATTAATTAGAAAATGAACCTTTTTTCCGATAAAACATAAATTAAATTTGTTAACGGATGAGCAAACATTTATCTTCTGGTTGTAGCACAACTAGGGCAATGAAGAACAATAAGCATAAATTTACACATTCCGGCACAAGATTTCTGAAAAGGAAAATGCACAATTTGTTGATAAAACACCGGAGTTGGACGCCCACACGTCGAAAATGGTCCATGATGAATCTCGCAGCAAGCCGAAGCACTGATTGACGATCACATTTGGCACCGAAATGGGGCTATTCACGCTGGCTTCCAATCGAAGGTCGCAAATGGAGCTTATTCACCATCGTAAGGCAGAAATGCGCACTAATGCACCACTGTTGCGTTATCGCTGGCAAACCAAGCGAAAGCGAAAAATTCACACGCGGTGACGTTGAAACGAAAACGCTGGCTGCGGACACTCCCGATATTGAAGTTTGCACGGAAAACACTTGAAAAGCGAAAAACAGTTGTTTCCAACGCTTAGACATCCACTATGATGAATCACGCGCTCAAGCATAAAACCGCTGCATCATTTCTCCGGAAAACGAAATTAACTGATGATGATGAAACATGACGGCGAAACACTGCAGTTTATTGTTGCAATAGCCGTAGACATCACACTCTGGGGATCCAATGAAGGTCTTTCCCGCGGAATTAAAAGTTTCATAGTATCCTCGCCGACTAATGTAATAATAAGAGGGAGAAGAAGCTCGACGGCTTGTAGTCGCATAACCAGGATTGCAATCTCAGTAAGTCGTAGCGAGTGGCGAGGCAGGAAGTCCAGGCGGAACAAACATAAACTCCACATATCTGGTACACGTCTTTTATTGCACAGTACTTAGATGAAGAAATATACTCCGTGACTCAAACACTAAACTTTCAGTATGGAACGGATACGTCGCGCAGTAGACGGGGAACGGGGCCCCGGTCCAGCAATTTGGGAGCTCGAAAATATCACATCTTGATGGTTTGCTGGTTCGAACACAAAAGCTTCAGAAAGGGCACCAAAATCTGCTAGGTAGAGGCGCACTGACTTTTTAATTGGCCAAAAGCGAACACATGACCCTAGCGCGTCATATTGGATGATGGTTTTCGAATGTTCCACGCCGTTCGCGTTACATAACTGTTATATCAGCTTTGGCCACACGTGGCTTAGGGGAAAAACTAATAAATTACTTCGGTTTGGATTTAGGTAGAAATAAAGGAAGAGGGACTGTGCTCTATTGCGTTAGGATGAAGAATTTGGAAAGGGCGTGTTGAACAGTAAAAAGGGTTTTAAATTTATTTCAATTTCCCCCCCCCTCCGGAATAGACTTGCATCAGGGGCCGACTCCCTCAGCAAGGCTCTCCATCAGGCGAGAACCGCGTAACAAAAAGATTAAATTTGGGAATAACATTCTTGAGGAGTAATTTTTGAAAAATTTTGATTTAGGATTTTAGAATTTAGAATATCACCTCTGTGTTCGCACCAGACATGGCAATATCATAGGATTTATGACAAAGTATTACAAAACAAAATAAAAATATCAATACACTTGTTACATGTTAAGATGAATATGGTAGTATTTCAAACTCACAACAAAATTGATATACACTTTAGAATGGAATGAAAAAATATACTTATTAAAACATAATAAATCACAACAGAATTTTAATAGACGCTTAAAAATGGAATGAATTTTTTTTAATTTATTTATTTATTTTTTTTTGGGGGGGGGGCTGGTCAGGTTTAGGCTTTATGGTGGTTATTAAAGTTAATTAGTTAAATTCTTGGTAATTAGCCTTAAAGGTTTTTCTACTATAATTTTTTTAAATGCACCATGGAAACAAATTAATAAGAAAAATTTTAAAAATACAGTTCAACACAGTACACAAATTGAATAAAGTTAATTTGGCAATGATCATTTCAAATAATTAGGAATATGGTTCAATTAGGAAAAACAGGGTTTTAAAAATAATACTTCCAAAAATAGTCTTTAAATTTAAATTCAACATGACAAAGCTCTTAATCAAGATAAATATGGCAGTAACATTTGAAATAATTAGGAAAAATAAGATTTTAAAAATAACTCTCTTAGAGGTTGTGTTAATATTCTCAGTCAACCAAAACACTCAACATCAATTTTATTAAGTTAGGGAGAAATGGATTTACGCTACTGGAGCAATGAACTTAGCCTAGGTCTCCAAATGCGACAATCTGCGGTGTGATATTCCACAGAGGCCCGGCGAAAACGCACTAAATTCAGGCCCACTGAGCTACCATTGGGTTGGGTTGATCGAGGATTATTTTGCGTTCGGGGTCGAACCGAATCACAAAGATTTATTATTATTAAATTAAATTATGGTCGGGGTCTAACCGATTCAATTGGGATTTGTATTATATCATATTTGTGGTCGGGGTCGAACCGACTCACAAGAAATTAAATTTCAATTAAGTTGAGGTTAGGTTATCGGAAGAAAAAATTTGTTTGACTTAATTCGGTGCAAATTGTTTTAAATCATTAATTTTCTAACTAAATATTCAAATTTAGTCAGAAGCGTGCACATTCTTATGTCTTGTTCGGGTAAAAAGTCACAATGGAATACAGGATCACTTTAGCATATATCAGGAATTCACAATTACTCTCATTTTTTTGACTGGGTAGTATCTGATACAAAATTACTATTATAAAATAAAAAATATCAAAATATTCATTATAAAGCTAAAGAACATAAAAAAAAATTCAAAATTTCCACTAAATGATTTGTGGTACTTGAGAGAATTTGTTTCCTGAAATTTTTATCTGAGGTTAACTACATCTCAGTCCCTTTTCTTAAATAACTCTCAATGCGTATTGAATACCAAAGTCCAAGAGCTTTGCAACAACTGCACCACATGAACTCAAACAAAAATGTAAATACTGGAACTGATACCAAGTATTATTTTTCATATTTGCACATAACATGACATACTATATCACTAAAATATAATCAATCTAAATTTTAATATTTTATTCCCCTATTTTAAAAACACGCATCACTTGTATATTAAAACTATTATAATCACTTTATAGAACAAACCACACACTAAATGAAGGCTATAGAATATCAAAAATAGTAAATTAGATGAAAATTAGAAAATTAGAATATCAAAATACTTATGGGGCCAACATGTCAACACATATTCATTTACAATCTTAAATTTTATCTTTATTATTCATTATCTTTTCTGAAATTTATTTAATATATTTAAACCCAATTAAAAGTACTTCACACTGAAAAAAAACATTAACTCACCTTTAGGATCCTTAACCCATGTTTTAACTTATTACTTTTTGTTTGAATTAATTAGAAAATGAACCTTTTTTCTGATAAAACATAAATTAAATTTGTTAACGGATGAGCAAACATTTATCTTCTGGTTGTAGCACAACTAGGGCAATGAAGAACAATAAGCATAAATTTACACATTCCGGCACAAGATTTCTGAAAAGGAAAATGCACAATTTGTTGATAAAACACCGGAGTTGGACGCCCACACGTCGAAAATGGTCCATGATGAATCTCGCAGCAAGCCGAAGCACTGATTGACGATCACATTTGGCACCGAAATGGGGCTATTCACGCTGGCTTCCAATCGAAGGTCGCAAATGGAGCTTATTCACCATCGTAAGGCAGAAATGCGCACTAATGCACCACTGTTGCGTTATCGCTGGCAAACCAAGCGAAAGCGAAAAATTCACACGCGGTGACGTTGAAACGAAAACGCTGGCTGCGGACACTCCCGATATTGAAGTTTGCACGGAAAACACTTGAAAAGCGAAAAACAGTTGTTTCCAACGCTTAGACATCCACTATGATGAATCACGCGCTCAAGCATAAAACCGCTGCATCATTTCTCCGGAAAACGAAATTAACTGATGATGATGAAACATGACGGCGAAACACTGCAGTTTATTGTTGCAATAGCCGTAGACATCACACTCTGGGGATCCAATGAAGGTCTTTCCCGCGGAATTAAAAGTTTCATAGTATCCTCGCCGACTAATGTAATAATAAGAGGGAGAAGAAGCTCGACGGCTTGTAGTCGCATAACCAGGATTGCAATCTCAGTAAGTCGTAGCGAGTGGCGAGGCAGGAAGTCCAGGCGGAACAAACATAAACTCCACATATCTGGTACACGTCTTTTATTGCACAGTACTTAGATGAAGAAATATACTCCGTGACTCAAACACTAAACTTTCAGTATGGAACGGATACATCGCGCAGTAGACGGGGAACGGGGCCCCCGTCCCACAATTTGGGAGCTCGAAAATCTCACATCTTGATGGTTTGCTGTGTTACGTTGAAATTTGTATTGGGGGGTTATTTAAACTTTAATATTATAATTAATTAATTAATATTTACTAATCAAGATGAATCCTTACTTTTCATTTACTTCATTTACATTTAATACAAGGTTTCAGTTAAATTTAAGTACAATATTTGCTATTAGTGGTTAGTACATTTTAAAGACTTGCGTTGTGTGTAGCAATAACCCAAAAAATAATTAAAATTTTCCCTAGGTTCGATTTACTGTTTGCACCACTGTGGTGGTTAATGAGCCAAAAGAAAAATGAAATTAAATCTAATAAAAATACTTATCTCACCTTGGAGATCACCTAGAAAAAATTTACTTCACCTAAAAGAAAAAGCTTCAAAAATTCAAGTCTGCTGAAATAAAAAACCTAAAGCTAAAAATTAGAAACTTAACTCAAAGGCAAGGACTGACATGACACAACTTTACAAACTTGACACAAACTAAAAATAACAAATTTATTAACAATTTCACTGACATTATAACAATCAAACTTATTATCTCCAGATCTTCTTAACATTATTCTGACAAATCAAATTCAATTGAATAAAATACAATTCCGTTTAAATGAGTTCTACTCTCCATAATACAAATAATTATCTAAAAATCAATGCAAATAAGTGAAGTGGCTGGTGAATCAAAAGCTTAATTATTCTATGTGTAATTACTAATCAGTAAATAAATTTTAAATTTAAATTGAATCTTAATGACTCTGCTGCAGCTTTAAAAAAGGAGAGAGTTTAAGGATAGAATTTACAGAATGGAAAGGAAAGGAAAAAAGGGCCCGTGGCCATCGTCCCTAGGCCGGGAGGCCCAAACCTCGGTCCCACGCTCCCCTCTCTACCAGTTCAGGATCCAGCCAAAAAAATCTTTTTCAAACTCCCCCGCTCCCGAGTCATTGCTCCATTCCTTGTAGTCCGCAGCCTGTATGATTGCAAAGAGTCCGCTAGCGCGCCAACGATTTGGGAAATAAAGTTCGAGTGAAAGGTTGCAGGCCACCATTTTCTATCTTCTGGAACTGTAGTCCAATTTTATTTCATCTTCTGAACTCGTACCAATGCCATATTAAATTTTCTCCGCGCTACCTCCACCCACAAGACGCTGTACCCTTCCGCACGTTCTGGTCTGCTCATCCTTTTTCCTCTCTGGCTCGGAGGGGGGCTTGGTTGTGCATCACGAAGAAATGGCGAAGACCGGGCATATCAAATTACCAAGGACAGCGGCCAGCAGAGGTAGCGATATGAACTTGTTACTAGGCACAGGGTCAAATTTAAGGAAGGAAGAAAAACAATGAATATTTCTAAAACTTTTACCCTAAGTAAAATTCACCAGCCAAAAATACGTACCAGCCACTTACAAGGTTTATAAATTTATCAATATTTTAACAATAAGGTATAACATGTGATGATCTATTTCAATTTAATTCTTCTCAATGTCAAAACATTTAGAGAAACTTGCGCACACTTCTCCAAAGCGATGACATTAATCAAATCAATTAATATTTGATCACCACAAGTTTAACCAAGTATATTTAGCAGAGGCTAAATAAATTTATTTATACAAAGCATAACCGTTAATAAAATTTAATTGTTTACTTTACTAACTTATATATCTCAATACCCGATATTAAAATGACCGTTATTTATTTAATGAACTATTAATTATCATCGCCACAGCTGGTTCGAACACAAAACCTTCAGAAAGGGCGCCAAAATCTGCCAGGTAGAGGCGCACTGACTTTTTAATTGGCCAGAAGCGAACACATGACCCTAGCGCGTCATATCGTATGATGGTTTTCGAATGTTCCACGCCATTCGCGTTATATAACTGTTATATAAGCTTTGGCCACACGTGCCTTAGGGGAAAAACTAATAAATTACTTCGGTTTGGATTTAGGTAGAAATAAAGAAAGAGGGACAGTGTTCTATTGCGTTAGGATGAAGAATTTGGAAAGGGCGTGTTGAACAGTAAAAAGGGTTATAAATTTATTTCATATATATATATATATATATATATATATATATATATATATATATATATATATATATATATATATATATATGTATATATACAGGATGTCCCAAAACGACCGCATAAACTCTGCACAGCTAGATTCCTCGTTGGGAGTACATAAAAACTGCCCAAAGAAGCGTTCCTGTACGATCCATAGTTTACGAGAAAAATACGAAAAACAAAGTATGACGTCCCTGCCGGTGCAAGAAAAAACACTTTATTGGACATATCAACAACAATACTTGCATATCTTTCCAGACGATAATGTTTAAAACCTTCGCCGCGCATATCGCGTCATGCATACGCGCGCGCCATGGAATGACGTTAAGCCGCCGTTGAACTGGTATTTAAAAGGCTGCATCTTGCAGCTACCGGTAGTCTTCGTATGGTGGCCATGTACTCCGTTCGTGACTACTGCGACATGTACTTGATGTACGGCCGATGTAATGGAAATGCCTTACGAACTGCTAGGGAGTATACCCGTCGATATCCGTCCTGCCGTCCTCCCGATGTCAACGTCATCCGTAGGCTGGACGACAGACTGCGAAATACGGGAATCGTCTTGCCAACAGCCAATTTTCACGATACTGGAAGACCGCGGAGCGGCCTGACGGTAGCACAGGCGGATGCAATACTGCAGCGGGTAGAAGAGACGCCCGAGGTAAGCACACGTGCATTAGCCCGTGAGATGACTTCGAGTAAAAGTACTGTGCACAGGCTTTTACGGTCTGAGAGGCTACACCCATTTCAGTACACAACCGTGCAAGGTCTGAAACCATATGACTTTCAGAAACGCGTGGCCTTCTGTGAATGGCTGTTGCAGCAACAGAACACAGATAATGGTTTCATTGCACATATCCTGTGGACTGATGAATCATATTTCACTGGTGATGGGATATTCAACCATCAAAACAGCCATATGTGGTCCCAGGTCAATCCGCATGCAATCCGGCCGCAGAAACATCATGAACGTTGGTCTCTTAACGTGTGGGCCGGCATACTCGGGGATCGCCTGCTTGGACCATATCTGTTGCCTGAACGGCTCTCGGGACAGTCGTACTTGGTGTTTCTCAATGAGGTCTTAACCGAGTTCCTCGATGACATACCATTAGCGGCAATACAGGGACTTTGGTTCCAGCATGATGGGGCTCCGGCGCATTTCTGTGCACCTGTACGTGGTTGGATGGATATGGAATACCCCGGCCGCTGGATCGGACGTGGGGGTCCGGTTCTAGGACCGTCACGTTCACCAGATCTTACACCGTTGGATTTTTTCCTATGGGGTCATCTCAAGGAACTGGTGTATCGAGACGTAGTGACAACACAAATGGACTTAGTTGCTCGTCTGCATGCTGCTTGTACTTCGGTGGACCCCGCGATGCTGCAACGTGTGATGACAGCCATTCCACGGCGTGCTCAAACCTGCCTCGACATGCACGGCGGACACTTTGAACATCTGCTTTAAATTGTGCATGCTGTTGATATGTTCAGTAAATTGTTTTTTCTTGCACTGGCAGTGACGTCATACTTTGTTTTTCGTATTTTTCTCGTAAACTATGGATCGTACAGGAACGCTTCTTTGGGCAGTTTTTATGTACTCCCAACGAGGAACCTAGCTGTGCAGAGTTTATGCGGTCGTATTGGGACACCCTGTATATATATATATATATATATATATATATATATATATATATATATATATATATATATAAATATGCATGTATATATATATATATACATATAATATATATATATATATATATACAGTGGTTCCCAAAAGTGTTCATACACTTACGATTCTCAATGAAATAGAGGTCTATCCTTTAATTGAAATGAATATTTCAGAATGGGTATTTAATAATAGGATCTATAATCTATTCTTAACAAAACTACATGAAATATTTTGAAAACATAGTAAAACTTTATTTTTAAGAAACCAGTAATCAAAAAGTAACAAAAATTTCATTTCACAAAAGTCCTCGTCCACTGAAATATTTTCGGATAAATTCATTATTAAAATTATCGTCTGGCGCTTTATTTTTATTTTTGAATTGTGGTGGCATTTAAAATATCGTTTGGCTTTAATTTTTGCTTGCCTACTCCGCAAAATTCTATTTATTATTTAAAAATGGCTCGTAGTCGTAAAGAAACATCAAACAGCATTCGAAAATTGATTATTTTTCTTCAGAGTAGTGGTAAATGAGTTAGGAATATTGCTAAATTACTTAATTTATCCCATTCTACTGTGCAGTATGTGATAAAATGCTTTAAAGGAGAAAATCGGATCGAAAACAAGGTAAGAAAAGGCTGTCCGGCAAGTTAACAAAACGTGAGAGATTCATAATTAGAAAATTTATAAAAAATGCACGTTTGAGTGCTGTAAAAGTTTCTGCAGAATTTAATGAAACATTTTCTAATTCAATTTCACCTGAAACTGTTCGACGAGTTCTCAGAGCAGCTGGATTACATGAGCGTTCTGCCCATAGAATTTTTTTTCTGAGTGAGAAAAACAGAAAGCTTAGGCTTTCCTTCACACTATCTATGATAAATAAGCCCCAAACGTATTGGAATAATGTTATATTTGCCGAAGAAAGCAAGTTTAACATTTTTGATTCCGATGGGCATATAATTGTATGGAGAAGAAAAAATGAGGAACTTAATCCAAAGAACTTAGTAGGAACAGTTAAGCATGGCGGTGGAGGTGTCCTTCTGTGGGAGTGCATGTCAGCTTCAGGACTAGGTAATTTCGTATTTATTGATGGCATAATGAATCATGCTGTTTATATAAATATTTTAAGAGACAATTTAAAATTATCAGCCCAAAATTTGGGTATTGGAAACAACTTTATTTTTTATCAAGATATCGATTAAAGCACACGACTCTTAACTCTCGCCTCTGGTGTCTCCTATAATTGACCACAAGTTTTGAAAACACCACCTGAATCGCCAGATTTAAACCCAATAGAACATATTTGGAGAGAACTGGAGGTTCGAGTACAAAAAAACGGCATTCACACGAAAAGCAAACTAAAAACAATTATGATGGAAGAATGGATGAACATTGATGCAGAAATTACAAAAGAACTAGTGCAATCTATTCCCAGACGTTTAAAAGCTGTTGTGGATGCTAAAGGATACCCTACTAAATATTAATTTAACGAAAAATTAGAATATTTACTAATATGTAGAGATTTTTTATAAGTGTACGATGACTTTTGTGAGGTAAAGTTTTTATTACTTTTTGATTGTTGGTTTCTTAAAAATAAAGTTTTATTATGTTTTAAAAATATTTTATGTAGTTTTGTTAAGAATAAATTTTAGATCTTATTATTAAATACCCAGTCTGAAATATTCATTTTAATTAATGGATAGACCCCTATTTCATTGAAAATCGTAAGTGTACGAACACTTTTGGGAGCCACTGTATATATATATATATATATATATATATATATATATATATATAGTAGCTGAAAACCCGCACTTCGCTACGGAGTACATTCAAATTAAATACTGTGGTGGTGCTCTTTATTAATTAGCTAATTAATTACAAATCAAGGCTAGTAACTTTTAGTTTTATCTCTTTAATCAGTTGGAAGTTGCTTACTCATCATCAACATTAAGTTGAGATGAATATTCTTTAAAAAAAAAATTAAAAATTAACTTTGGTTTACTTTAAACTTAGGTCTTAATCTAAATATTTAACTTGCTCGGAAACCCTGGGCTGTGATAACTTTAAACCCAAATGTTTGAATCTGATATTAACTTGTTTTAAACTTTTTCTTCTTCCTTTATTTGTTCATTTTTTTCCTTAAATGTGTAAAATAATTAAATATATTTAATTATGGTAGGTAGCAGCTAATATTATTAACTATCTTGCTTGTGTTAATTTCCTGTATCTCTTTATATCTTAGCATTAGTGTTCTGTCAAACTCTGTTAAACTTTAATTTCGGGTCAGCCTGAATTTTAATTAAATTTCTCGCAATTATGTAATTTTAATTCGTTAATGATTAAGAAGATCATTTGTGTGTCATAAACGCCTTGTACTAATAAGCTTTTGGGGTGCTATGTTTTTTTTTCCTCTCGCTGCGGTATCCTTCGTCGCGGTTATGATGTGCGAGATCCATGTTTTCTTTAAGTGAATAAGTGTATTTTATCTATTATTTAATTCACTATTTTGTTTTAAATTTGTATAACGGCCTGTTGTAATATTATAATATCCTATATTTTTTACTTTGTATTCATTAACGTGGTAGAAATCCAGCTGTAATTTGCCGTTTTAATGTATTGTCGGTAATTTCTGGTAAATTTCTCACCGACTCAGTTTCAATCACGAATCTCCACAATTTTGGCTACTTTTTAAGCAATTCTGCTCGCTTTGCGTTCTATTTTTATCCCAGCTCCCTGACCCGGCCAGGGTCAGCGAAGAAGGGGGTGTTGGCTGGACACCTGGTCCTAGGTCATCCTGTATCACTGCGCGGGCGTGGGTGTTTTTCTCGCCATTTTGTAAGGAACTCTTTACGGAAAGGCGCTGTTGTTGAGTGTACGAGGAGTTTTTTTGGGGTGAAACTTCTCACCCTTATAGGGGGGTGCGCGGGGTTTTTGTGAGGGGAGGAGTGACTGAGGGCCGTTGGAAGAAGATTTGATCTGTTGAAAGGGGTTTTGGTCCCCGGCGTCCAGAGCTGCAAAAACATCACAGCACCCCACAGTTTCCATTGTGATGAGTGCCAATGTGGGAAGTTTCGAAATCGATCTACGCTAAGTGTCCGCACCTGCTATATCGCGAATCCTGAGCTGCAAAAACCTCACTGCGTCAGGCAGATACCATTGTGATGAGTGCCAATGTGTGATGCTTCGTATTAGATCTGCGCCATGTGACCGCACCTGCAATATCGTGGAACCTATGCTGCTAGTCTCACTGCGTTATGCAGTTTCCATCGTAATAAGCGCCAAGGTGTGATAGCCAGCCTTCAGAACGCGACGCTCAGCAACCGTCATCTAGATTTGTGTCACCGGGAGTCTTGTCGTCTAATGTCAAGTGTCATCGAGTCGGTGAGATCTTTGCCAAATTTTTATCATTTTTTGGATCCATTCAAATCTATGAGATGGAACCTTGATGTTTTAACGATTTAAATTTAAACTAATCTAGTAGTGTTATGATATGTATGTAGGTCTGAATGCTTACTCACGATTTTTGTTAGCCGTAGTGGCTTAAATTCAAAAATTATATATATAATGTTTGGGGGTTAGTTAAAATGTTGTTATCGTTTTGTTTAAAATAAGTTCTCTTATACTCCTTTTAATGAATAAATATGTTATTTTTTTACCTGTCATTTGTGTCTGTCAATTATTTGTTCCTCCCTCACACGTAACAGAACATGACTGAACTTGGGTTGTCCTTTGGACCACAATACGATCTTCTTTAATCACTAAAGTTTTTTTTATGTGTTCATTATAGAACTTAATAACTTGTGTAATCATTACCTTAAACTTTATAGGGGGTAATTTGTTTACTACAATACAACGGTCAATCTATGTAATTAATTCCAAAATATATATATATATATATATATATATATATATATATATATATATATATATAATAAATACGACGATCAATGTATACAACTGATGTAAAAAAAATATATATATTTATAATAAAATCGTAAGGGATATTTTTATAGACAAAATAATGTAGAAGAAAATATTCAAATTAAATGTTATAGGGCATACTAAAGAATATAATACAGTTAATATAGTACAGTTTGAGGAACATAATGTCTTTTACTCTATTTTTATATCTCTTTGGATAATATCCAATCGTCTGCCGCATTAGGAAGAAAAAAAAATATTTTTTTTGTCTATTTAGTTGTTATGCACGTGACGGTATATTTATTTAAAGTACCAGAAAAAGAAATCACGTGATCAGCATTTAATAAATTAAATTCTAAAAATAAATCTTTAAAAATTCACCAAATTTCGGAAAATGGAGGCAAAGATTTGAAAAAGATTATATAGCAAACGCAAATTGACTAAAATTAATTCAAACCTGATTAAAATGGTGGTTTGGATTTCACATATACTTGGTTTAAAGCTCTTAATTTTAGTTCTAAAGTTTTTTTGTTGGTTTTTTCAGTTTGTTTTGCAAGATTTTGGTGTTTCTGGAACATTAGACGAAGTCTTGTTAATAATATAGTTTGCATGTAGCAATTAATCATTCTGAAAAATGGCTAAGCAATATAAATTCAGCCACATGAAGAAAATTTATGCATAATAAAAGGTTCTCGAAACATCTTTCGTTTCTCACAGATGACTTAGCTTTCATAAAAAATGACCGATACTAAAACCGATAAAACACATTACCGTCTTTGAAATATTAAGCAAAATTAAAAATTATTCCATATTTTACAATTTACTCGACAAAATTGAGTAAAATAAAAATTATACACACATACACACATACACACACACACATATATATATATATATAGTGAGAGGGGGGGGAGAGAAAAAATTTTATATAAAATTTGAAATTTCAGCATACCCTGTACTGTCCTCGAGCATGAAGTGGTTGGATATTCTTTAATTTCGCAGATCACCTTTTAATTATAAAAAGGGCCTTTCTCGATTGATTTATAACGGAATGTTCAAAATTTCAATTTAAGTTACCTTCACTTCAATAGAAAAAAAGTCATGTATGAAATTCTTTCAATCTTCAGAATTAAACATTTTTTCAATATCTTGACAATTTTGGGTTTAAATTGTCAGAAAGAAATTTTTCAGGAAAGCATATGGCATGCATAAGTCTTAAATTTAAGAAGCAATCAAAACTTTGATTGAAAACTTCCTTCTCAATGGTTCATTTTAAAATTTTTCGATAAACTTATGGAAACGTCTTGGAGCTTTATATACATTTTTTATGAGATATATCCCTTTTCCGTATTTCGGAATTAAAGAAATTCAGGTATTGCTTTCAGAATGTTAGCATTTCCGATAACCAATTTTTGAAGAAACTCTATTGGACTCAGTTCATTTTAAATCTTGTTGGAACATAAAATTCCTTTTCTGCATTCGCCTAGGAAATTTATATGCTCTGAGCTTCGCAGACTTCAGAGGTTTAATATGAAACATCCTAAAAGCCGTCTGCAACTTGAAAGAGAAGATTTAAAGTTTTGACAAGTATTTGCATGGAGCTAAATTTTATCAAAAAACATTCTTATTTTAAATGTTACACTAAGTGAAAATTTCTAATATCGCTTCCTTTCCATTCTAGGGTAAAATAGATGTGTTTACTCTATTAAGGTAGAACACGGTTTGCAAAAATTTTACAATTCTTTCGAAATGCATTTGAAAATGCAGCTTTGCTTATTGTGAACTTTCGTTCAAAAAGTAGTGTGTCATAACATCATCACATCGTTTAATATAAGCACTGTGAAATGATTTCGATTCCTTTCGATATACGAGTAATAAAACTGGCATTTCTTTATTTAACCTCTCCCTTTGATATCAGTGTCATTTCTCCCTTGCTTGCAATCTTTTATGAATATCAATTTCATGTCAATATAATATCTCATTTTCAAATTTACATTGACATAATAATCCTGTATGTTTGCGTATATTCCAAAAGATATAACTGTTTGTTCCTCGTAAAATGTGTATTTGAAAAATAGTAACAAAGAATAATCGTCCCTTAGATATTTCTCATGGAAAGTTATTCGCTAAATATTTTCCTACCGATACAATTAGTTTAAAACTTTTATGTTATTATCTAAACGTAAATAATGAGCATAACAGACAAAATATATATAATTGCATACGTGAAAATAAAAAGCAAATGTGCTGTTATAAGGTCATTGCTTGCGTTTATCACTTGGTAGAAATTCTGATAGTTAGAATTTTGTTTTCAAACTATGCAGGAAATATATAAAAAAAAATTTGCATTAGTACAAAATTGAAATATTTTGTAACATGCAGCATCTGGATATATTGATAAAGACTTTATTTATCTTGGCAAAAATAAATACACTGCTGGCCACCCAAATTGCAACACCAAGAAAGACAAGAGATATCACAACAAAATTTATTTTGTAGATAACATGTTGACCAAGTATCAAATGATTAAATTTATAGACTTCTGTGAAGTGTGGTTCCTGCCAAAATCAGTAGCCAGAGCAGCCGCCATTGTTGGAGATCACCGCTGCCACACGCCTCGGCATTGATTCAAAGAGACTTTGGATGAGTTCTTGGGGTACAGCAGACCAATCAGCATCCACACGTTGCCAAAGTTGATCTGCTGTGGCAGCTGGGGATGGAATCTGGGTCAATCGTAGAGCAACCATGGACCACATGTTTTCTATCGGCGAAAGATCCGGAGAGCAAGGCGGCCAGGGAAGCAATTCAATCTGGCGATTGACGAAGAACCGTTGGACAATGCGTGCCACGTGTGGTCGCGCATTATCCTGTTGAAATATGGCTGTGGGCAAGCCCAGGAGGTAAGGAAGGACAACTGGCGCCAACACCTCGGAGATGTAGCGCTGGCTGTTTAAAGTACCGGCAATGCGTACAAGAGGTGTGCGAAAGTGATATCCAATACCGCCCTATACCATAATACCCGGTGCAGGACCAGTGTGGCGGTGCATAACGCAGCTGTTCAGCATCCACTCTTCACGGTGTCTCCAGACTCGAATGCGGCCATCGTCGTGTTGCAGACAGAAGCGTGAATCGTCAGTAAAGACAATTTCATTCCATTCTGCCGTCCACATCCTTCTGTCATCGCAACATTGGCGGCGGAGACATCTGTGGTTCTGCGTCAAGGGTAGACAAAGCAATGGACGTCTTGCGGACAGACCACTCTGCTGTAAACTGCGTCGAATGGTACGCGCAGACACTGGATGATGCGTTACAGACTGCATGTGCTGTGCTATGGTTCGTGATGTGACTGAGCGATCCGTCACTGCCATGCGCACAATTTGCCTGTCATCACGTGAAGTGGTGCGCTGAGGTGGATGCGATCGAACACGCCGGTCCGTCGTACCCTCCTGCATCCAACGATCACATATCCGCATTACAGTTGTTTGGTTTGGTCCAACACGACTACTGATTTCCCTGAAAGATAATCAACAATCTCGGTAGGCCACTATCCTTCCTCTGTCGAACTCGGATACTTGATCAAAAGATGATCGCTGTTTTCGACGAGGCATAATTTATCGTTTTTTTTTTGAAAAAATCACAAGAAAAACACAATTGCCGAACTTGAAATCGTCGAAATCTCCAAGCCTTAAATAGCGCATTGAAGTGGCGCCACAGATGCGCATGATGTGCGTCTGCGCTGAAATTCTAATCATTTGCATATCTTATCTCCGCTAATGCATGTTGTAAATTTTATGTTATTTGCATGTTTCATTCAGGGTGTTGCATTTACAGTGTCCAGCAGTGTAGATATTTATCAAATATGACAGAAAAGGAAAATTTGATAAAAAAAAAAAACTATGCACAGGGGGATTTCTATGGGTCACAGATAGATTTTCAAGAATTTTCTTCATAAATAATTTTAAAGTTTTTATATTCATATATGAGGACCCGGAGTAGCCTAGTGATGTGCATTGGACTTGGAGCTGGGTTCTCGGTTCGAATCCCACTGAACGCTATTACATACCTTCTTGTATAGGCCAGGTATTGGTACTTTAAATATGTGGACCGGAAAGTCCTATGAGGTCAGAGAGGGAGGCAGAAAGTACGATTCCCACAGAAGTCGCCTCTAAGAGCGTCTTGTCAAAATTGAGGCGGTACCAAGGGGTGGAGTTGGGTTATCCTTATTATCGTTACTATCCTTACTATTTATCGTTCTATATATTCGGTTGTGAATTGTTGTATAAGCTGAATATTATAAATGAGGGCAATTTTAAAGAAAAATGATTCAGCTTTTATTCAGAAGGATATTCTAATTATATCTTTCAATATATTTAGACAGAAGTACGAAAGGAAGCCAGAAACGTATCTTAATAATTTTAACTCTAGTAATGTATCCTTCTTTATTGCGGAAAACTACCCATTTGGTACACACTTCAAAACATCAGATATTAGGCAATCTTGTTATTCCTTTTAGCCGGAATGACAAGATTGCCCATTATGTATCAACGTAAAAAAAATTATTCGAGCCTTCATTACCTCACACACTAAATTTAAAAATGTATGTACTTCATAATAATAGTAAACTTACCCATTGAAAGCTACCAACGGTTCTCGCGAATTAAGAGCGAATGTCTTAATGAACAAGTGCCTCGCATTGGCAAACCAAAATGACATATAAATGAATGAAATCTAAAATTTCTAAGCATACATAGGGCTTAAATATTTTTTAAAATGAAAATAATTATCTATGAAATTTTCTGTATTATCCCAATAAGTATACAATGTAACTCTCAACGTAATGAATTATTATTATTTCTGGTATTCCAATGAAGACATAATAATCATATCACAGAATACTTTACGTCTGGCAAACTATTTCTGACAACTGAGGTATTCACAAGCAGTCACAGTTTTAACAGGTTTTAGGAGGTTTAAATATAATGCAATAATAATATTAGTGATTATGAAAAGGTTTTTAATTTGATAATTTTGCATTTATTTTGGAATTTCCTGTTGTTTTATGTTAGTTAAAAAGAGATGACAGATTGAATTCTCGAATCTAACAGCATGTGCGTTCTGTTGGTCTATTTTCGTATTATAGCAGTAAATCTATTGACATACAATACTGTGCAAATTAATTGGGTCAAGCTTCATTTTTCAAAGAATTCATCCTGTTCCAGAGATTTTTTGCTTGAAACCGGTTTCAACTGCATTTTGTTACGATGGGAGATTGGACTTCACTAGTCCAAAATGGTTTAACTACGTGATCATTACACGTAGAGCATTTTCGCTTCGTCAGTTGCGTTTCAGCTGCTGTAAGAAATGGTTGATTGCGTGAGTTGAAACCGATTTCAACTGTATTTTGTTACGATGGGAGGTTGGACTTCACTAGTTCAATATGGTTTAACTACGTGATCATTACACGTAGAGCATTTTCGCTTCGTCAGTTGCGTTTCAGATACTGTAAGAAATGGTTGATTGCGTGAGTTGTCTGGTTCTCACGTGTATGAAAAATATAGATGTCACTCCCAGGAAAAGGGCTAGAATTGTTACCCTAAGTCAGCATACCTCTATGACCGTGAGGGATATTGCTGCAGCAGTTTGAGTTCGAAAAATCTAGTTTTTCCACAATTATTAATCAGCAAAATAAGTTTGGGACAGTTTCTCCACAACGGAGGAGTATATGTGGGCACAAACGTAAGACAACACCTCGGACAGACAAATTTCTTGTACGAAATAGTAAAATGCATCCTCGCAAGACAAGTACATATCTGCAGAGAGAATTAATGGCTACTGGTGAGAGCGTGGTAGAGTTAATTGGGTGGGTCGTGATTTAGTATAGTAGTAGGCAATAATACCACTACTCTGAATTCTAAACAATACATTAATTTATTAACATAACACATATATTAGTACACATTCAATTATATCATTGATAATTATGAACCTAAAGAAACACTCATTATATCAAGGTATTATTTGACTGTACTATTTCACTCATTTAAATTGATTTCATTTCAGTACGCAATATATATTATTTCTTAACTTCCGCCTATATTATAAGACTCGGGGGTTTATAGACTTTTTGGCAATAGGTAATGAAAGGTTACCTCCATTTTTGCAGACTGCAGAAGGGAAACATTCGCCGGCATATTCACGTGCATGGATTGGGATATCTTTCTTCAGGATTCACTTTCGCTGGTGAACGCAGTCATCAGAATCGCTATATGTCGCGGGAAGAGGCGGACTTTAACGGTAGGATCGGTTCTCCATCTTTGGCTTGTGGGGGGTCAGGCAATCTGTCTTTGTTCCGTATCTCAACTATTCTCCTCTCATCGGTAGCTTGCAGGTGTCAGGCAATCTATCTTGGCTCCGACGCTCCTCTATGCTCCTCTCATCGCTAGCTTGCGGGGGCCAGGCAGACTCTCTCGGCTCCACTATTCATCTATTCTCCTCTCATCGTTGGCTTGCAGGCTTATAGCGATGCGCTAAGTCTGGGTGCAATCTCCCATATATTCTTTTTTAAACTTCTCGCTTACGAGGCTTCTACTCTATATTCGCGTGCTGAGAGTCAAAAATCAATCATATGCTTTTTTATATTCTCACTCTCTCTATTTTGTATCTTCTCAAAGCCCCGCCCTTTTCATTTTCATTCGTTACTCATGTTCAATCTTTTCTCTCACTTCCACTTCGATTCGCTAATTTTTACCACCTAAATATTTTCTTTATACCATCCAGAGTGAGGGGCGTTTCATATTAGAACAATTCCGTCTTCGACTCATCCCTGCCTTTCTAGAGATCGTGTTTTCCCAGAACATCTAATATTTGTGGGGTCATTTTCTCTTTGCCAACAATTCCCTTTTCCTCTCGATGTCCCCTCTATATAGCCCCCTCGCTGTTTCGTGTCTTAACTGTTGCTTTTCAATTTCTTCTTCTTCATCCGGTCTTTTGTATAGGCAAGCGCCATTTCAATTTTCTCATTTTACCCCCGTTTGTCCGATTTAATTGGGTTGTCTACCCTTTTCGAACTTTTAACATACCGTATCCCCACGACATTCTTCTTGTATCGTCTGGCGTCATTTCACTGTTTCCTTTTCCATCCCGTTTGTTAATTGGTTTTTCTGCACCTTTTCTATTTTCTTTTTTTATATGTCGTAATCCACGACACGTTGATTCATCGACAATACGAAGTCTTATTGAAGCAGGGAGATGGGTAAGAACACTAGTCCAAAAACAGTTATTATCACATGTAATGAAGAGAAGATGTTTGTATTGAACCAGGAAATATCAACCCTGGGCTGCACAAGACAGGAATAAGGTTGTATTCATCGACGAAAGGCATTTATTGTGCAAGGATTTCGATCAACATTTGTCAGGTGAAGCGCTGGAGAAAACCACCAGGGAACAGCATCTTAATCAAACAGTTAAGCACCCTCAAAAGAAGATGTTTTGGGGTTGTTCTACATCTGGAGTACCTGGCAGATTAGTACCAGTTGAAAGAAGGATGAACTCCAAATAACGCATTTCATTACTGGAAGACAAAATTGGGCCTTTTATGCAAACGTTCGCTGACGGTGTTGGTGTGTTTCAACAAGATCTTGCTCAATGCCATAATTCTAAGCTGGTATATAATTTTTTTTCAAGAAAGGAAATTAGCAGTTTTGTATTGGCCTGGATTGTCTCCAGATGTAAATCCCATCGAAAATTTGTGGAGCATTGGGAAGAGACGTGTGAGTAAGATGGACTGCTCAACCAAGAAAAAAAATGATTGAGAATGTCATAAAAGTTTGGTTCCGTGATGACGACGTCAAAAATTTATGTTCCAAATTAGTGTAATCCATGCCAAAACGTGTACAGGATATCATTAAAGCTAGACGAGGACATATTTGTTACTAGATTGCTATACCATGCATGTAGGTGAACTTATCGCTCTATTAAACAACTATTAAACAATTATTAAACTATTAAACAACATATCGCTCCTTTCAAAAACGTCATATCGCAAAAATCGGCGATTTTTAGTTATGCTTGTTTTCAGAATGCCCTAAAAAAGTAGTATATCCCTGTAAGATCATCATATCTCACAGCTCAATATTTATCCGCTAGAGAGCAGAATTAAAATTTATTTTCAATACATTTCAGTGTACTTTTAAACTTTCAAATCACTCTCTTAAAAAAATCTTGTTTTTCGAGATATGACGTTGTTGAAAGGAGTGAGCGATATGTGAGAATTTTTGTGTTTGTCCCAATTAATTTGCACAGTACTGTAAGTACATCGTTAAAAAGTATAACTATGTTCTTTTAAAATTTCAAAATTTCCTAATATGTTGTGGGGTTTGCATGTCAGAGATGAATAACCATTTTTGTAGTAAAGTGTTTTCTGCGTTTAAAACTAAAAAAATTCTAAAAAAATTATTAAAACTTATATTTTATTTAATAAAACATACATGGACGGCTTCCCAGCCACTCATTTTCAAACACTTTTAGTTCACACTTGACGAACAACCTGAATAGTTCGGGAATTGAAACCGAGAGCTTCTGCTTTCCAGAGAAAACCTTTTCACTATCTTAAACACCCCTTTCACACCACTACGCTGTGCCATTTAGAATATTTTGTATACTTTGGAATTTTCCTTTTTCATTCTTTAAAATGCAGTAAAGTGCATGTAGCATCCGTACTAAAAGGTTTGTGTTTTAATGGAAACCAACACCTACCTTTATATTTACAT
Source organism: Dolomedes plantarius (assembly GCA_907164885.2). NCBI lineage: Eukaryota > Metazoa > Arthropoda > Arachnida > Araneae > Dolomedidae > Dolomedes > Dolomedes plantarius. Next base: position 76,528,575 of record OU015494.1, on the reverse strand, counting down.
AAAAAATTTAATATGCTGTAGAAATTTTAACGTAAACAAAATAGTATAAACGTTGCATGCATTCCCTGAAGAAGTCTTTAAATTGCTGAAAATATAGAAGCTGTGTGTTGGATTTAAACGAAACGAATAAATAAATTATGCTCCGGGGAATATACCTGAGTTGTACAAGTATGCATGTGCGGGGATTTAATACAACTGAACTACCCTAGGAATAGATAAAAACATACTGCTATTAATGCATTTTTTTATATATAGTCTTTGCTTTTTAGTGTTTGTTTTAGAATCGAGTAAATTTTTTCTAAGTATTATTCCGGAATATTTAGTGCGATACTTATTAACAAATTAAATTATGTTGCATTCATTTTTTAAGTGTATGAAATTTTTTCGTCTCTACTTACATTTGATATTTTCAATATGCGAAAGTGATTTTGTGTCTAGCTAATGCGCACATCTGATCAGACAAATATTTGTTTAGATTTCAAAATATTCTGAATATTTGTTTTCTTCAAAAATCTAGCAGAAATACTTATGCATTGGACGATCTCACGAAAATGGGAACTTCGACCATATCATAAAGAAATTATATTCTACAGAAAGTAATTAAAGATACTGCTGACTTGTCGTAAAATTGCCCCTAATTTAAAAATATTGAATTGTCTCTATCATTTACATGTTCCATACTAGGCAAGACTGTTATAGAGATTAAAGAATATCAATGAATTAATAAATAATTACAAATCCTTTGTCGGCATTCAGATGTAAAAATAAGAGGAACTTTCAGTGTCGCATAGATTGATATTAATGCCAATTTTCAAAATTTCATAAATCACAAAACATAAAATACGAATTATTGGACATCTTTTAAGAAATTGCCTAATGCACAATATGGCTTATAGCTGTTGCAGAACTCCTAAGATAATATCTTTTAATATTAATAAGCTTCTAAATTCTGACAATTGTACCTTGCCAAAATTCATTTCTTCAGTTAGATCGAAAACTATCGAGTTCATAAGCACATGGAGCTGACATTTCAAAAAATATATGCTTTAAATATAATAACTTTGAAATCATGATAATCTATCAAAATCTCGTAACCATTTTTTGCAGCCAATATCTGATATCGAATTTTCATTAGTTTAATTAAACTTTCATTATATAATGAAAATAAAAAAGGATGTGTAGGCAGATGACTTGAACGATAGTTATGAATTTCAATGAACAATTTAATTGAGGCAAGTGTAAAATGTACTATAAACGGATACTACTTATAGATTATCTGAAAAAATATAATTTCTTTACTCGCCACTCTTTAAAACAGTTTAGCACATGAAAGGCTTGAAGTTAAATTTTGCGACAAAAAAAATGCACAAATTTTTCTCCTAAAAAAGTTACAAATCTTTTATACTCAATTTTGATAATTTACGGTATTCATAGTTTAATCTTTATTGGTTTGAATGAATCTAAAATTATTATTTTATTTTCTCAATATTGAGAAAGTTTTATTATTTACGGGCATTACCATTAAATTTAACTACAAAATCTATCTTTTATTAAAAAATTGTAACATTAAATATACTTGTGTTTATATAAATGCTTTAATTAATTCAATAAATTCTTTTCAAATGAGGATGGAATATTTTCTCTTTCAGCCAAAATTTTATGTGAAATTCAGGACAAAATATTATTTAGCTTTTTTTTTCCGAATCACATTTTTGAAAGAGAAATGACGCTAGTCAAAAATACATTCTGTTCAGAAAGGGAAAAACACATACATTTCGTAATGTAAAATAGTAACAGAAGTTTTCTATGCGTTGCTTTCATTTAAAAAATGACTTCACACATTTTTCAGCTGGAAATTTTTTTTTCGTTGTTTGAAAATGTCTCAAAAATAACGTTTTTTTCTTTTTCTTTTGATATTCTTTCTGAAACATTTTCAGCTTTGTACAGAAGTTCCTTTATTTACTCATAAATTATTAGACTTGAGCGGGAAATATTAGAAAGGAAATCAACAGGATAATTTCAGTAATTCTGATCTCATATATCAATTCTTTTGCAACCATCAAATCATTGTTGAAAATTATTACTTGCAGATTTAATATTTTTCCTATGAAGAAAAATATCATATATGTTTTAGAACCAAACAGCAGTTTACAGAATTAAATGAATATATGGCTTTCTGTACAGAATTCCTGTTACAATGGAATGTTTGCATGTGTAACTTGCTAGAAACTTGTGGAACTTGTTTTGAACTTATATAGAGGTCTCCATCTAGCTGAGAAGCATTAGGTGGGAATATCTGTGTGAACAATTCGCAGTTACGAGGATCATTAAACTCTTTGATATATATTATTTTATAATATTATTATATTTTATTAATATTACATATATTAATGTATATTATATTAATAATATACTATAATTTAATAATATATTAACATAACATTATATTATTATACAGTGTGTACATAAATGAATATCCCAAATTTACAGGGCTATTGAAAGAAAACTAAACAAAGACAAACTTATCGTTCATCGGAAATCAAAAATAACAGTACAACGTTTAAATTCGACACAGTTATAAGTGTTCAATGTGAGCCCCTTTAGTAACACGAAGGATATCGATGCGGTACGATAACTCATCCCACACTCTTTTCAGCATGTCTGGTGGGACGGATTGAAAGGCTGCAGATTTGAGTGTCTTAAGTTCGTCAGCGTCATTTGGTAGCGGTGGAACAAACACCTCATGTCTGATGTAGCCCCAGAAAAAAAAATCGCATGGAGTTGTGTCAGGGCTGCGAGGAGGCCATTGATGAAGTGCAAGGGCCTAGGGTGCTCGGCGACCAATCAACCGGTGTGGTAATTAGTCATTAAAAACCTAATTTTCATGAACTTTCAACTGTTATTTTTGATTTCCGACGAATAACAATTTTTTCTTTGTTTAGTTTTCTTTCAATAGCCCTGCAAAGTTGGATATTCATTTATGTATACATTGTATAATAGTAAATAGTGTATATATATATATATATATATATATATATATATATATACAGGGCTAGATTTGAGGCGGAACGCGCCGGAACGGCGTTCCGGTACCTCTCTTTATCAATAATTTGGAATACTCTCCACACACCCCGGAAGGTTACCGTTCCAGCACCTCTATTTCTAGAAATCTAGTACTGTATATATATAAATATATATACAGTGATTTCCGCTTATAAGAATCACGTTTGTTATTACTGTTTTTGATTCTTATAAGCAGTTGATTCTTATAGCCGAAATTTAGGTTTTTGCACAGGCGTACACACACCTATATATACATATCTATATATATATAAAACGCGTAAGTATGCGGCACAAAAATCGGCGATATTTCTACATTCCGAATGGCAACGGCTGCAACTACCAGATGTAAACATTAGCGGCCGACCGCGTGTGTGTAGTGGTTTATTCTTTTACTAGATAATTTATTCTTTTGTTCCATCGGTTTTTCTAAATGTATGTTAGAGGACAAACTTTTGACAAAACATATTTAGATCTATGAAATCCAGTGTTTAGTCATGGACAGTTGTATGTAGGTTATCTAGAGTCCGTTCTTTTGATTCTGTCACTTTAGTATCTCCTATTTCTGAAATACTCAACTGTGTATATCAAGAAGTTTGAGGAATATCATAATAAAATATTAATAATTGCATTATAATATCTTAATAGTAAGTAAGAGTTAATTGTCTACACATTTTTAGTTGTACTTGCTGAATTTTTACTCCATTTTATAAGTGAAGAAATTTTCCCAACAGTTTTTTATTTGGTATGATTAAGTGTAGATATCTGAATTGTGAACAATAGTACACTGCTGGCCACCCAAATTGCAACACCAAGAAAGACAAGAGATATCACAACAAAATTTATTTTGTAGATAACATGTTAACCAAGTATCAAATGATTAAATTTATAGACTTCTGTGAAGTGTGGTTCCTGCCAAAATCAGTAGCCAGAGTAGCCGCCATTGTTGGAGATAACCGCTGCCACACGCCTCGGCATTGATTCAAAGAGACTTTGGATGAGTTCTTGGGGTACAGCAGACCAAGCAACTCCCACACGTTGCCAAAGTTGATCTGCTGTGGCAGCTGGGGATGGAATCTGGGTCAATCGTAGAGCAACCATGGACCACATGTTTTCTATCGGCGAAAGATCCGGAGAGCGAGGCGGCCAGGGAAGCAATTCAATCTGGCGATTGACGAAGAACCGTTGGACAATGCGTGCCACGTGTGGTCGCGCATTATCCTGTTGAAATATGGCTGTGGGCAAGCCCTGAAGGTAAGGAAGGACAACTGGCTACAACACCTCGGAGATGTAGCGCTGGCTGATTAAAGTACCGGCAATGCGTACTAGAGGTGTGCAAGAGTGATATCCAATACCGCCCCATACCATAATACCCGGTGCAGGACCAGTGTGGCGGTGCATAACGCAGCTGTTCAGCATCCTCTCTTCACGGTGTCTCCAGACTCGAATGCGACCATCGTGGTGTTGCAGACAGAAGCGTGACTCGTCAGTAAAGACAATTTCATTCCATTCTGCCGTCTACATCCTTCTGTCATCGCACCATTGGCGGCGGAGACGTCTGTGGTTCTGCGTCAAGGGTAGACAAATCAATGGACGTCTTGCGGACAGACCACTCTGCTGTAAACGGCGTCGAATGGTACGCGCAGACACTGGATGATGCGTTACAGACTGCATGTGCTGTGCTATGGTTCGTGATGTGACTGAGCGATCCGTCACTGCCATGCGCACAATTTGCCTGTCATCACGTGAAGTGGTGCGCTGAGGTGGATGCGATCGAACACGCCGGTCCGTCGTATCCTCCTGCATCCAACGATCACATATCCGCATTACAGTTGTTTGGTTTGGTCCAACACGACTACCGATTTCCCTGAAAGATAATCCACAATCTCGGTAGGCCACTATCCTTCCTCTGTCGAACTCGGATACTTGATCAAAAGATGATCGCTGTTTTCGACGAGGCATAATTGATCGTTTTTTGAAAAAACCACAAGAAAAACACAATTGCCAAACTTGAAATCGTCGAAATCTCCAAGCCTTAAATAGCACTTTGAAGTGGCGCCACAGGCGCGCGTGATGTGCGTCTGCGCTGAAATTCTACTCATTTGCATATCTCACCTCCGCTAATGCATGTTGTAAATTTCATGTTATTTGCATGCTTCCTTCAGGGTGTTGCATTTACAGTGGCCAGCAGTGTACATATAAAGAGTGATGTAATCCACACTATATTTTAGTACTTGCGGAATTTTTACTCCATTTTATACGTGAAAAAAAAATTTGCCCCAACAATTTCTTATTTGATGTCATGATAAAGTGTAGATATCTTAATTTTGAAAAATATTACATACAGAGAGGAATGTCATTTTTAAAATCTTTGTTGTTGCGTTTCTCAGTCTTATCTTTAACTCTGTTCTGAAGTAATGGAAATTCATATTTTTTTAATCACGTTGTTTTAGAATCATATGATTCTATGGATATCCTTATAAAGAATTTTGCAATGATTATAAATTTTTTGGCTGAGATCGCACTACCACTTAACAACGTATATTTATGATGACAGGTAATAGTAACATTCCTTACAGACGTTTCTTTCAGTTGAGTTTTTTTGCAAAAGAAAATATAAAACTAAAAGCGACCATGCTGGTCGCGCAGCGGCTAGTATTAGATAATTTACCATAAAATACTCTTTAATTTACATTAATTATCTTTTATTAAAATTATTTTTTATAGTTTTAAAAATACAACTAAATTTTTAGACCTATAAGTAGATACACATGATTATAGTAAGAGAAGAAAAAAATACAATATTTGTTACAAGTTACAACATACCTGCTTAACAGTTATAACATTTCAACTACAGGAAGGGAGCAAGAAAAAGTTTTCTACGGTAGTTTGACGTAATGAAGTTTTCAGGAGGCTGTTTATACCTCTTTCAATACTTATAGTCTCAGACGAAGATTCACCTTCTAGCTTACGTTTCTCGGTTTGATAACGTGCTGAATCTACTAATGTCACGTTTGCCTGAATGATAGTGGATACTTCGCAAAAGATTTATGTGTTTTAGGGCCCAGGAAGCCGCAACCACGATGTGGGAGGTGGGGAAAAAGAGTCCCTAGTTTTGTTTGTCAGTGGAGAAAAGTGAAATAGGACTCGGACGGGTAAAGATGCCCCCCCGGGTCAAGCTAATAGGACAGTGTTGTGGTAAAGCGTTTAAGGGGAAACTATTATATTATGTCTAATAAAGAAAGGGGTGAATTTTACGACTATATTCCATCCCATCTTATCAATCATTCTTTAAAAAAAAGAAAGAACTTCGTGCCTTTTGAGGGTTTAAGTAGCTTTTTTTGAAAATTAAAGGAACGCGAAGAGTGTAAACTGATTCTTAAAACCGGTGGATTGATTCTTTAAAGCGAAAATTTTAACATGGAAATAATACATTTGTTTTTGTTTTCGCGATATTGATTCTTATAAACGGTTGATTCTTATAACCAGTTATCACTATAAGCGGTGGTTAAATTATATATAGGCGGCAGTAGAGGGTTGTCATAGAATCCCTCTCCTTGTTTACTCTTCCCTTGCGAGTCTGTTTCTACAGCCGCATCCCAAATGTTGTTTTCTAATAACATGAAACAAAGCGAGGAACATTTTCTCATCGTCTCCCACGGGTGGCGTACGTTGTCACTAATAAGTACAGTGATCATTTCATACGAAAATGAACTCATTAGGGAATATTTTATAAATTGAACAAATATTTATCCCCTTAAATGCTCACAAAGAAGGAGACCCCTATTGTCACGGGGAAATGGGAGAGACTGCGTATTTGAAGTGTTAAATTACTTGATATCATTTACGGAAGAAATACATATTGATGGGTTCGAGGTAGCCTTGTGGTATCGCACTGGCTTTCGATGCTTAGGGAGCTCGGATCGAATCCCGATGCGCTTTATTAAATACCTCCATGTCTAGGCCGGATATGGGCACGTTAAATCGGTACACTGGAAAGTCCCTCTATGAGGTCAGAGAGGTTGGGAGAGTGTACGATCCCCCCTGGGCTTACTCGGCCAAAATTCATATAGCAATTAGCTAAGACGGACTCCTACCCTTGTGGTGCTGTATAAACCGGAGCCGCACACTTGAGCCCAGAGTCTATATGAACCTGGTCTGGAACTTCAAGCCAGGGAGCATTAGAAACAAGAACAACATACATATTGATTTTTCTTCAAATATGTCTCATAGTTTCAAAGTGCAATATACAGTCTTATTAACTTCAGCTACCGGTCGCTGAAATTAGCTTATTGGGAATATAATTTCAAGCTTTGAACATTTACAATAAATTTTCAAAAACTTTCTTTATGCATGTTTGTTTAATACACGAGGCGCAAGTTACTCATTATATTTGTGATTATTATTCTCTCCCGAACTTCATTCGTTTCACTTCGGCCATTGAAAGCTGCTAAAATATGAGTCTGAGTTATGCGTATGCATTCCATATATTTCTGTCGACAGGAAGTGGTTATACATCACAAACTCTGTCAGAATCAAAATCTATCCAAGATTCCTTAATACTAAGTAAAATCATCTCATTAAATATTTCCTATATTAAAAGATTCGTTGCTTAGAATAATACATTATTCTAGCGAAGCATGTTAAATGGTATGAATAATATTTAAATCACATCTTTCGTTGTACCAGTTACTCCAGTACCTTTGTTTTTAGAGATTAAGAAACTTGTGTTGGAAGTTAAACAGAATATGAAGCAGGAAATGAATGAAACAGAGCTGAAGAGTAATATTAAAGATTTCAAAGGATTTAGAGTATGTAAATGTACTACATTTCACTCTAATCGTCTTTTTAATTACTTTATTTACACGTTCAACCTTCTTTATCTACGTTCTACTTTACATACGTTTTGTAAAACAGTTTAAATATACTTAGAATTGATTTCAAACAGGCATTTGCCTTCTTATGAAGTACATTAAGAATGGAAGTGCTAATTTAGTCGTACTAATTCGAGTAATCAAAAAAAAAATTTCTTAAACATTGCAAAATTCAGAAGTAAAATAGTAATAATATTTTAAAAAATATTACTAATATTAATATTTATAATAATTAAGGGCTAAAGGAGTTTATTATCCTTGTTTTTTAGGGCAGGCCATGGTTCTTAGCTTCGAACATGTATCTAGTTAAGAGCAAAGCGGGAGTATGATATCATTGACGCATGTAGACTGTTTTTCATACACGAAGGCCAGTCACAAGAAAGTCCTTAAAAATCATTTGTGTTTTTTTTCATTTCCTAAAGCCATAAGAGAGTTGTTTTCTTCCAAAAATTACTCTATGTTAGACGGCAAAAGAATAACTTTTCTCAAATTATCAAATGATCACGATTCCAAATTCCTAGTGCTCCTTTACACAACAAAAGACAAATATCACTCAGTCAAAATATGGGATTCCCATAGTTCTTTTCTTGAAAGTAGTTTTACAATCTTGGAATAATTATAGCGTCTAGTCCACTGCTTTAATCGTATGCTAAAGACTTTTGTTCCAACCTCTCATTTTCTCATATAATCTTCAGCGCGTATATTCTTTACCTAATCATGTATTCACTCCCTTCTTTTTCCAAATTTATTTAAGTTGACACCTACTGTATTCGTGGTAGTGGTTATTTCTTAGGCAGGAGTTACATCCTATCAACATTTGGAGAGAGCTTTGAAAATAACTATAAAAGTAGAAATTACTTTAGAGTGAGGTGAAAAAGATGTTCTCTGTTACTGTTCAAGATGTCCTTCCTAAACTATCACATCCTTATTTTGATAATTAGTATTACACTTTTCTTAACCCCTAGTGGTACATATCCCTCTTGGAATCTTCCTATATCAGTCTGCAGAAAGTCGTTTTGCTCTATAAAAGTTGGCATTTGTGAGCCTTGGTCGACCTGTTTGTTCTAATCACGGGCATCTACGGACATCTATCACGGACAGAGTGAAAGTATGTTACATCAATTGCAAATACCTACCATTAAGTAAAAAATGTGTCTTGTATTATGTTCATAGCCTTTTGAGCAGCAATAACACTTTCACTACACATATGGATTATTCTCTCGCAATCTGGTGGACAACTTAAGGTACACAGGTTTGATAAACACGCAGAAAACATACAGTATAATAATATAAGGTGCGATGCGCAAATATATTGTAATGCGTTTTTTCATGTCTAATCTAGAGGTACCTAAACCATTAGGCAAAGATTATTCAGTCAAATGTATAACGAAGATTATTTTAAAGGCATTTCACGGAGGGGTTTTCATTGCGTTCTAAAGGAAGTCTGGGTGGTTTCTAAAAATGTTCTTCAGCATCATCCTTTTTCATTGAAAATTATGATTCTGGTTATAAAGCACATCTATGTACTATATCCAAAGGTATCAGTAATTCTTTGCGAAGCCCATTAGACATCAGAATTTGAGATTTTTGTTTTATGCATACCAACTTGTTTCATGAGTTTTCAAACAATTAGTAAAATTTAATAAATGTTTCTGTCATGGTTAAATCTGATATTTTGATCTCTAAAACCTGTTATACGTAAACATACACACAAACAAACAAACACACACACACATATATATATATATATATATATATATATATATATATATAATATATATATATATATATATATATATATATATATATATATATATATACATACACACACGGCTGGCCATTAAAGGTGCATCACGAGGAAGGAAAGCAAATAACAACACTTCACTTATTGTACGTATACAGCATAGTAGAAAGAAAGCAGGATAAAATTTGTAGGCAATTTGGGGGTATACAGGATTCGAAATTAGTACACACAGCTGCAGCCTCTAGCAGCTAAAACGACTCCAACCCTGTAGGGCGTCGAGTCGAACTGGGCTTGGATGACAGATACGGGTAAGTCAGTGCATGGTGCTTCAAGTCTATCCCACACTTCATCAATCGTAGTAGCTGGAGAGCGATGGCGGCCTAGTCTCTAAGCAACCCATGACCAGATGATTTCAATGGGTGAGAGACCTGGAGAACGTGCTGGCCAAGGCAACAGTCAAACACCCTCTGTGTCGAGGTAAGTCAGGACACGGCGGGCAACATTCGTACTTGTGTTATCTTCTTGAAAGATGACGTCTACGGGGCCTCGAAGAAAGGGCACAGTCACCGGCTTTAAGATCTAAGAAATGTAACGTTGGCTGTTTAGATTACCGACGACGCGAACAAGAGTTGTTTGTGTCGTCTACCCATTGGCTGCCCATACCATCACACCAGGTGCATGGCCCGTATGACGATATCTAATACAAGCAGGCCACGCGCGTTCTCCTCGGTGCTTTCAGACACGGATACGTCCATCATGATGCTGCACGCAGAATCGGGACTCGTTTCAAAAGACGACGTGGTACCACTCCTGTATCCAGTTTTGTTGTTGGGCACACCACTGTCAACGCGCGTCTCTATGTGCAGTGTCAAGGGAAGCCGCAATTATGATCGCCGTGCAGACAGTCCGTGCTGCTCCAGACGTAATCGCACTTTCCGTGCGGAACGTCGTGCTGCGAACAAGTCCATTTCCTGACTCAAGGTCCGTGATGTGGCTATACTATCCTGCAAGGCCGACCTGACAACATGGCTGCCCTGCCGGGCGTTAGTGGCGGGAGGCTGTTGAGATTCTGTATGGTGTTTAGTATGACCCCCCTGAACTCATCGATTCCATATTCGCATGACAGTCGGTGGATTCCGACCAATGCGAGTAGCAATATCGCGGAGGGATAAACTGTACTGTCGATAGGCCACGATCCTGCCGCTATCGAATTCCGACACGAGCTGGTAGCCGCTTCGCCTTCTTATACGAAGCATAACACGACCTTCTCACAAACAAACAACATTCAAATGCGATTTCCAAATGAGAAACTTGCTGCGTAACTTTCCTTTTATACAGAGTTTGAGATGCCATTTCTCTCTCCTGCGTCATTCGATTGCGCTTAAATGCTAATCATTTGCATATCCCAGCAGCTTCTTTCTTTTATGCGAATTTGACGCATCCCTCCTTCATGGTGTTGCAGTTTTAATGTCCAGCAGTGTATACTATTATACACTGCTAAAAAATATTAGGGGAGCAAGCAAGGAAGTTAAGAAAACCGTGCAAGACAGCCACATATTGCCATAAAATGGATAGTACGCGCGTATCAATGCGCAATACAGAAAAAAAGACGTAAAAAATTGTAATTAAGCTTTAATTCTTTGAAAATATGGAAAAAATATGAAAAGATGACTTAGGGCAATAATTTGATTACATGTAAACGATAAAAAAAGTATTGTTTAGAAATGATGCAAGATTTTTAATATGGCATGTGGTCTTTTCAAACAGCTACGACTGCTGCACACCTGTTTTCCATGGATGCGATGATGTTATCGATAAGACTTTGGAGAATACTGTTCCACTCCTCAAGAAGTGCAATCTCCAAGTCTCGGAGAGTAAAAGGAGGCCTTGGTCTCGCAGCAATGCGTCGTCCGAGCATGTCCCAAACATGCTCGATTGTATTCAGGTCAGGAGAGCACGCTGGCCATTCCATACGCTGTATTGTTTCAGCTTCAAACATGTTCTCCACAAGACGAGCTGTATGCGGTCTGGCATTATCATGCTGGAAAACAAAGGAATCTCCAATGGCTGCAGCTTAAGGTATGACATGAGTTCTTAGTATCTCGTCTTCATACCTTCGGGCCGTCAAAGTACCATTCCGAATGATATTCAGGTCCGTACGTCCACCTATGCTGATTCCACCCCATACCATAAAACCATCTCGTCTGTATTGTGACCTTTCACGAACGAATGTGGGGTTATTTCGAGTGCCCCTTTCCCTCCATACCAAAACACGTCGGGTGTCACAGTCCAGAATGAATCGGGACTCGTCTGTAAACAGCACTTGGTTCCAATCATGTTGATCCCAATCTCGATGTTCAGCAGCCCATCTTCTTCGGGCCGCACGGTGGCTTGAGGTCAACGGAATGCAGACCATTGGCCTACGTGTATAGAGACCTTCCTGATGAAGCCTATTACGTACTGTTTGGCTGGACACCCTTCGTCCTGTTGCCAAGAGCAACTGTCTTTGCAGCTGAGTAGCATTGTCTGTTCTGTTTCGACGAGCTGTTAACAGTATATACCGGTCATCAGTTGCTGTAGTGGCGCGTAGCCGACCTTGCCCTGGTCGACGTCTAACATTCCATGTTTCTTTGAATCGATTCCACAGCCTTGCAACGACACTTCTGGCGACTCCAACAGCGTCCGCGACACTACGTTGTGTTTGCCCGGATTCAATTCTGCCTATAATACGCCATGACATGGATACCGGTAAATCACGTTGTTGAGACATTTTCAAGTCACCTTTTCTCAAAAAGAATAACTGAGCAATCAAATTTCACAGTTAAGGCAGTGAAACAGACGTTTCTGCAACATCCCGATTTCCGCCCTTATGTTCTTTTTCTGGTTTTTGACGTCATGAACTTTAATTTGCATATGAAGTTTTCTTCTTCTGTTTCCAGCTAGGCTTTAAATTATGGATGATTTATTTTATGTTACTTATCGGTCTAAGTATTTGCGTAATTTCGTTAAAACCATGTGCTCCTCTAATTGTTTTGAGCAGTGTATATATATATATATATATATATATATATATATATATATATATATATATATATATATATATATATATATATGTCTGTACACACATACTTTCGACACTTGCAAATATCCACGTACTTGAAAATATTATGAAATAGTACGCATAAAAAAATTAAATGTTTTCTCTAATTGTCAGAACATTGATTTTGGTTTTTTCATTATGAATTTATCACTCGAGATAATGAAAAAAGTTACTTGTTTCAGTAAGTTGCTAAGATCGCTCTATACCACTTTTGCATATTTTTTTATCAACTGGCCAGCGGGAGATCAAACTGCAGATCTGATCTTTTGGCAAGCTCTGTGCGTTACCAAGCTATGCTACGAACATCAAACTCAAATCACGATCTTCCATGCTCTAGAAACCAAAGATTCTGATGTTCCTGTCGAAATGACTAATATTTTAATGGCTAACCTCAACGACCATTCTGACGCACTTTCCCATATTTCGTATTTTTCTTCTCCATAAAATATCTTGGTCATCTGAAGACTCGAATTCCACGATTCCCACCTTTCGTACAGGAGGGGCTGTGCCCCCTTACACCTGCCAGTCGTATTCCCACTATCACAAGTACACTGCTGGCCACTGGAAATGCAACACCCTGAAGGAAACATGCAAATAACATGAAATTTACAACATGCATTAGCGGAGGGGAGATATGCAAATGATTAGAATTTCAGCGCAGACGCACATCACGCGCACCTGTGGCGCCACTTCAAAGCGCTATTTAAGGTTTGGAGATTTCGACGATTTCAAGTTTGGCAATTGTGTTTTTCTTGTGATTTTTTCAAAAAAACGATCAATTATGCCTCGTCGAAAACAGCGATCATCTTTTGATCAAGTATCCGAGTTCGACAGAGTAAAGATAGTGGCCTACCGAGATTGTGGATTATCTTTCAGGGAAATCGGTAGTCGTGTTGGACGAAACCAAACATCTGTAATGCGGATATGTGATCGTTGGATGCAGGAGGGTACGACGGACCGGCGTGTTCGATCGCATCCACCTCAGCGCACCACTTCAAGTGATGACAGGCAAATTGAGCGCATGGCAGTGACGGATCGCTCAGTCACGTCACGAACCATAGCATAGCACATGCAGTCTATAACGCATCATCCAGTGTCTGCGAGTACCATTCGACGCCGTTTACAGCAGAGTGGTCTGTCCGCAAGACGTCCATTGATTTGTCTACCCTTGACGCAGAACCACAGACGTCTCCGCCGCCAATGGTGCGATGACATAAGGATGTGGACGGCAGAATGGAATGAAATTGTCTTTACTGACGAGTCACGCTTCTGTCTGCAACACCACGATGGTTGCATTCGAGTCTGGAGACACCGTGAAGAGAGGATGCTGAACAGCTGCGTTATGCACCGCTACACTGGTCCTGCACCGGGTATTATGGTATGGGGCGGTATTGGATATCACTCTCGCACACCTCTTGTACGCATTGCCGGTATTTTAAACAGCCAGCGCTACATCTCCGAGATGTTGGAGCCAGTTGTCCTTCCTTACCTTCAGGGCTTGCCCACAGCCATATTTCAACAGGATAATGCGCGACCACACGTGGCACGCATTGTCCAACGGTTCTTCGTCAATCGCCAGATTGAATTGCTTCCCTGCCCGCCTCGCTCTCCGGATCTTTCGCCGATAGAAAACATGTGGTCCATGGTTGCTCTACGATTGACCCAGATTTCATCCCCAGCTGCCACAGCAGATCAACTTTGGCAACGTGTGGAAGCTGCTTGGTCTGCTGTACCCTAAGAACTCATCCAAAGTCTCTTTGAATCAATGCCGAGGCGTGTGGCAGCGGTGATCTCCAACAATGGCGGCTAATCTGGCTACTGATTTTGGCAGGAACCACACTTCACAGAAGTCTATAAATTTAATCATTTGATACTTGGTCAACATGTTATCTACAAAATAAATTTTGTTGTGATATCTCTTGTCTTTCTTGGTGTTGCAATTTGGGTGGCCAGCAGTGTATTTTTGGAATAATTTCAACGTATGATCTTTTTTGTTCTAACAGTAAATGAAAGCTAGGTTTTTTTCCTGTTGTTTGCTAAAGACAAACACACTCAAAACAACTGTGCGACTATTTGTTTTTAAAGGCTTTTGTTTGTACAGATAGCTGTTTTGTTTAACCTTTTCCTACCAAAATTTACCAAGAGGTGAAAATTGCTTAAATTTATGTTAAGTTTATGTTAAATTTCGTGTATTAAAGTTGCAAAAATAAGAGAAACAGATTGGCTGAGTTGAACCTGCATTTCTTTAGGATTCTTAAATATTACACTAGTGCTCTGGGATCTTAAAAGTATCTTAATAAGAACTAAACCATCAACTAGGGAAGCCCTTAATAAAATAATTAAGGAAGTCTATATATTTCTGTTTGATTTGATATAAAAGCAATTTTTCTTTGATTGAAAACAAATTAAATCAGTAGCATAAGCTGGCTACTTAAAAAAAAGTAGTACCATATTACTAGGATGAGAAACTGCTGAGTTACGAATTTTATGTATTATTATTCTTGTATACTTGCTAAGAGTAACAAAATCTCAAAAGACAGCTGTGGTAATTAAAATTTTAACAGAAATAATATTAAGACTTCAGCAGAGAGCATTAAATAAAACTTATAAGATTACAGTAAAAAAAGTAATAAGATAACTTATAAGATTACAGTAAAAAAAGTAATAAAATTTTCTCCCAGAGCTGTTTCATACACAATCGTTGAGATAATTAGTTTATAAATTTCCCCTTAAAAACATGCATGTGACGCAAAAGAATACACCAAAAAGCTTCTCTAAAATTTAATTAATTTCATTAAAAAGGGAGGAAATTTCATTTAAGTTTATGGAATAATACTGAAAAAAAAAAGAAAATTAATATTTCCTGAGATTTCTTTCATTTTTAAAGAACCTCCAAAAGCAATTTCTCTTAAGACACTCTTGAAAATTTTTTGTTGACACATGAAAAGATATAGGTAGTTACATAAATGAGAGTAAACATTTTAGTTTTTACTTGAAAATAGCGAATTAATTTTTTAAATGAGCACTTCAGAGTAACTAGAAGTTTTTCGTCGTATTAATTGCTTATTAACTGTAAAAGTACACACTGTTTTTCCATTAAATAGAGAGACTTTTATCGTTGGATTAAAATGAACAGTTATTAAAAGGCAAAGTATTTATTTATTTCTGTTTGGGTTAAAAAGGGCTAATACTTCCTTTTAAACCAGAGCAAAATTTTGATACAATAGATCTAAGTTTTAATGCATTGAATACTGAGTCAGTAACAAGCTCAGATGTGTGATGCTCACGACTGTAAACGATTATGTTCTTGATAAGAAAATCCCTTGATATCTAAATATTTCAAAATTCTATCCAAGCAGATATTTTTACCCTAAAATTAAAATCTCCTAAAACTATAGAGTGTAATTAATATTTACAAAACATTAAAAGTTTGTATTAATATTTACAAAAAAAATTCATTTTTTTTTCAAAATTGGCCAATTTTGATTTCCTCTAACAATTTTTTTGATTTCATATTAGAAACGCCAGAAATATAATATCAAAATATATTAATTTGAATTTATTCAAATGTTAAAAATAAATTATTATTTTTGATTTAATCAAGTGAAAATGCGATATTAACTATACTGTAATCAAGGTTCTACTCCTTTACAAAATGAACGTAGGAACTTCCAAATTTCATGAGAATTCTTTTTTCCCTTCAAATGGAAAAACAGACTATTAGTTGTTGTTGGCTTATGCCCCTTGACCGATAGTATATCAGATCAAGTCCCGAAGGCTATGGGCGATAAAGGTGCGGCTCCTGTTTTGAATTAGCACCACAATGATCGGAGTTCAACTTAGCTAAATGACCGGTCCCTAAATTTTGAACCGAGTCAAGTGACGAGACCGGAACACATGACCCCGCACCTCCAGAGGAAAATTTGAGCACTTGGAGGACATTGTAGCCCCACCCTAATTTACGTGTCCCGGTCACCATTAGTAACACGGCGGTAGATTTGCAACGACGAGCATCAAACTGGGACGTTCAGATGACTGGCCCGATGCTCTTGCCACAGGGCTACCGCACCCACAGACTATTAGTATATTTTACGAGGGTATGATACCTTAGTATACCTTTCTTGCAACATACTTCATAAATACATATTGTGGTGAGGAAATTCACCAAACGTTCCTTTACGAAGTTTAATTCTAGTCTGCATTTAAAACTCTACCAATAGCTATAATAATAATTTTAATTTCCCATCTAAAAATCAGTAACTCAGGAAATCCTCTGATTCATTTACTTAAAATCTGCAATTTTTATACCGACCCTGTAATCGTGTGAGGTCTGAAAAATCTGCTGACGCATCTCAGCTAAGTTTAAGCTATTTTTGATGTTCACATCTGGTCATCTCTACCCTGTAATTATCAGCCATAAAAGTATGCTGGTTCTATTGAAGGCTTACTTTTAATTTCCACGTTTGGTTCCGAAAAGAGCAACTGATAAGGAATCCCTTTATTCTCTGGTTTCGGTTTAAACACCACCAGCCAAAGTGTCTCGTTTGCAAGAATAAACAGTCTCCCCCTTACTGTGTGGGAAATGGTGCAGTTTAAGAAACCCCTCCGTAATTGCTTTCCTAAATTGCGTGGGAACGTGGTGTCAATTCTGGGCGGTCGAATTTTCTCGAAACTTCTTACGGAAAGTGGCGCACTGTTGGTAATGTACGGTGATTCGTTGATTCCGTCCAATGAGATTGTCCTCCAACTCAGGGTTGCTTTCTGGCATAACTTATCGCTAATCTTTTTTCCCGTTCTCACCGTTTGTTGGCGTAAGTAAGCCAATTTGCTTTCTGCCCCCGATAGCTTTGGCGTAATTCTGTAATTAATGGCAACCCCTACTCCTCAGTTCAGTGATTGAAAAAAACATACGTACTAACTTACTTAGAGATTTTATATAGTCAGAGTTTGTTGTATTACTCTAAGTTTTTTTTTGGAGGTCCCCAAAATCCCTGGTCTTTGACCATGGGTGAGGGGAGCTTTGTATGATTTTTTCGTGATTTTTAGAGCTGATGCTGTATGCTCAATATTCGTTATTTTATTTGTTGGCTGCGAACATAAGTGGTCGTGTTGAGCGGAAGTCCTTGTGATGTAACAGACCATCACTTTGTTCTTTATTACGTTAGCCCAGATTCTTTTGATTTTATATGTTAATAAAAATAAACATTTGTTTTTTAAAAAAAGATAGTATGAGTTGTTTTACTCTTGAATTGGACCAGCAAGATGTTTGAGCAGCAATGTCGGAACGGATGTTATTGAACGCACAACGATTATATTTTTGTACTACCACTTCTGTTACTCTGATGAATTAGTGAAGAGATCCTAACCACGATGTATCCTGAGGTTCACTTTTCCTGTGTTAGTGCTTTTAATAGTGATATGAGATACTAGTATCTATATTTGGATCCTCCGGCCATCGACGTAAACTTCATCTTCACGAGCTGAGAGCTTTCTTCATCCTGACTCTGGAAATGCGCCTTCTATAATTTGGTGCTGTGTAGAACTGTCCACTTCATTAAGTGTCCGTAGATGAACTCTTTCCTACATGACAGACCTTCAATAATTTACGGCCACAGTGTTACGAACAGTTTTTATTTGATGAACACTTCTTTCTTCGATTGCTCTCATCTTCAGAATAATAACTCTCTAATGATAGAACTCTGCGAACTATTTATCATCTCTGCTACATAAGTTAATGTGACTCTCTTTGGTACTGCCATCAATAATTTTATTACAGAATATAGTGTCCTTTCTACTGTGACAAACATTCGTGTCTACACATATATTGAATACAGACACACATTCACAACTGCCCGAAAAAATTGGTTCTTTTCCAGATATTTCATGACAAGTTACGTGTTCTAGGTTGTCCCGAGACAAAAATACGCTCAAAATAAAATTTTAAACCACCAAATACCAGTTGCCTTGCAGTTGTGACTATTTCTTCTGGCCGAAAGAAATAGATTACGGTTTTCGGATCCAGCGGTTGCCCTCGGATGAGTGACCATCCTAATAACATACATTTCTTGTCCTAAGAAATCAGTTCCATATTTTTGAGATCACACACTGTGCAACATAAGGAATCGACGTCCTGGAATACCAAAATATACAATTGGCTTAAGAGGTGTTACGTAGAAGGCCTCCTCGTGGTGAACCATAGTTAACACTAAATCTGCAGCATCTTTGACTACTTCCTGATATCTTTGTATTTTCAAGGGTACGGCCTGGAGGCACATTTTGGGGGGAACAAAATCACTTCAGGACTTCTCTAGGTCCACTGCAGTTGAACATTTAGGTTTACTTACTCGACGTGTCTCCTGCCAACTCATCATTTTAGCATTAGGTTCATGGGCTCTTCTATTTGTTTTTGTGCCGACTGGGTCAGACTTTTGACGCCGCTTATCTAGACACATGCCCTGCAAGATATAGTTTTAAATGTGTTATTTAAAAGTACTGGAGGGCAAGAGAATTAATGGCTTTGTAGCCAAAAATTACTTAACATAAAAAAACAGGTAGCTTAAGGCTTCCGTTCATCAAAGATTATTTGTATTCTGGTTTTACTATGGGTAATACAATTTTAGATGATATTCATGCACAGGAACTTCACATAGCTTCTTAAAGTTCCCATAAAAATAAAAAATAAAGGGGGTGGCAACTAGTTTTGAATTAATGAACAGTACCCCATCACGCCGAAGTGTGATTAGTTTTCATGGACAAATCACAAATGTGGGGATCGAAATCTTTGATGTAAATGGGAGGGAGGACAGAAAATTCTAGAATAACTTCATGGAAGGCAACGGAAGGAGCGGAAACTCCGATGACGAAACAACAACAGGGTAGAATTTGACACCAGCCCACACACCGGACTCACCAGTTAACGAAGCTGGCAAATAATGAGAAAGTTGGGGAAAAAAAGAACCGAATTGACAGACTGAGGATAAAGAATTAGATGCATTAACATGCAAACATATTTGAAGGTAGTAGATAAAGATAAGGCAGATATGTCATTGACGTCGTGACATAGACGGACACGTGTCATAAACGTTTTAACACACATCGTACATGCACCGAATCAGAGATTTTACCAGTTTCAGTTGGTAAATATAGGTTAAAAACAGATGTACACGCATAAAGCACTGACCGATTAATAAATTAGTTTATACGCCGGACTCTAAGATATTCCTAATTTTAGGAAAGATTTATTCTAAATAAATCAAGTATTATCAATGAGTCTTTTTTTTCTCCTTCTTCCAGACTTCTTAAAACCATAATCTCCGTTTAATTCTTCATTCTTGGGACATGCTTCGAGTACGTATAATATATTGAATAGCGGTTGTGGATTACTTATACTTTACTGTTTAATAGGAAGCGTAGGCCTTTTGGGAATATTTGCCGCAAATGGTTTTCCACATAATCTTTTCAAATCCAATTATCCAATCAAGAACAGCAAAATATTTCTATGATCGAAATTTTGGTTTAGCTACAGGAATATTCCATTCTTTTTTTTTCAGTAAAACAATCTTGGACATATGTCAGACGCATTATTAAATACTTCATTTTAAAGAGTTTTGTGCAAATTGGAAACTATAATTTCATAAAATATTTTTTTTTTGTGGATAAAAATATATCCCCTAACATTAACAAAATCCCTTTACTTTACTCAACTGAAATGGTACTGCGGATGATATTGGAGTAGTATTTTAATTTGGACTCTAAGAAGGGACTATTTTATATAATCACCTTAATCGTTCTTAGGAAGACAAAATAGAGTGCCACATGACTTAAATATTATCCCAATCAGTTTAATATATTTAATGTACCATTTATTTCTAGTTTGTTACATATATGAAAGAATCTAATTTCTTTTATCTACTTAAGAGATATTTTAACTTGTGATTCACTGATTTGTATGTAATGGGCAAGTGAGGTGATTCTAACTAATTCTGGTTGATTGAATTTAACGCAGTAACTGTTAGGGCCTGTTCACATAGGAGTCCGTTGCGTTGCGTCAAGGAAAAGATGACGATGAGACGAAAATAAACCAATCATAGGCGTTAAAAATTTCATTGCTAATCGTTTGGAGGCCTATGATTGGTTTATTTTCGTCTCAACATCATCTTTTCCTTAACGCAACGCAACGGACTCCTATGTGAACAGACCCTTAGTTTGCAATCAACTTAAAAGATTATTTTTGATTAAAAATCAACAGTTTATGTCTTTACATATAGTTTGCGGGCACGACACTTTCCTTATTTTACCTGCATTTGTTCTCCTTGGCATCATATCCCGTTAGCTTATGCTTTTTATTTTCACGTATGTGTTAGACAAAAGGATCCATTATAAGCGGATTTGTGTTTCATTTGACGAGAATAAATTGAGGAGTAACGCTACGAATGTAACTTATATCCTGGAGGTTTGTGTTTGGAGCTCTAAGCTTGTTTTTGTTACATGTTGGCTCTTGTAACTGAAGGAAACTTATCCCAAGCCAATTCCAAATGGCTACAAACATCCATCTTTGTAGCAATATGTGCTTGAGGGGCTATGGACTAAAAAATGGAAATTATCAATGAAGCCGCTCTTTATCCGTTAACACAGTTTTCATTTGGAAAATAATAACATCTGCTCTCAGAGAGGGACTTTTTATATAAACACCATCATGATCAACACTGTTTGATATACGTTTTCAACAAATCGGCTAATGTAAATACCTTATGTAAATACCTCGATCAGCTTATGTTAATACACTTTTGTTATTAGTATCTCTTCGTATTAACTAATATTATCAATGCCAAAATGTGGTAAATTTTATTTGTCATAAAATATTTTTATGCAAACTCCAAAAAGTTAATCTTTTTATTAGCCAAAAGAAAATTAATGAAATGTGAATCATTAAATTCATTTTTGCCATCAACTTATGAACTATTATCTATTTTCTTTCTGCTCCAATATACTAGAACGTTGAATAAGTCGAAAAAATAGAAACAAAAGGTTTGTTAGAAAGAATAGCAGCATTTTCTTCCTGATCAAATCCTTTTACTTTAATGGCAATATTATCGGAAAATGTAGGAAAGATGAAATACTGTCCTCGCTTATAAATTTCTGCAGTTTTTTTACCACCTGCGACTTTCAGTTTTTTCATACAGTCGTTTCTTAATACCACTCTGTTTTCTAATAAATAACTAGAGTACTCAGAAAATATGCTACAGGGAGCATTTTCCATAAAATTTGGATTTTTCCCACATGTTTTAATTATTTTTCCATTTTCAGGTATCTTATAGAACTGTATGACGTTACAAACAAGGGTAATGTTTCATACAGACTATAGTTCTTTTCCTCAGTGTGTTTTTAAAGAATAGCTTTTCCCAAGTTTTCGTCATAGGGTCATTCTTAGAAAACCTAAACTTCGTAACATATTTCTTGGTGTTGTTTTGACTCAAAATGGGATTAAACGTATGAACTTTGAACTGATCTTGTTAATATGGACGCATAGGAAAGGACATAAGTGGCGATTTATGTTATTTGGGCTTCTGTTGTCTTAGGCCGAGGAATTCATCTCTAATACTTTAATTAAAAAAATTCCCATGTCAGTATGAGATACAAGATATTCAGTATATTTAGTTAGAGTAGCGTTTGTTTACAGCCTAATGGTGGTAAAATTTATACATATTTTAAAAATTTTCGCATGATATTTTATACAGTTGTATTGTGTTGTAAAGAACAGCGTTATTGAAAGAAAGTAAATTAACTGTTTATTACTCTTTTTAAAATTTGGATTAATTTTCTTTAACAGTCGTGGTTATCAAAGAGTAAAAATTAAACTGTTCTACTGTAGTAAATATATTGATTTTTTGCACGTTGTGATCAAAGAAACATTAGCTGCGGAGATTTGATTCAACAATATCTAATATAAATTTCAGTATACTTCAACAATATTCATTATAACTAATGGATGCAGCTTCTATAGTTCACTTATAGCTGCAGCTCTGTAGGAGAAGGGAATACTGTGCAGCATATCTTAATAGGAGCTAAAGGGTCGAAAAGAGAATCTTAATGTTAAAACTTGACAAATTTCTAATTTATAAGAACACCTTAGGGATGGCTCATATATGCTATTCATTCTATGAGTATAAACTGCCTATCAAAACGAAGTTATGTAAGATAGCTAGTGCCCTACGTAGCATATAGATCTTCTATCCGTTCTATACATTAAGTAACCAAATTACGTGAATTTTTTAACTTAATCCTATTTTAGATACTGAAAATTGCACTACATTCTATTTTTATTTTCACACGTCTTTCAATTGTCATTTAAGATTTTAATTTTTACTCTAAAAAAGACTTCCCTCAAATGAAGTTGTTCTGCTTCTCATGAACACTAGAGTAAATCAGTTTATTGTGTAGTAGGAAAATATGCTATGGATTTTTGGATTTTATTTTTACTGAAATGCCGGTAATAAACTAAGAATGCAACATTTGTTTCAGTAGATATCTAGAAACTATGTATAACAATAATGCAAAATTATTTTAAATCTACATCAGGATAATTCAGAAGAAATTTGCGTGTATTAACCTATTCAGTCAGTTTTCGTTCTTGCCTGTATTCATTTTCATTCCATGTTATGTTGCGATTTTTATTTTTATAACGTTTTTTCATCTGATAATGCATTTTCTACTCCCTTCCCACCTGATATTTTGAGCACTAAAAGCTCTCGTGAGAAGTGATAATTGCCCTGAAAGCATTGTTCGACAATTGATAGCACCGTACCGTGTGTAGGTGCAGTAATAGAATAGAAAGTTGACCTTTTATTTGTCATTGTTCACGTAGGTTTCGACTTTGAATAGCTTTCGTTTATGGAACACGTGCGGGTAAAGCCTTGAATGGAAAATTTGACGAAAGAGAACGCAAAATTCTAGAAAATCAACGACAATTTCTAAAATGACTAAACTTTTCATCTTTGGGTTTTTATCAAAATAAACTTAAAGTTGCGTATTTTATAAGTAACCGATATTAATTCATACACAATTTACAGATCTGCTCATAAAAAGTTACATATCTTGCATTATATAAGACTGTAAAAAATAAATGTTCATCTTGATCACTGAAGGATTATAAAGTTATTTATGGAACTGTGAATCTGAAATATACCTAAAAACTGAGCTTTAAAAATATATGGATTAAATTATATACAGGGTGTCCATAATTAAACTTCCCAACTTTAATGCTGGCTACAGTCGAAACTATTGTTCAGAAAGTTATGAAATTTTGTTCAGGACATATTGAAGGGATGGGAATTTGTTTGAGCGAATTAAAAAAATTGTTCAAAATTTCATCACCAAAGGGCGTTTTAATCACCAGAGGGCGTTTTAATCACCAGAGGCCCCCATCACCAGAGGGCGATGAATTACACATTTACGACTGGTTCTTTACTTAAGATTTCACCATCTTTTTATTCGTAGGTCACCCTCACACAATAACTCATACTCATTAAATTTTACAATCTTTAAAGTGATTGCAAAGTCGATCGGAAACATGTTTGATAGCTAATTTTCGGACAAAAGGTTTGAAGGAACTAAGAAGAAACGAATATGCAAATTAATTTTTGTCGACGTAGAGCAGAAGCTGTTATAAAACCTAGAAACTTTCATTGAGATTTTGTTTTCAGCGTGCTTGCTATTGCTAATCAGAATATCATCGTTATGATTACCAGATCAAGTTTTGTTAGTAAAATTGTTTTACCAAAACGATAATTCAGCACTAGTTGCTCTACGAAAATTTCGGAGTTTGAAGGGGTTGCGAAAAGGTCCATTGACTGTTCTTGATAAACCAAGAACTATTGTTGTGATGATAATTAATAGTTTAGAAATAATTAACGTTTATATTAATATCGGGTATTCAGATAATTAAATTAGTAAAGTAAGTAAGTAAGTAAGTAAAATTTAGTAACGATTGTGCTTTGTTTTAATAAACTTATTAAGCCTCTGCTAAATATATCTGAGGGTTTAAACTTGTGATGATCAAACATTAATTGATTTGATTAATGTCATCGCATTTGGAGAAGTGTGTGCAAGTTTCTGTAAATGTTTTGACATTGAGAAGAATTAAGTTTGAAATAGATCATCACAGGTTATACCTTATTGTTAAAAATATGGATAAATTAATAATCCTTATTTATGAACCTTGTGAATGGCTGGGTTAGGTGTTCAATGTTTCATTTTTGCTTGTTTATATACAATTGTGGTAATGAATTTTTTTTCGGGTAGTATGCTAGATGTTCCATGGTTTATATTTTTGTTTAATAAGTAATCTCTCATGTATATGTGTTTTGTTATGTTGACCCGGGTCGAATGGGAACAATATATCACATTGTGTAATGTAATTTTATACTTTAGTCAATTCTTTTAATTTGTGAAATTTTTCCACGGTGTTCTGTGTTAAAAAAAAAAAAAAAAAAAAAAAAAATTGTGCCAAATTTTTTTTCTCGCGGAAAAGGAGGTATTTGTTGTGATGATAATTAATAGTTTAGAAATAATTAACGTTTATATTAATATCGGGTATTCAGATAATTAAATTAGTAAAGTAAGTAAGTAAGTAAGTAAAATTTAGTAACGATTGTGCTTTGTTTTAATCAATTTATTAAGCCTCTGCTAAATATATGTAAAGGTTATACTTGTGGTGATCAAATATTAATTGATTTGATTAATGTCATCGCATTTGGAGAAGTGTGGGCAAGTTTTTTCTAAATGTTTTGACATTGAGAAGAATTAAGTTTGAAATAGATCATCACAGGTTATACCTTATTATTGTTAATATTGATAAATTAATAAGTCTTATTTTTAAACCTTGTGAATGGCTGGTATAATTTTTTTGGCTGGCGGTTTTTAATTTAAATGGTAAAAGTTTTAGAAATATTCATTGTTTGCCTTCTTTCCCTAAAAATGACCCTTTGCCTAGCAACATGCCTCATAGCCTCCCCCACTGTCTGTAACCCGATGCGTCCGCTGCGCGCCCTTTTTCGAAAGGGGAAGAAATCCCAGAACAGGAGGTGCAAGGCGCGCAAGGATACATCGCCGAGTGGATGACCAGGATGCCGTGAAATTAAAATAATGAGAATGAGATGAGGGGTGGGAAAAAGAATTTGTATAAAGAATTGCAGAGTGCAAGAATGCCACCTGTAGCCTTCCCCTCTCATGTCAACCACCAGAATTCAAGGCGCGCCCAGGAACTACTTGGTATGGAGGATGGTTTCACCGGACTGATGGAAGTGGTGACAAGGTGCTGACTCGGGAGCGAGGGGGTTTTTGAAAACATATATTGGAGGATCCTGAACGGAGAGCGGAGGCGAAAAAAGACCGAGGGATCGGGGGCTGAGGCTCTGGCCTCGGGACGACGCTAAGATCCCGACGATTGATGTGATGGCGACGGGTGAAATTCTTTTCCTTTCCTCTCTTTAAATACTATCACTAATTTCTCTTCAATTTTTAAAGCTGAAGCAGAATCATTAAGATTAAATTTAAATGTAAAATTAAATTTATGATGAGCAATTGCATATAGAATAATTTAGGTTTTTTTTTGATTCGCCAGCCACTTCACTTATTTGTATTGTGTTTATTGATAATTATTTGTATTATGGAGAGTAGAACTCATTTAAACGAAATTGTATTCTATTCAATTGAATTTGGTTGTCAGAATAATGTTAAGAAGATCTGGAGATAATGAGTTTGTTTGTTATAATGTCAGGGAAAATGTTAAATAAATTGTTATTTTTAGATTGTAAAGTGGTGTCATGTCGGTCCTTACCTTTTTAGTAAATTTTCTGATTTTCAGCTTTAGGTTTTATTTTATTTCAGCAGATATGAAGCTTTTTCTTTTAGATGAAATAATTTTATTTTTTAGGTGTACTCCAATGATAGAGAGGTAATTTTATTAGATTTAATTTCATTTTTCTTTTGGCTCATTAATCACCACAGTGAAGCATTCAGTTTGAACCAGTGTTAATTATAATATTAATTATTATGGGTTATTGCATTAAAATAAACACAACGCAACTTTACCATCTAACTTAAAATGTACTAACCACTAATGGCTAAATGGCATATATATGGCTGAAGTAAATTTATTTGAAACGTATTAGTAAATGCAAATTGATTTTAAAGATAGTAAAGAATAATTCTAACTTTAATTAGTAAGTAATTATAATATATAAAGTTTAAAATAACACCCCATATAACTACAATTTCAGCGCCACACTATACCTGGTCTGAAAGACAGAATTTCATGACATGTTCTCAGCATTTCCCCGGACACATTGCGGTCAACTGTAGAACATGCTATCTTACGATTTCAAATGGTAGCTGAAAATGATGGTCGTCATGTTGAACATGTCTTGTCGTAATAAATTTTTTAAGTATAGTAAATGTTGGCTAAATGTGTAATCCATCAGAAAAACGTCTCTGGTGGTGAAATTTTGAACAATTTTTTTTATTCGCTCAAACAAATTCCCATCCCTTCAATATGTCCTACACAAAATTTCATAACTTTCTGAACAACAGTTTCGACTGTAGACAACTTTAAAGTAGGTAAGTTTAATTATGGACACCCTGTACATTAATTTAATTTAAAAAATTTTAAATTAGCATACATCATAGTTTTCAGGAAGACCTGTAAGTGTTATCTTCTTTCAATTGTACGTCACTGCTTGCGGTACCGTTATAATCTTCCTAATTCACGATGGTTCTTAGATAATATATGACAGAGATCTGATCCCTAGCATCGAGCATTTGGATTATGGTTTAAATAGCTTTGTTGGCCTGCAGAGGAGTGTAACGATTACTGAGTAGAAAATTTGACAGTTTTTTATCTAAAGCTTCGAATAAATCATTTAGATTTTCAAAACGTGCACTGCTAATCAGGAATTTACTATTCCAAATATATCATCGGAACCAGCCGAGGAGTACAGCTAAGAATTATTTTTTTAATTGGATTCTCGAATCAACCATTGGAAATGCATACCTCTTTTAAAGTGTCCAGAAATATTTTTTCCTGCGGATTTTTCCTGTTCAGATACCTTATGAATATATTAGCTCAAGTTTTAAAATAATACCAATTTTTCACTGAGAAATTCCATTTAGGCTTTGGAAGGACTTTTAAGATTTTGTAGAATGTCCGAAAGTCTCCAATTAAAACAAAAAAAGGCCTTTCACTGTATATTTTAGGTGTGATTATAAATTGTTTTTCTTGATGTTTCTAAACTGTTTAAAGAGCTCTTTTATAAGTTTTGTTTAAATTCAATTACTTTCCTTCTAAAATTGATTTTTTGGAATTCTATGGGTTTTTTTATTTTAAGACAACAAACACTCTAGCTAACCTTTCGATATTCATAGGTATTTCTGACCCAATATAACCAATCCATCTGGACAACGTAAATCCAGTTAGCTGATTTAGAATTATCAACCGGTGATAGTCATTTCTTTAAAATGTCCATTCCGAACTTGCTCGAGAAAAGTGAGAAACGTTTACAGAATATAGGATGCCTAGTGATATTCTTAATTCCATAAACTTGGAGTAATTAATTTTGTCATCAGGCGGTTTCAAGTTTCAGCTTATTTTTAACATAACGAATAGGCTATAAAACATCAAATCATCTTAGATACATTCAGTTATTACGAAATTTAAACAGCCCAAAGTCATTATTAAAAGATAATTGCAAACAATCAAAGAATGGCAGTGAAAATTATGTTGCCATGTGAAACTTGCCAGTGAAAATTATGTTGTTAGCAGCTTGATTACAGCACTCGAGATGATCTTTTAACGATGAAAACAACGCAAGATGTCAGGATAGCTATTTCACATCATAAATCATCACGTCTGCTCTAAAATGAACGCTGACCACGCACATCTTATTGTTCTCTCTTTACTTACTCTCCTTCACAGCGCGTGCAACTGACATCTCCCTTTTTGCTGATGATCGAGGGACAATGTTATAAAAATTATGAGAGAAAAATTTTATATTTTCATCGTATTCTGTTATATCTCTGTATTCAAACATCCTTATACCTGGAATGTAGTTTTTTTTAGAAATGTCTCTTTGTGTAGCTCAGTAATATTCAGAAGTAAAATCAGGGACCTTCCGGAAGCAACAGTAAGACAATTAAACGCTGTTAGTTTATAGCATAAATATATGTTTACTTCCTTTTGACAAACTATATATTATGAAGTAGAACGGTCTTGCGAAAAGATTTTGTGATGAAATAAAATGATATGATACTTGTAAATTCCAAGAATCGAAGCAATGCATTTAGGTCCCAACCGGTGCCTGTCCTCAGGTAGGAATACCTAAAACATTTGATTGCACACATCTGACTAAGATTCAAAATTGTTCTCCGAAGAAATATTCTCTTAAAATATGAGATAAGGTTTTCTGTAGCTGATTCATCTTACCCACACTGTCGCCTAAAATTTGACTCCTCCTCTTCAGCAAAAGGTACTAGACCTTAAATGGAATGTAACTGAAACATCTACTATCTATTTATCCACAACAGCGATGGCTGTGTTTTGAACGCTGTAAGACCAAAGAAAGAGAAATAAGTTCGTGTGAATTCAATATTCAGTATTCAATATTTTTTAGATATCTGTTCAACAGTAATTTTCTTCCCATTGGGAGAAAAAACGGTGTCAATTAGATGATCGAGAAAATTCTAGTTTTTCTTTCACTCATTACTTTTAACCAACTCAAAAAATATTTTAACTACAACAATAAATAAAAATTAAGTTTTTGAAATAAATTTCATTTCACCGTCTTACACTTTAACGGGAAATCAAAATTGGAAGTCAAGAGTTTTCGTAAAAAGAGGATTTCTTTTTCTTCTTCCTAATTAAATAAATTTGTCCTTGCTTTGTTATGTGTTCCAACAAGTGTTGTTTGGCTCTATCTGAATTCATATATGAACTTTTAGCAGACGTCCAACCATTTAAACCTAAGGACCGTTACTTTTTGCTCATTATCCTTGTATTATAAACATACTAAACCACTTTCAATCCGTAAGTCCTGTTAAATCCTGCTACAGAAGATGGTACAATTTTCGAATGTTTGCAGATATTTTAAGTGCTTGGTAAATGAGTAGTGAGGCCATTTGGTGCATATTTTTGTAGGAGTTCATCTTTCATGTTATAATTATAGTTGTATAACATATATTGATAATATTTGTACCTGGGCTATGCAAACCACTATTAGAACTACCTTGGAGGTTAACTTCATGTTTTAATATACCTTGGCTTTAAAAGTTAATCATGTGGATCAATTTCTACTTCATTTCGAACTAAAATAATTTATCACAAATTCTATTGTCCCAACACTATTTTGACTGTACGCTGTTGTATACTAGCCTTCACTTTATTATTGGTTATCGTGTTGAGCAATTTACTCGCTTTCTGTTTTCTGAACACAACTGTTTCCAAACAACAGTTTATATCTAGCGCAAAATAATTTAAGACACATAAATTAGTGTCTTTATGAAGAGAATGAAAGAATTTTTGTGACATCGATCGACGACTTTTCTTCAGTTTCCACAACTACCCAGATAGGAAAGCATTTTATTTGTTCTCCCTAACTATGATAGCTTTCGTGAAATGGAATTTCAAATTTTCTTTTTGTCCTTCTTTTCTACCACTGTATGTTTGTCATCAGATTTAGGTTTGTGGAAAGAAGTGCGTATATCTTTTCAACTTCATTTTTGTCTGAAACTCCCTGTTATCAAAAGAAACGTAATTGTATGTTTTAACATTTCATTTCAGACTGTCACTCTCAGAAATTTTGTTTTTATCGACTAAATAAATGTTGCGAGTAATATTTTTTTAAAAATAAGTAAGAAAAATGCTGGAGATATTTGTAAATATTTTAAATTAACTTACTTTCCTTGAAAGAAAATATTTTTTAATACCATTAGTACTCCATCACAAATTAAACTTAGCATCAAAGATTGAAAAAGACAATTAAATTTTACTCTATCTAAAATCAGTCAAAAGGAAAACTTTGCTTATAAGGAGGGGAGAAATTCTTCTTAGTTTGTGAGGAAGTCTTAATTAAAAATAGCATAATGCTACTTTGCTTAGAAAACAATAAATTTTGCCAAAAAGAACAAATTAAATTCTGAAATAAATAATCTGCCAATAAATTAAATTTGAAATCTGTAAATATAAGTGTATGAAGTCAGTTTCTAGAACTGCACTAGGCCAGGAGAGATTATATATATATATATATATATATATATATATATATATATATATATATATATATTATATATATACACGCATATATAATGGAGTTTCTCTTGTTTATTTCTTTTCACAATTTAATATGAACGAGGAACTTTGAAAACTTAAATGGAATTAGGAGAAATTAAATTATTAATATCCCGTATTTAAATAAATACAAATTTTTAATTTGAATAAGATTACGAATAAAATTGTAAATTTTATCTTAAAATAACTAGTAAAAATAATTTTATCAAACAGTGATATCTTTATATTAAGTCTATTTTCCTGCTTTTAATTTTCACTATTGTCTATACACAGGGAGATATTCATAATCGGAATTTTTATATTCAGTCTTTATTCTTTCTTTAATAATATAATTGCATTTTTTTCTCGTGTTATAAATTTACCTCTCTCGAAAAAAATGCGGAAACATATCTCTCCATATGACAGCTAGTATTCGTGGCAGTAAAAATATTTTAGAATGGTTCTGCAGGAATAAATGACGGTGAAATTGAAAGTACACGAACCTTGGTAAATTTTGCGTGTGAGTAAAAGTTCTCCCTTTTTGGGTACTGGATCCGAAGATTTGGTTTATGGAAAGACAGACTCAGTTCCTGCTTAGTGATTCTGCAGCAGATCAAATCAAATTAAACATAGAAAGCACTATTGATGCATATATTCTAGCGCAAATATCGGAAATTGAGGTGAACCTATCTGAAATTGGAAAATCAGAAATTATCAATGTCTTATTTCTGTTTTTGTTCATAACAAACACA
This sequence comes from Dolomedes plantarius, assembly GCA_907164885.2. NCBI lineage: Eukaryota > Metazoa > Arthropoda > Arachnida > Araneae > Dolomedidae > Dolomedes > Dolomedes plantarius. Next base: position 76,496,729 of record OU015494.1, on the reverse strand, counting down.
ACTGAAAAGAAAATTGAATGGCAGTTGCGATTAGAACATGGCTACAGAACACCATTAAAACTGCTCTAGAAACTGTGAAATCTTCACGATCGTAATGTCACACTTTTTTTTCCAAAAAGTTTGGATTCAACGATCACGAGGTTAAAAGTGCATCATTTTATCTGTAGGAGGTAATGATTTATGCAAACTAGCTACTAGGGCAGATTAAATTTGGGAAATAAAACCTGGGCCTTATAAAACAATTGCCTCAGATAAATGGAAGCGTTTTGGATAAAATACAAAAGCAAATTTCAGAATTTTCTTTGCAAGAAGATTTCTAAAAAGAAATCATATAATAAATCTCCAATGAATCAGATTCCAGCCTACTGTTGGATCTAAGCGAGGATTTTCTACTTAATGGGGTATGTTTTTTTATCGTACAATTTGCAGGATAAATATGAAAATGTTTGAAACTCTGTAATGGGTCACTGAGTCCTGTGAAATCTGAAAACTAACGGCCCAACTCCTTTTGGATAAGTGGAGTTTTTGATGTACAAGTGATATGTCAGTAACTTGCCACCACGAAAATATTTCTCTATATATTATCTATTAATTCCTTTTAGTATTTATTGTCTCCCTTCGATCAATGTACAGGAATAATCTATTTTAATTTAAAAAATAGATGAGAAAATCTCAAATAACAGTTTTGTCCTTCCATAAATGGTTCAAGAAAGATTTTTGGTATAACTGTAAATGAATTTTCATGACCTTGAAATTAAAGGGAGGCACAAATGTTTATCTGTTTAGCATGCATTTTGTAAAGAAAGAAATATCGGAAAAGTTTTTATCAGGCTCAGTTCAACCTTATCCTTCATTGAGATATGTTTATTGTATATATGGTTCTCACTGACGTTAAGTACAAATATGTTTAAAAATTTCTAGAACTGTAGAATGTTCCAACATATTTAATCTTACACCTGATCCCCCCGTTTTACAACGTGCATAAAAGAATTAGCGTTCGATTTTCTTTCTTTATTTTATTCAAAACTTGTGTACCTCTCAAATATAAAAGGAAGAGAAATAGGGAAAAAAAATTTGACAGTATAAGATATGGATTTTGACGCATATACTGGATTCTTTGTAATAAGCAATCCTGTTTAAATCAAGTAAGGGTCAACAGCAAGCCATTCGGTTGAATAGAAACGTCGACGTTTATTTAGGGCTACTATATCTCGTAAAAATCTATAATGAAATCAAGAACTATTCGATGCGATCACAGAAAAACTTGGTAAAGAAAACAAATAAGGGATAAATTTCCTGCCATGCAGAATTATGGATTAATGGGTGGAAATTTTGCTCATTCTTTACATTCCTGAAGACTCTGGAACAATAGATGATTAATTTAATGCTTTTAGAGAAAGAGATCCATTCCGATAGTCTGTGCTTAGAAATCTTTCAAAATATAGCATAAAAGATTCTATTATATGGGATAATGTTTCACCTTATGAAATAGTAAGCCATAGCTAGGGAGACAGCAAAGATATGCACCAACAAAAAGTTTGAAAATTAGTTTAGATTTATATTAGGGTATACGAGGACATAATATTGGTCTTTATATCTTTTTTACATGATTTCAATTAAGTCAAATGATACTGGAAAAATATGTAGAGTATTTCTCACTTCTACCCGCACTTGGGTGTATATAATTTGAGGAGGCACTCTAAATGAATTTGATACAAACACAGTTTATACATGAAACAATGTTTATTGAATTCATTCCACATATAGAATTTCTTTTACAGCAATAAGCATACGTACTACTTGTACGGAATTAACATTCAATAGAAATACACTTTGCAAATACTCACAAACCAGCAGAGAGTCAAACCAGCAGTACTGCCACGTAAACTTTGGGCCCCCTAAGCACTAGCGCAGGATAGCACCTGGAGCTACTTACCCCGTAGCTCCCTCTCGCTTATCTATCAACCTTAACAAAACCTTCTTCTTCAACCTCTGTATTAATCAAGCTGCTTGGTATTTATACCAAGAGCGTATGCCGAAATTAGCATACCTCAAGCAGCTTCTTTAATTCATTCACTCAAAAGTTCGATTCTTGTGAATGGAATCTTATGTATACCTTACACTGGCCTCCCTCGAAAAAAAATTAGGTAACTGAGGTCTGAATGGCTTCAGTTAACTAATTGAAAACGCGTGCTGATCTGACTTTTTACATAGTGGGTGGCAAAGCCAAAAAAACCTTCCACACGTTGTGTGGGGGGAAAACGCCACTCCCATTTTACAAAAACTAATCCCGAAGGGTCCAGCTGACACCATCAAACAGTGGATTTTCAGAGTTGCGGATACTGGGCTTGCCAACTGCGCCCTAAAAAGTCTATTTTAGTTAAAAGTGTCAACACAATTGCACAGCATGACATTTCTTGACTGTTTGTATCTGCTCTTCCCCAATTCATAATGCACATGTGTTATGTTTTGTGAAGTTAGTACATTATTGAGTTAATTATTATATTATGCAGTATGTATTTTTTTTTAGTCACTACATGTCCCCTTCAAAAATTTATAAAACAACAGTATGCCGTTTTTTTTCAGTGGCTCACCCCTTCCCCTCAAAATGTTTACACAGTATATACAATGGGGAATTTCAAACCAGTTTGGTTCGATTTTATTGAAAGGGGTGGGATAGAATAAGAGAATGTATACAAGACTTGTTCATGAAGGCAGCAACTTCCCTGCACCAGTCTGTCCATTCCGTGGAACCTCTCTTGATGGTCGCAGTCCTAGTAAAGGGGTTCGTTGACCATGTGGGCATGCTTCGTGCAGCAGGGCGTTGGTCCTGAGGCGCTGGTCCGGCTTGACGATGGACAGGAGGTCTCTTGGGAGGAGGCCAACCTTGCTGGGAGGCAGAAATCTTCCGCTTCCTGTACTTATGAAAAGGACCTTTAGAATTATCATCTATCCTTTTCATAACCTTGTGTACCTTATCAGCGACACATTCAACCTTTGATGGAGGTTTTGTAGTGCACACTTTACTTTTCTCCGTACTTTTTAGAATATAGGCATTAGATTTTAATGCAGATTCTATTTTTTTCAAACTTATACGCCGCACCTATGTGTTCAGTTACTGGCTTTATCTCGCCATTTATGATAAGTTTACAAGTTAGTTCGCCGCTTGTTTCATGTTTAACAACAACCTGACTCTGTTTTTCGTATTTGTGCTTATACGACTTCTTGTTAACCGCCTAAATTACTTCAGTATTAGCAGTTTTAATGCTGGAACCTGAAGGCACTTTTTCACGTTTTTTATCCCCCTGAACTTTAGTTTTATCCTCTTTTGACGAAAAAGTCTCTTTGAAACTTGCGACATCAGAATCATTATCATTTAAATTCTTTAATACTGCTTCAGTTTTAGGAAGATTAAGCTTTTCGTACTCGTGCGTTTTAATGAAAACTTTCTCTATAACTTCCGAAGCATCAGCTAAACTACTTACAGTATAACTCCGTGTCAACTTTTTATCCTGATTCTCAGTCTGGTTTTCATGTACTTTATTTAAGACCATATTATCAACCTGGCCTACACAATCCCCATTCGGCTGAGAACTTGAAATAATGTCATCATTACCTAGCGAGTTCCTAATATCGTTTAAAGAATTTATATTGTCGTCAATTAATAAGTATTCACTAACTTCCGTAACACATACTTCGTCATCTACTAAATTTCCTTCATTAACAGATGTGTGAATATCATCTAAAATATCAGGTATAGAAATAATAGAAGTATCAGATGATTTATTTTCTAAACTACTAGCATTAGTATAGGCACTATTTTCAGAAATTTGTACTGGAATTACCGCATTATTCCAGCTAGACTCACTTTCATTATAAGCCGCAAAAATACCCCGACTTTCACTATTCTCAAAATAATCATTACTGCTCGGACAAGTTAATACATTTGACCACACAGTTTCAACAGGTTGAACCATAACATGTGAAACAACTTGCCAGTGCACGTAAGGTACTTGCATATTATTTACTTTAAGTGCACTAATTTCATTGTAACGCCGTAAGCTTCTGTTATTTCTCCCGCGATACTAGTTTCGCTGTTGGTTTGAAACTCGCGAAAAGTTTTGGAGGGGATGAATAAAACTTCTTATACCTGAGTGAGGGTAAGGGGTAGCGAAGAAATGCCTATTGTCATGTTTAGCTAAAGCTTGAAGGAGGGTAACCTTGCTTGTAATATTTTGATTGTCTAAAAAATCTTGAACACTTGGCTTCAAACGTTGGATAACTATTTTTAAGATTACCGCTTCCGTCACCCCTTCTAGATATTCCTCACACTTTATAATCTTTTCCATAGCAAAATCTAACGCAGACTGACCTTCACGTTGCCTTAGCGAATAAATATCCGCTTCAATTTGACTTTGATTAAAGGTCTTTGGAAAAACGATAAGAAACTGTTGCTTGAATGACAAATAGTCAAAAATCAGATTACTGCTTTGCATACACGTGTACCACTGATATGCACTACCTCTTAAAGCGGCTAGAGCAATTTTAAGTTTATCCCCCTCTGGGGTGCATTGTTGCTGAAAGTAATGCTCAATTTTCTTTAGGAATTGGCTTGAGGGGCCGCCATTGAAGGTGGCTTCGAATGGCGCAATTTGCTGAACCATAATTACCCGAGGAAAATTTCCAGCTGGGTTTTGTTCTACAACACTCATTTTCAAATAGTAGTAAGTATAATAACAAGATACTTTCACAATTTAGTTTTATCAATATCATAGTAAACCACAGTATAAAGTTCAAACTTCAAATATGTTGTTCGTTATAAATGTAACGAGAACAACCAGGGTATATATAAACTTTCGGGCCTCCAGTATAGAGAATATTACTTAGGGGCACTCTATTTGAATTTGATACAAACACAGTTTATACATGAAACAATGTTTATTGAATTCGTTGCACATATAGAATTTGCTTTTACAGCAATAAGCATACGTACTACTTGTACGGAATTAACATTCAATAGAAATACACTTTGCAAATACTCACAAACCAGCAGAGAGTCAAACCAGCAATACTGCCACGTAAACTTTGGGCCCCCTAAGCACTAGCGCAAGATAGCACCTGGAGCTGCTTTCCTCGTAGCTCCCACAACTCGCTTATCTATCAACCTTAACAAAACCTTCTTCTTCAACCTCTGTATTAATCAAGCTGCTTTTTATTTATACCAAGCGCGTATGCCGAAATTAGCATATCTCAAGCAGCTTCTTTAATTCATTCACTCAAATGTTCGATTCTTGTGAATCGAATCTTATGTATACCTTACAAATTTAGTACAAAGATTGGAATTAAAAAGATCAAAATATTGAATTTTTACAGACAAAACATTAGCAGAAATAGTACTACTACTAAGTAGTACTAGATCTATCTTCACTATAAAGATATAACGATTTATTCTATGTCCCGAATAATAATGTATTCAACTACAAAGAACTCTGCTAAAGGTGTAATGAAACTAATATTGAAGTTTAGGATCTCAAAAAATCACAGATCACTATTGATTAAAATCAAATCAATTGAGAAGCACATTCTCAATATAAAATGGCCGTTGTAACGTCGTGAATCCCTTTTTCCTTAGAAGCGATCACACGAACCAAAGATCTCCTTTGAGAGGTCTGATTACGAGAAGTCAAGGAGACCCATTTAATCACCAACTTTTGCCTCGCTTCCTCTTTTTACGAGACGCCGCTCACAATACGGAAAGTCTAGTGGCACTACCCCATGGGAGAGCTGAAAATGACTCCGTTTAGCCCCCATGGGTACTGAAAAGGATGGACGTCCGATGACCGTTCGGCTATATCTGCTAAGCATGGGAAACTGTGGAAAAACGCAGGAAAATACCACCGCCGGACCAACGGATAAATAGGGGCGCCTGGCGCAGTCAGAGAGAGCCTCCGCAGACGCAGTCCCACGGAGAGTGCCGCAGTGCCAGAGAGAGCCCAGAGCCTTGGTCAACGTGTTTAGTGAAAGTTTTGGGACGGAGCATACCCAGTTGCTGACCGATGGGAGTTGTCACTCGGCTCAATGCGGAACGAATCTTCGTGACTGTTTGGGGAGATACTTCTCGGTTAAAGACTGGAAGAGTCTTTGTTAAAGTCTTCGTGACTGTTTCGAGAGAAAACCTCTCGGTTAAAGACTGAAAGAGTCTTTTTTGAATTTTTTTGTTTTTGAGAAATCTCTTAGATGCAGACGAGAATAGTCTATCTATTTCTGTATATATGTAAATATGTGGAATTATAATACAAGCTGTTGTTTTTAAATTATTCTGCCTCTCTTGTGTTCATTTCAACTACGAGGACGTTACACCATCATATGCACAGAAAAAAAAACTTATCGTTGATCGGTAGTTGTCTGTACTGTAGTAAGATTTCGGAACTATCTTTAAATGTAACACTCGTTTTCTATGTAAAAAAAATATGAAAGGTAAATTTTTCTTGTAAGTGAAAGTGTTTTCATGCAAAACTGGGAGAAAAAAAAAGCATACTGAAAGTCAAAAACATGCCAAGAGTTAGCTCAATGGAAGATTTTAAGAAGAAAAAGTAAAAATCACTGGAAAAAATGCCATATTCGTTAGATTAAGCATTCAGTCAACAAGAAGGGTGAAATACAGTATTTATGTAAATATAATAATAAGTTTTTTATGTATTAAAAGGGATAGATACATGAAAAATTATTCGAAAATTAATTATTTTTTTTACACTGTTGCCAATCATAACCTGTATTTTCTGTTTTCACTCATACATTCTAAATTATAAGATTCTAAAAATAAATTATATTTGCCTTTCATACGTTTATTTTTTTTTACTTTTATCAAAGATTTTACAGACCTATTATTATAGCATAATTTACAAACGTTTGAATGAATGAATAATTTCAGTACGAAACATAAATGGGATTTTTGACTCATGGGACTAATTCGTAAGCACTATGCGAAGAACATTAGAGGATTGATTGTAACTCAGTCCATACAGTGATATCATCGGCTAAATCTGAGTACTAAACGTAGCAAATATGCTGTATGAAGTTTGGAAACAAGAGGAATGCCTCCTTCAAAGAATAAATATGACAAAAGGTATCTATAATCAGTTATACTCACATCGATACGGTAGGGTGAAGACACCTTGACTCGATTAGAGGTTATGGCAGTCAAAAAAACTGAGAAACATATTACGGGACCGCCAGACAAACATATGATAAAAAATTCATTGATTTAAAAGTATGAATGATTGAATATAGAAGTATATACAGGCCAGTTTTGTGTGACACTGGCCACAAAAAAGATAGGGTATGGTATGAAACTATGCTATTCTGGCCGTGGGAAGACAAAATAAGATACTCTCACACTGCCAGGATAGCATAGTTATGAAAGAGTCCTTTTCGAGGTGAAAGATGTACAAATTAAACTCCTAGTGCTAGTAGTCAATTGTTACAAAATTACGATTAAGAAAGAAGTGTTCGTAATTAAGAGGACTTACAATGGTGAAAAGATTACGTACCCAATGAAATGTATAATTCTTAATTTTGAAACGATTGTGATAGGCAAACTTTGCATTGTGAAGCTAGTTAAAATCTATGCCCATCTAGGATTAGCTGTAGTAATTAAAGAAGAGACGTGGGGTTTTTTAAGTAAATGGAAATTATGCTAGTATATGACAAGCATCAACTTTAAATGCTGCTAAGCCTAACACTAATACCTGAAAAAACTAGAAGCATGTTGGAAGATATACGAGTAAAAATAGGCGGTAACTCAAATCACATGCTAAAAAATATATAAATATAAAATCTTTTGAAACTTCTCGCTTATATTCAAGCTTACACAATGTCTGATTTCATAATATTTTTTTAATGCGGCGATAGTTTGTGAGTTTGACCCGACTTACTATCATTTACCGGGTGGCCATAATTAAACTGACAGTGCTCACAGTGTTCTGTAGCGCGATCTATTTGCGAGAATGACGCCACATTTTGTAGGAAGATTAAACAAGACGGGGGACGAAGGATTCCGCGAAAAAATAAATGAGTTCCAAAAGTCACCGCTAGGGGAATATTTGGCGCTGTGTAATAGAAAATAGAGTATTAACAAATGCAAATTAATACGGAATAAAATTACCTTTTATTATGCACATTTTCTTATTTAGTTCAAGTGCAATATGGCAACACTTTTAAAAAAGCGTAAAAGCTGTTCAACATGTGGCGATATTTCTCTCCGGTAACATAACAGGTTTCCGGTCCTGTCGGGGTAATGTTCTCATAGAAGAATGGACCTACGATAAATTCCGCTGTGAACCCACACCAAACAGTTACCTTTGGTGAATGTAAGGGAATTTCTGTGACTGCATGTGGTGATTTGTCATCCCAAATTCGGCAGTTCTGGGTATTCACAGTTCCATGCAGGTAAAAGTGGGCCTCGTCTCCCCATAAGATTTTCCACGGCCAAGCATCATCCACCTCCATTCTGGCAAGAAAGGTGAGAGCAAAAGTCAATCGCTTATCATGGTCGGGGTACAGTAACTCCTGTACACGGCTGATCTTGTACGGATAGAAGTTGATAATTTTTCGTAAGATTTTCCATACCGTACTGTAAGGCATATCCATATTCCGAGCTAATCCATGAGCGCTAGAGGTGGCAGCAATATTGTCTGGTCCTCTGTCGACAATCGCCGTGGCAACTGCTTCGATTGTATCCTGTGGTACAGGTTTTCGTCCTCTGCCTGACTGAACCTTCAGAGAACCTGTTTTCTCAAACGTCGCAATCATTGCTTTTAGCCCATTAACTGACACAGGACCGTTACCTTTACGCATTTTTTTGTGCGTTCTAAAAGCACGAAGAGCGGCTGACGCGTTGCACTTGTGGAGGTAACAGAATTTGACCAGTAACGCACGATCGACTAAAGAAAGAGACATTGCACATAAACTTTCAATCCGATTGATTCGAAACGTAACACATTGCCTTTTAAAACCCAAGCAGCTGGCACTGTGCCAATGGATGTAACGTGAAATTTGAATAAAGAACTTCTGCTCAGCGTACGTGATATTGCAGATCACGAGACTTTATCGGTGTTTATGTAGATTTTACGCTTTCTTAAAAGTGTTGCCATATTGCACTTGAACTAAATAAGAAAATGTGCATAATAAAAGGAAATTTTATTCCGTATTAATTTGCATTTGTTAACACTCTATTTTCTATTACACAGCGCCAAATATTCCCCTAGCGGTGACTTTTGGAACTAATTTATTTTTTCGCGGAATCCTTCGTCCCCCGTCTTGTTTAATCTTCCTACAAATTCTGGCGTCATTCTCGCATATAGATCGCGCTACAGAACACTGTGAGCACTGTCAGTTTAATTATGGCCACCCGGTATATGAGCGGAGAGCATTAAGTTCATAATTCGGCAACTTTCGGTTATCCTTACATATATACTAAGAAAATTCAATTTCAACAAAGTATGCAGATGTCTGGAAACTAAGAGAAAATAGACTCATTAACAAAATAGGGGCATCTTCAGCGCACCTAGCAGCCATGAATACAGGCGTTGCCAAAAAAGACCCAGTAACGTTTTTAAAGATACCAGCGTTAGATGATTAGCAATGAAAGAAAGCAGATGGCATTCGCTTCAAAAGCATTTTCCAGTTCTTTAAATTTGGTTTTCTTTAATTTATTTGCTTTAAATCTAATATGCGTAAAGCATTTTTCAAACACTGTTTTTCATCTCTCATGCGTTAACAAAATACATAATATTAAATTTTGTAACTCGACGCTAAATATTTAATATCGATGTTAATCGATTAAATTAATATCTATGTTTTATCGCCTATAGCCCTCTCCGTACTAAATAGTAGATCACTTGTAAACGGTCATAGAAGACAAAGATAACATTTTATTAGCGGAAAAGTTAAAAATTCTTAATCGTAACAATGATTTTTATTATTTGGTTTTATATAAAAACTTTAGACGAAATTAAATACCATTTTTTTTAAGAAATTGCTTTTCAAAGTATCCATTCAGTGTTTTTTTTACCTGATTTTACTCTAAATGTTTAAAACATTTGAACTTAGTAAGTAGTATTTTTTGCAAATATTACCCTAGTAGTAAGAAAACTATCGCGTTGAAAACTTTTATAAGGCAAAATTAAATTAACTAGAGTCCAGTTTTCATAAGACGCACTTAAATTAGATCAAAAAGTTTAATATTTTTCTTTTCTAAGTATTTATCTCTGGTACGTCTGCGAAACATAATGTTACGTTTGCATGTTTAATGGAAAGAAAAACTTCTGACGCTCATAAATAAAGGATTAAATTGATTAAAGTATAAAGTGCTCCTTACATTGTATTTCGATTTTGTTCTGAATTTCAAGAAATAAGCTCGTGTGCTTTATGTATAAAAACGAATGCAATCCGGGACTGGGACTTGAAAAGAGTTGTAAAATCTGAGCAAAATATTCCTTTTAAAGCTCTTGTAGCTGGATTTTGTGTTTTTGACATTTTAATATCTCGGAATTCATTGCTTTTAACCGCACTCTTAAGATGTTTCCAAGATAAGAGTTTTTATTTCCGTAAAAATCAAATTAAAATAAAATTTCCCTCCCCTCTTAACTTTGTTAAATAAATTGTCTTAACGGATATGAACTTATAAAAAAAAGGAAGAAACTTTTGTCAAGTCCTTTCTAAGAGAGCCGACTTTTAAAAAATATGGGGAAAGTATTTTAATATATTCTTTCTAGGGTTGTCTTAAAATACTCCCACTATTTACTTGTGGGTTGTTATGTCGTTTCTTTTAGAATCTGTTTTTTTTTTCTTTTGGAAGGGAATAAACCTAAAAGTAATTATCTCCAGTGATTGAATATTTCATATACATGTAAGGCTCTAAACAAACATCACTGTTCCAAAAAATATTGAGATCATTTTTTTTTACATTTTTTACTCCATAGTACAAAACAGAATAAATTCTTAAACAAAAATTAAGTTGAAATCGAATGCCTGTTTCAGAATTTCAGAGATATCAGGAGATCAGCTACCACCTCTCTGTCTATCTATTTTTAAACGTTATATCTTTCTTATAAACATTATACATTTCATAACATTTTTACGTACTTTTACGTTTTTATGGGTGATTAACATGTGTTTATCTATCATGCACTTTTTATCGAAAATTTTTAAATGATATATATGTATATGTATATCACAGAAATATATATATATATATATATATATATATATATTGTGATTGAGCCTACATCGGAGAGTGATACCTGAATCTACCACTAGATGACACTATTATCAGTTTTCGCCTCTCAAGCCGAACGTAAGAAGAAGAGATCTGGCAACCCCAGTCAGTTGATAGACGGAGATGAGCTATGATGCGTTTGTCTGTTAGCAGTAGACGACTGCTGTATAAGGCTCATTAGCCTATATTATGTTATTAATTAACGACGTAGTCTCGTAAATAATTTATTTTGTAAATAAATAATGTTCATTAAATGATAGTATAAATTATAACAGTTTATTTATTAAAAACCCCGCACGGCTAACCTGTCCCACACACACACACATATATATATATATATATATATATATGAATGATTGTGTGTGTGTGTGTGTGTTTGTTCGTTCGTAAAGAATTTGTATTTTTATAACGGTCATGATAATTTCTTTTATTGTTGAAAAAAAATTTGTATATATTTTATATCAAGCGACGTCCCCCATATCTTCTCTACTTTAATCATTGCTTATTAATTCAGGTAAAGAGTGCGGCAGAATGGACTCCCACCTTTCAAATGGTAAAAAAAAAATGAATGAAACAATTTACAACAAAAAAGCTTTCTATTTTCGAAAAGTACTTTTAATCTAGTTGCTTTTCCACCAGATTTTGGAAATAAAATCACTCGCGTGCCGTCCGTTATTTGCGATGCACTGTCGAAGACGTTCTCAAAAGTTTTCCATCACTCTGTTGGTCATCTCTAAGGGAATGTTGGCAAATTCCTCCCGAATAGGGGACTCATGGACTCGTCGCCTATTTTCAGATGTTTCAAAACAACCACTTGGTTTCCATGTTAATGCAGGCCCACTTGCTCTCACGTTTGAAACCCATCGAAGGATATTTTTTTCGACCAGGAACGGCATCAGTTGTATAGAGCCCTTTTTGCCGTCTCTGTCATGGTCACGGAATCGTTGTTTTTAAAGAACGCCTCGATAACGAAACCGCGATGTTCACCGGATCAACTCATGGTGTCTACTCGCAACTAGAAAACCCGCAATAACTGTTGCTACCTCCCGCGCCGCCCTGCCCCCAACCCCTTCCTTACTAATGACCATCAGATATGGGAGAGTCCATTCTTCCCCACCCTGTATGTAAAAATAAAAAATGCTGAAACTACAATAAACCATTTCAATTCGTCAGTGATAGATCGCCACATTTAATATGGAATCACTGTGTCGGGGGGAAGCAATAACTACAATGCTACAAATTAATATTTTAGTAACGTAACTCCAGTTCAACCACAAACTTCTGATGCATTTATGGTGCAATGTTTATTTTTCTACCAGTTTTCTATAATTTGTGCCATGTGCTTGAAAAATAATTTGCCTTGGTAGCTGAACTAGCGACCATCTGCTCTCCGGACAGATGTGATATACTCAATCTATCGTGTCATTATTTTCACCGACTAACACACAACTATCTATGTAGTACTTTAACATAATTAAAGAAAATCATTTACTCCTTTGCTAAATAAACGCCTGGTATTAATATTATTATGTTATTAAGGCTAAAATATTTTTGCGGCTAAAATTAATAAAATTTTGTTCAGTAGTTTTTAGGAAATTATCACGCAATTATATTAAAAATAGAAAAGATGGAACATTCTTCTACTATTGAGATAAGAGTTAAAAGAACCGAAAGCACAAGCGACTAGCATTAAATTGCTTGACCTCATAATACTGACCGAAATTTTTCAACGACCTTTAAAAAATAAACTGACATGACCAGAACAGCCGCAGTTCTGAACTCGAAAGTGTCAAAAATCCATTTTAATAATCCTATCTTTATTTAGGATTTAAATTTAGGAAATCTGCATACTGTTAGCACCATTCCAAATGAAATGCAATTTATAATTCGAAATAGCGTCTAAAAGCAGTCTAATTCATTCATTAAATGAGCTCTTTATGCAATGAATATGCCTCTGTTCATGCATCATTAAAATCGGTAAACGTAAACAAGGTTCTAAATTAGAATTTACTTAAATTTTTATAACTAAATAGCTGATGGCTGTTTTTATTGGTTCAGCATATGCTTGAAATATTAAATATATGGAAGTATGAGCTTAAGCATTACACAAACTGCAGGTAGCGGATGATATTTACTTCTTTCAAAATAATAAATTTTCATTTCTCTGGTTAATATACACACTTATCCCTTTAGAGAGTGTTTGATAATTGATTTTACTGTAATTTTCTATTGAGTATAAATAGAAATGGAAACTTCTAAATTCACATTAATATGTAATTTTAACTTCTTATTTTATTTAAATGTTTTGAGGGCTCTTAGGGTAATATTTCATCATTTCCTAGGCAACCGAGGTAAGATGCACCAAATGACTTTGTATTTAATAGCAGTAATGACATCATTTGTTTATAATGACATCTTGGAGTAGTTAAAAATTGAAATGAATCTAAACTTGGAAGTTATTTTCATTTCATAAAAGTAATGTCTCGTAATATGTGTTTGCAAAGAAACGGTGAAAATTTTAAGTAAGTATAACTTAAAAAGATACCTTCTAATCTTGTTACCTTACTAGTGACAAAATTTTGCTCTGTTGATTTCAAAATTTATTTAATAATGGTGCACAATTCAATGATGATTTTATTTATGAAATATTGAACAACTAATGGATATTTCGTTTGGTTCAAAATATTTGTATAGCAATTATAGTTACGACAAAAAGAGAGATAAATGAAAGACGTGAGCACTTTTCACCTTCGAGGTGAAAACTTCTGGTCATATTGAGCAATTTAATATTTGACTATCTTTCTTTCATTTAGTATTCATTAAATACAAATACGGTAAAACAATATTAAGAAAATCAGTCATTTAAAGTATTTATTTGACAATATAATAAGAGTACATCAAATCTCGAATTGTATAAAAGGGTTAAATCTTTAAGCATTTGAAAAATACAGTTTACTTAATGGAAAACTAAGTCCCCTAAAACAAACAGAATATCTAGACTTTAAAGCTTTACATATAATTATCAAGTTTTTATCGCTTGCCACTGTATCAACAGTATAAAGTTAGCAAAACACCACTTAAATCCAATTTTTGATTCATGAAAATTAAAACAAACGAAAGCAATAAAAAACTGAGATTAAATTGTTTCCTAAAGATATTCGAAATGAGTTTGTAGCCAGGGAAATCTAAATTTAAGATGAATCCACTGCAGGTTTGATAACTATGTAAATGAAAGATTTTGAAAGTATTGAATAATAAGTAGCAATTTAAAGTTAAAACAAATTGCCTTGAATTTCTGCATTCAGCCATTTAAGACATTTCTAACAACCATGAATTAAATATCTGTTGCTAAATAAAAGATTCATACGAAAAAAGGCAAAATTTCTTAGCGATGTTAACGAATTTAAATTAATCTCATTAACATATGAATTTGGGAGGTTTCGATTTAGATAGCATTTGCAAATGAGTGTGAGTGATATATTAAACAGAGCTTTTCTGCTTTTCTTCATTTATTACTTTTAATTTAAGAATGAAATACATTTTATCAATCAGAAAATGATAAAAATGCTAATTTTTTGGGTGAGTGGTATTTCCACATAATAGCTGAGTTTATCGGATAATAAAATACTTTTGCCAATAATGGAATGACATACAGTATAAACTAATGCATTTTTGCCTTATACTTTTAGGATGAATATCACTTCGAATTACATTTGCTTATACCAATTCAATCTTATTGAGAGAAAATTGCATTAAATTGATAATTTACTGTGTTTAAGGTAAGTATATCATATTGACATGTAGATTTCAGTTTTAATGCTCTTTTAAATGCTAATGGAACCATGGAAATGTGTAACATAATGTGAGTGCAGGTCAGGCTTTTTTAACGTCGTGAAAATTTTATGTGTTTCCCTTTACTCTCAACTTCACTTTGTTTTCAGAAAACATTTATCGCTAACATATATTACGGTTAGAGCGTAGCAAACTGGTTAATGTCTTGAATACAAGGAGCACTGACTATCAGACCTTAAATCTGATTCCTTCATTTCGACTGTGTACGTGAACGTAATACGTAACTAAACCGACGTCGCCTTTCAATTTTATTTTTCTTTTGTTACTTCAAATCTCAAAATGCTGCAGAGAAGATAACATCATCGCATTTAAAACCTCGCCGCTTCAAGAGGATTGGCAGTAAAAAGGCGAGGCGAATTCTAGTCTCGATCTGAAATCCTTCTGGACTATAAAAAATAAACGAGGATTTTTTCGGAGCCTCATTTCAGACCTGAGAAAATTGGCTACCGCATTTCCCGGAGCACTCTTAGCACAGTCTAGGGCTCCGGACCTGAATGAAGCGTAAAATGCTTGGACGAGATTACTCCACGAATTTTCGGATTTGAGCTGAGAACATTCAGGACCGTTATAGAAGGACTCCCGCATTCTCTGGTGTGTTTCCTAGGACGCAAAAGTCTACGCCAGATCTTTCGGTCTCGACCTGAGATCATTTTCAAGTTAAAAAATTTATGGATCCCGCATTTTCTGAAGTGTCACATGAGACTCCACTGATGACTTTAACTATTCAAATGCAAAGTGCTCCATCGCAAAAGTCACCGACGCCGCTTTACAACAATCAGTTCAAGGCTAGGGCAGAAGCTTTCGGTTTCTTACAGAGAACATTCTGGACCTAACAAAAATTACCACTTAAACCCAAAAATTCCCGAAACATCCCAAAATGCCTGTTCAGTGCTTCAGGGACAAAATTGCATAATAAATCTCTAAATGCTGGGGCTCAGACAAATTCCCCGCACTTTAACACCCGCCTCTCCCTGAACGCTTGGTTTGCAGTAGCGATGTGCGGCGGAATTTGGTTTCGATGTCACATCATTCCGTGCCTCAAAAATAATGACTAAATCTTTACCCGTGGCGTCCCCAAACGAGTTGTTGTCGCAGTCTTGCAAATATCAGAACTAGCATGGTGTGGCGAATAACGGTCCTGATCTCCAATCATTACAGACCTGAGAAAAATGGTAGCTGGTTTTCCGAGAGTGGCCCTAAACGTCCAGAGCCTAATTTAATCTTTCAAATGCAAAGTGATGCCATGCAGATAATGTCCCCCTTGTTATTCCACGTCCGCTTAGCGATAATTGGACATTCCTATAAGCGTTGTCATGTGAATACGAGTTGAAATCCGAGTGCATCTCTGAAGTCTCGAGAACCTGAATCAACTGTTAAATCTCAAAAGGGTGAGACGAAGATGACGTCTCTTCAATTACCATCGCTTCGCGAAGATGGGATGTACCACGGTGCATTGTTATCCGGTTTCGAACTGGGATCACAAAAATGGCAACCTCATTTCTTGGAGCGCCATCGACGCTTCTGGGGCACATTAAACCATTAAATGGCAAAACAGAGGGAAGCAGATGTGTCCATAGCAGTTAAAAAGTCCCTGCTTCGTGAATACTGCAAAACGTGCGTGAGCGACCACTGTCTGTTCCCGTGGTGGTGCCACTTCTTCGCCAAGATTGGTACCACCGTGAAACGGGGACTTCCAGCTTCGAGTTCAAATCATTCTAAACCTGAAGAAATGGCTAAGGCTTCTCCCAGAGCATCCCCCAAGCCTCCGAAACCGGAATCATCTATTAACCACAAAATGATGAGAACAGTTGATGTCACCATCCTGACACTAGTGCTACTTCGAGATTATCGACAGTATAATGGGCGGCCGCTTCCGATTCCGAACTGAGATCTCTCCAGAGGTGAAATGAAAGGCTACAGCTTTTTCTGGACCGTCATCTAAGACTCCTGACCCAAACTAACCTTTAAATGGCAAAATGCTAATGTGCAGATAACGCCATCGAAATTAAACTAGCGGTGCTCTTCGAATTCGTCACTATAGCTAAGTGGCGACGTATGGCTTTGAATTGAGATCTTTCTGTACTTAGAAGAAAACTACCACTTTTCCAAGAGCACCCTCCAGGGCCCGAATAAGAATTAAATCGCTAAATACTTGGACTCTAGTACAACATACAGGACCCGATATAGTAACAAGGCTCTAAATGCTAAAGTTCCTGCAGGTGGAGATCAGACTAAAGCTGGGGGCCACAACGCCAACCACACCAGACGGCGGCGCCCACACCCCAGGACCAGGGGACATATACCGGAGCCACATAGGGTGAATAAGGGCTCTAAGACAAGCTCTAGGAGATGAGAAAAATAAATGCTACTGGTAATACGCTGAGGACGGCAAAATTACAATGATGGTGAGAAACGCGTTAGACAAAGAGGACGAAAACAGGCTGGAAAATTAAAATGGTAAGTAGCATCAACGGTGGGGCAACGACTCGACCAAAATCGGGCGAGGTTAATTGCGAGGGAAAAGTCGCAATCCTGGGACGCATTGCCAGCAACCTAAATCGAATGTCATGTGGCACATCTCACATGTAGAAGCGCCTTATTACGGCTGCCCAAACTTTATCACTGACCCAGAGATAAGAAAAGTAAAATTATCAGATAAGGACACTGCTTGGCAGCAAAAACAAAACAAACGTGAGTCGAAATCCAGAGGTTATAAATGGGGAGACTAAGATGGCTTAACCCCACTTAAACCATCGTTAAGTTACATCTGTTTTCCATACGCGTTTCCTGCCTAATATTGGTACATTATAAAAAGTTGCAGCCTAAGTAGTAATTTCTGAAGTTCCAAAAATATTTCCTGAAATACGCTCCAATACTTCATAAAGCCAGGACCTAATTATGAATGGAAAGGCATTTACTTATTAGAGAGATCAGTTCTAGACACGTTACATGAGAAAGTCTAAAAAAATTAATAAGACTAATATAACTAGAAATAATTTTCTCATGGTCTTCTGAGTGAAAATTTTCTCTGATGACGCATCAGTTATCACAAGACAATCATAGACAACATCAATGGTTTTCATTGTTTCTTGCTTCAATCATAGATTATATTATTAAAGTGAATATATTCTGAATATTATTTAAGTAAAAATAAATGCTTCAGTCATAGATTGTATGATTAAAGTTAATATTATCTGGTTAATTTAAAAGTTAAATATTGTATTTCATTTTGAGAAATTGTATTGTATACATATATAATATTGCACGCATAAACATTGTTATGCTGAGAATGAAATGTTAACAATTACATTATTAACACAAACCTCAATCCGGAAAAATGTTCTCACAATTAGCATCTATCTACTTTTATAATGCAAAGTACATTACTACTGTTATGACTGTGTTAATGTACAGAATATATCAAGGAAACACATGCTCCTTTCAAACATTTACTAGGGAAGTAGAAAATAATACTCCGTCTCCTAGGTCTAATGCATGATTAATTTGCCTTATTCAATCTAATAGTAATTAAACTTACACAATAAAAATAACATATGCAAAATATAATAAATCTCTTTATAAAGCTACTTAAATTAGATGTATTTAAACGTATAATTCTATCTCATATGCGTTTAGAGGATTTATATTTATAAGAACTGCATAACGATGATATTGTGAAACACCAACCACAGACAAATCTTTCAGGAAACAATTTTTATTATTATGGACTCACAATTCCCGATTTGACACGCGATTTGAATATATTTATATATTAGGCATCGAAATTTAGTCCCTCAAAATGACTCACTATTTAATTACCAAAGGATACGCTTTAAAGTATTTTAAGGGCGTTTGCTTCATTTTAACATAATCGCGAAGGCAAAGATGCTGATTACTGACTGTGTTAAAAGTATTCCTTTCAATTCAGCTAAGACAGGGGCCAATATCAGAAATCCCTTTAGATTGTGTGATACTGGGATGTGTCTTGAAACTAAGAATTTCTGGAAAATTCATAGATAGACTCAAATATCCCAGCTAGTGATTTCGGAAGTTTTTACAAGAAATAAAATTGCAAACAGAGTTTCGAGGGCTTTTATATATATATAGATTTATATTTTATTCGAGGGTTTAATATGTATATAGATGCACATAATAATGAAATACATATCAATTAGAAAGAATAATTTAAAGGATAAGGAAAATATAGTAGTTAAGTAAATGGATTTTAACTTTTGATCTGACATGTATATATCTTGGGGCATTCAGATAAGACAGATGTATAACTGTTAACTAATACCATCAAAATATTCTAGAAGTAACAGCATTTATAAAAATTTACTCTATGATACTATTTCTTTATTTAAAATGAGTTCTTTAAAAACAAATGTAGAATTTTCTTTAATATATACTAATATATATAAATGCTGAAGATGTGAAATTTGACATTCATGTATCCTGACTGTTTTTGTCCATGTACACCGCCCTCCAAAATTTAAGGTACAATAGGTTTTTTATGTCTAACTTTAAAATGAATGAACAGAGAAACAAGAAATGTAGACGAATTGTGCACTAAACAGTTCTTCATTAAATTCGACAAAGAAATTTACACAATTTACATAATTTACATGAGTTACAGTAAAAAAGGTTTCTAATAAGGAATATGTCCACCCCTGGTTGTAATGCATTTTGGGCACCGACTTTTAATGCAGCCAATTAAGTTGTCGGACACCGAAATGGGAAGTGAAGACCAGACACGACGTAAACCTTTTTCCAGCTCATGTAACGACCTTTTAAGAGGACTTAAAGCAGGAACGTGTCTTCCAAGGTAGTCCGAAACATGCTCTATCGGCTTCAGGTCTGGAGATCAAGCTGGCCATTCCATTCGCTCCAAACCGTGATCCTCAAGATAATCCTCTACAAGGACAGCTGGGTGAGGTCTTGCATTATCATCCATTAGAATGAATTCGTTGCCAATAGCAGTGGTATATGGGTGGAAATATTGATCAGGGGTCTCGTCCCGATATCTTACACCAGTCATAGTTCCTCTATGGAACACATGCAGGTCAGTGTGATCACCGAGAGAGATTTCTGCCCAAACCATGATTGCGCTACCTCTGTAACTGTGTCTTTCAGTAATGTTGGATTGGTTGTATCTGGCGCCTTGTTCCCTCCATATCAGCAGATACCCAGAATCGGTCTCTAGTGTGAACCTGGACTCATCTGTGAAGAGTACAGTAGCCCATTGCTGCCTGGTACAGGAAACGTATTCTCTTGCCCAGTATAAACGGACACTTCTCTGTCGTCGGTTAAGTGGGACACACACAGCTGGTCGTCTTGCATAGAGACTTCACCGTAGTAGTGGATATTCTTGTCCCTGAAGCGATAAAATGATATGAAACAACTGAGCACAGTAATGCTTCTCCTTCTTCGGGCCTACAGAGCTAGAAAGCGGTCTCCCGCAGATGTTGTAACTCGTGGTCGGCCTGGAACATTTCTTCTAGACACAGAATCTTCTGATGCAAACTGATTCCCTAGTCGTTGGACCCCACTTCGTGACACATTGAGACGACTAGAAACATTAGCTTGTGATAATCCCATTTCCATCCATCCGATCGCCCGCCACCTTAATGAATCGGTAGACATTGACATTGGTAGACTCTCCTGGGTACTGTCAACGAAATTGCCAACAAAAATTGAGAATAAACAATCATGCACAATACTTACACACAAAGTCAAGAAAGTTTATTTTTCCACATTTTCTCTTATATAAGTGACAGTTCTTTAAAATGGAAGTGTTGACCAAGTTTTTTTTTTTTTTGCATAAGTTTTCTTAAAGTTCGATACTATCATTCATATACACTATGAATTTTATTGTTACTGTCTTTATTATAATGGTGAGCTTCGAAAATCATGTTGTACCTTAACTTTTGGAGGGCAGTGTATTTATTGTTCAAATAGTATCGAGGAAAACCCTAAAACTTTATCTAATAAAAGCTACAATTTTAGAATAACTTTTTATTTCCGTTTAATTCAGTCTTATATATTTAATTTTCATAGCTATATTTATTTAAAACCATATTTTCCGCAGTATATATGATTTGTGAATGAAAATCTGAAATCTTCGAAATTATCACGTTTACTGTTTTCCCGTTTAGGTCTTCAAAAACTGTATAAAATTTGGATAATGGGGTTTCGAGAAATTTATATTTGTCCACAAAAACAATGGAATTTTCGTTACTAAACAACATATATAACTTACACAAAAAACACGTTAATTAAAACTAAGTGAAATTTAATTTTTATGAAAACTTTTACCATAATGTAATAAAAGCAGTTGTAAAATGTAATAACAGCAATTGTGATTGAATGCTATTACGTTAATCTAGAAATGAAAACAAAGGTTTATATCTTCCCATTTTAATACATTCTGTCTAGATAACGAACAGAATGCGCTACTCCATTGATAAAATTCTTATCAAAGAAATAGTCTTCTAGACACTTGAAGCATAATATAATTTAATCTCAGTATCACTGATTCTTGAAATCCAGTTGTTTATTTAGTTGATAAACCTGAAAAAAGAATGAAAATAAGTGAGAGTAATTTAATGCAAATTATATAGCTCCGCTATTTAATCGACAACATATATGCTGAATTCCGCCTATATAGCTGAACATTTAAAACGTGATATTTGAGATCGAAGAAATATTTAAAAGCTTCATATCCTGTTGATATGATATAACATAACATTTTCACCCTTTATTGAACTGTTATAGAAGTCACAGCTAGAAGAAAATTTTATTTATGTATAAACGTATGTTGAAGTTGTAATCAGATGTTGAATTTTCAAGACTCTGAACTGACACCTCGTGATATTCTAGATTATTAGTTTTAGCAGCCTTTTTCGAAAATACTATCTAATTTTTTTTCAAATTCAAAGCTAGAAAATTTCAAAAGGATTTTGAAATCTGAATCAATAGTTTTACAGGCTAGACACTGTAAACGCTATAATCCTCAAGACATAGCTGCAAGTTTACGAAAGAAAAGGAAGCTCGCCAGCATACCAGTTCAGATTTTTGTGAAATACAACTACAACTGTTCAACTTAGAAAGGCATCAAAATAAATAAAAAGTCACCTAGTTTGACTTGTCTAAAAGCTGCACTGACAATATTGAAATGATGCTTTAAATTACTTAGCTTTACATCAGCTAAATTTATTGTATTTGGGTATAGTTTACTTTAATATTTCGATAAATTGAGAAGTGACTTAAAGAAACAGTTGTAAAAAGAAAAGAAAATTTCTTGATATTTAAACAGCTATAAAATTTACATATCCATGGTAGCAACAAACATATACTAACAACACCATAGTTCACAAAATGGATTGAATCTAACAAACTTGA
This sequence comes from Dolomedes plantarius, assembly GCA_907164885.2. Taxonomy (NCBI): domain Eukaryota; kingdom Metazoa; phylum Arthropoda; class Arachnida; order Araneae; family Dolomedidae; genus Dolomedes; species Dolomedes plantarius. Next base: position 76,474,198 of record OU015494.1, on the reverse strand, counting down.
AGGTATTTTTTAATAAAAACTCTGTTCAAAAAAAGGAAAGTTGATATTCGTTATCAAAATTATGAAGTATTAATTTATTCATAGGGAGAAACTTGCTTCAAGGAATTTAATTATGTACATTAAAACCTGAAAACATTCAGTTTGATGAGCTTTTACCAAACAGACTTCACATTATGTAAAAATGCTCTTTTAAGTACTTGACAACCTTAATTTTTGCAGTCTGCAGTTAATTTCATTATTCTTTTCTTAATATATATTCGGTGATGCACAGCAATTTTTGTTTTATATGTTCTATGTTACATTGTAACGAAAAAGAAAACTGACACTTATATACTGGGAAATTTTAACGGCGACTGGAAGTTTGCATAAAAAAATTTTGAGCTGAAAATTCTCGAATCACTTTTCTAAGTTATAAGTAGCTTATGAAAGATATAGACTATAAAATAAACTTTTGGTCATTGTAAAAAATCAACTTTGCCCAGGATTTATACGTTATTGATCTCTGACACCACGATATGATGAAAGTGTAACATTATTCTAATTATTATGGTTAATGGTTGAAAAACATGTACAAGGAATGACAAATTTTGTTTTAAAAGGATACATCGATATAATTAATGATCCCGTCAAAGTAGAGAAAAATTTTAAGCTGCTTCAACTACTTTGCAATATTTATTGCTGCATTGGCAGAATGAATGATAACTAGTGGCTCCGTTGCTCGGAATCGAGCAAATTTTGTTTCATTTTAGGAATGACAAAAACTTTTAAAGTTATGGAGCGCAATGCTTATTGAACTTTAACATTTCAGTCTGAATCTAATATATCAACTTTAACGGGCTGGGGGGACCGGAGTTGGGTTGGTGTGGCTTGCTTCCAGGGCGTCGGGGTCCGTTGTGAAGACCTCGGTATCGACTGTCGATTTCCTGGGGGAGTGGATCCTCCGAGAGAGTCACTGTACCACCTTCAAGGCTTCGTCTTGTCACCACTTCCACTCAGTCCGGCTGTAAACAGGCGATGGCTCGGGCTAAGAGTGACAATGAATATCGGGGCCTTGACTTTCGCCACATGACGCTAGCTTCTGTTGCTCCGTTAGTCCTAAATTAATACGGACCTGTGTTACTGTGCACGGGTTGGTGTTGCTGTCGCCGATCAAACGACCGTCAATCATCAGGTCTTACGTTTGTCGCATGCCTAATTGGTGAAACGACGTATCATTTGAGCTTACCAACTTTAACTGATTACCACAGTCTCTCAAACTGAATAGCCAAGCCGGCTTTTTAGTGATGAGAAAACTTTCAACTTTGAATACAAACGCTTCCTCCCTTGGTGCGATTTCTTCTGGTTGATCAACGTCGGGAAAATGATTTAAGTTTAGTTTCAATGAAGTAACTTGACGGCAAATCGTGTTGTTAGAAAAACTATGCTGTCACTGTTCTCGTCAGCATAGGGAATGACTTTTTTCAGCTTGACTTTATTGATAGAAGTTTATTGCTATTTAATAGTTAGTAGAAACACACCGGAATTGACGGTTAATGTTTTTGAAAAGGATTAACACGTACTAACCAACAAAATTAAACTTTAGTTGAAAGGTATCCGTGTTGTTAGAAAATCGTGTTAGAAAAACTATGCTGTCAACCTTCAATTCAGCATAGGGAATGACTTTTTTTCAGCTTGACTTCATTGATAGAAGTTTATTGCTATTTAATAGTTAGTAGAAACCACCGAAATTGATGGTTAATGTTTTTGAAAAGGATTAACATATACTAACCAACAAAATTAAACTTAAGTTTAAAACAAAGGTTACAAATTTATTGAGAGACCTTCATTTTGATACCGTAGCCATACTTTTATGTTCAACCGCTTTCTCTAGATAGGTCTCAAAGTAAAAAAAAACCTCATAAAACTAATATATAATTAAAGTATTTCTTTACTATAAGACTGATCATAGAACACCATGTGCACACCAAATCTGGCACTGAACTAAACACTTTATGTAGATAATGGTAATGACAATTAAAAATTTATTATAAATGGTGCGTTATTTAAAATTTAAAAGTTCCTTGTGAGAGAGATAAAAGTAAATGTATGCAAAGAAGGAAGCACGTGCATGAGCACGTTTTTCCCATAGACTTTACATTAGGGATCTTCAACCTGTTCACGGGCAGCACCAATAAATTCGCAAAGTTCCGCGGGCACACATCTGGGAAATAAGTAGTTTGGCAGAGGTAAAAAATGCATTATTTGCAAACGAGCTCCATCCTTTGAGATGATTGCTTAGTTTGATTTTTATTGCATGATGATGAAGGATTAATTCCTCCAAAACACGTCACTGAAGTTTTGTGTGTATGGTGTGTTTTAAAAAGTGTTTTGTACCTTTATAACCATTATTAATTTTTAAAAAATTATTTGTTTCTACAATCAACAAAAAAATGGGAGTTGAATCAATGTATTTTGTACTTTATATTGCATGAAGCAGAACGAATGCAGGAAGACGAGACGCACGTGAGATTCTGGAAAGGAAGAGCCTTGGCATGCTGCTTTTTGTGTTTATTTCGTCTTAAGATTCTGAATACAATTACCAGTTTATTATCTTGATAATTATTATTTTGATAGCGTGGGCTACTTTTCCCCGTGCATTCTTGATCTTTTTTGTGTGAGAGAATTTTCCGTTCTAAGTTGTTTTTTTTTCAAACTAGCCGCTGCGCGACCAGCATGGTCGCTTTTAGTTTTATATTTTCTTTTGCAAAACAACTCAACTGAAAGAAACGTATGTAAGGAATGTTACTATTTATTACCTGTACTATTTATAAATGTACGTTGTTAAGTGGTAGTGCGATGTCAGCCAAAAAATTTATAATCATTGCAAAATTCTCTATAAGGCTGATTCTAAAACATCATGATTAAAAAAAATATGAATTTTCATTACTTCAGAACAGAGTTAAAGATAAGACTGAGAAACCCAACAACAAAGATTTTAAAAATTACATTCCTCTCTGTATGTAATATTTTTCAAAATTAAGATATCTACCCTTTATCATTACATCAAATAAGAAATTGTTAGAAACAAATTTTTTCACTAAAAAAGGAGTAAAAATGCAGCAAGTACCAAAATATAGTGTGGATTACCTCACTCTCTATATGTACTATTGTTCACAATTCAGATATCTACACTTAATCATACCAAATAAAAAATTATTGGGAAAATTTCTTCACTTATAAAATAGAGTAATATGATATTCCTCAAACTTCTTGATATACACAGTTGAGTATTTCAGAAATAGGAGATACTACAGTGACAGAATCAAAAGAACGGACTCTACTAGATAAATCTACATACAACTGTTCATGACTAAACACTGGATTTGATAGGTCTAAACGTATTTTCTCAAAAGTTTGTCCTCTTACTTACATTTAGAAAAACCGTTGGAACAAAAGAATAAATTATCTCGTGGATAAATTAAAGTTATTCACGTGTAAAATACAGCAATTAAATTGTACCAAATTATGTGCTATCGTCGAACCACTACACACACGCGGTTGGCTGCTAATGTTTACATCTGGTAGTTACAGCTGTTGCCATTCGGAGTGTAGAAATATCGCCGATTTTTGTGCCGCATACCTACGCGTTTTTTATATATAGATTAATATCAAACTTCTGTTTTGCATGATCAAAGTGTTTCGGCTGGCGACAGGGTTGAAGACCCCTACTTTACATGGTTACTTTGCTTTACATGATTTTGCCATGGTTACTTTGCCTTGCCCGAACCGTTGTTCCAATCATTTTTCTCTTCGACTAGCACATCTACAATGTAAGACCTTTATTCTGATACGTCAAGCATATTCTTACGTTCAGCCATTCTCTCAAAATAGGTCTCCAAATAAAAAAATCCTCATAGAAATAACATATAGATAACAAATTGCATGATTTTAAAAGTGTGCGAGCCATTAAAGTAAATGTAAACAAAGAAGCGAGCGTGCTTTTCCCATAGACTTTGCAAAACCTTGTAGAAAAAATATATAGATCTTCTTGTCACTAATGATACATAGTAATCTTCGAGTTATTTATGACTGCGCAAAGTCCTGTTTCGTTATACTACTAATGCCTTTTCATGAAATCTTTTGCAAGCGCATCATATGTAAATGTTTTAAAATAAATTGTGTATGTGTATTGTACTCTTTTGATAATTATCTATAATGAAACAAATGAGCAAGTTCTTCATTTTGTTCTAGTTTATAAATGAGGAAAGTTTCCCACTTTAACAGAAGGAACCAATTATAAAAGTTTCTGAATTTCTTTCAATAGAAATAGTCGACACTGAAATGATTGTCAACAGTTTAAAAAGTAGCAATCAACGATGCACTCATCTATGGTTTATTCTTTCTCTCTTTGGAATATTTTTATTCCTCTATAGTTTTCCTCGCCAAGTTTTTTTAAGGACAAAATGAATGTGTATGTTTGATAAAAGACTTTTTCAATATAAACCATTATCTATATACTGAATTTCAATTTCTGTTCTTCTTTTGATTTTAACAGCAGAGGAGGATCTCTGACAATGTAGGGTAATAATAAGTTATCAGTAAATCTAGTTATGCTTTGATTGCAACCATTGTTACGGAATGCTTTACAGGACATTGCTTAGCATTTTGGTAAACATTTACTCTTTGCAGTAATTTCCACAGTTGCTGGCATTTTTGGCATCAATATAAAAAACTGTTAATTTGATTGCGAAATTCTTTGAAGTTTAGATAAATTTGAAAATATTAATTTAAAATATGAATACTTGACGTAAAAAAGGCTTATGATACTAAAGGTTTATGATGCTTCAAGGCTTATTATTATGCTAATTAAATGTTTCAAGCATAATTATAAATAAAGGGACAGAAATAAACATACAGGATCATTCGGCTCAAAACCGGTGGGGTTAATAGAAGCATTGAGTAAATCACACACAACAAACTCAAAAAAAAATATTTATTCAAAATAAGAATCGAAAGTCTGAAAATACATTAATTTAATAACTATCAAATTTTATTAATAATTTCAAAACAGTTTAAAAAGTTTTAAAATAAATGAATAAATATAAATTTTATTAATGAATGAGTTTTAAACTTATAAAAGCTAAAACATTAATTTTCAACTAAGATACCTTTTTCATTCACTTCCTAAATATAGAAAAACTACAATAAAAAAAATAATGCATACATCTTACCATATTAAAATGGTCCTGAAAATAGCGACTTGGATTTCAAAGAGATTAAGTTTGACGACAGGCCGACGATGACTAATGTCAATTAAGAGTCTGAAAACAACCTGTGGCCATAGTTCGATCTTGGGCTTCGAAAGTAGGGTGCAACAAAGTACTCTTGCTGTTTGGGATTGTGAAATGCTGTACGTTCTCAACTAGTTGTATACGTGAGGAAATATTCATAGTTTCAAGACTAAATAATCATGAGTTTTTTACGAATTAACTTAGTTACAACCGTCTACCAGCAGCGTGATATAGATCTCTGGATTTCGAAGCCAGCATTCCGATATTTAGACTACTTCAGCTATAGGAGAATATGTTTTACAGCAAATCCCACTCCTTTTAATGTCGGGATCTCCTCTCTACCTACTTTTATTGCTGCCAATGCACGAGATTTTTCTTTTAACCATTTCTACGCAGCCGCACTTATTTCTGTATTATATTTCTCAGGCGATGCTGATATTTGACAATAAGTATCTGTTATTTACAGTGAATAGTATCTGTATAATGTATGATCTTCTACATTTTTTATTCCCTTCTTGAAATTTAGATTAATAATTTTCTCCACTTTGGTTCTTCAGTCAGTCTTACAACTTAAATATACATCTGTTCAAAACACTCAATGATTTATCTTAGGAGTCTTCAACCATGGGTAGTCCAATGAGTCTATTCCCGTGGTCCTCTGCAGCAATTCCTATAATTAAATATTAAATGGAAATAAGAATTCAAAAAGCTCTGAGAGAGGCTAATTGCCTTCAGACCAAAAACGCAATGCGAGTAAAGACCACTTGCTGTAGAGGGTAAGGGTAGGGGGGGAGTTTTATTCTATTCTTACTTGTCACTCATTTCTTATTCATCTCTTAATCCAACATTACTTGTATGAGCGAGTGTGTTGCACCAAGGTTTTACAATCTTTCAAGGATGCAGAATTAAATACAACGTGTCTCTAAACTGTTATGGATATTAGATCCTTTTTCTTTGTAAAAGGATAAATAAAAGAAACCGCAAACAAGAATTGAGCTTTTCTGAAGAACTTTAAATCAAAGACAAAGTTAAGCTTTTTACCGAACCGGCATATGGGTAATGCGTTTATATACATTTGGATGACACTTTTCAAACTACGAATTAGGTCTGTTCATGTAGAGTCAATAAAATAAAAATAATGTAATGTTTCTCATTTAGACTACAATGACATGAATCCCAGCTACAATGAGGCAATTCATTCGACAGACGTGTGTACCCACGTAAGACTAAGAATTTGTTGATGTGGTCCACGTAGGCTTGTTAATTAGATGTGGTCCTCAGTCCAAATGGACGAAGGCCCTTTATTTATTTTAAGAATATACTTAACAAAAACATAGTAACACCTTCAATATAGTCACCAAACCACTTGGATTTACTTGAACATTTTACTCACAGGTTTTACTTTTGTTTAATATTCCTCTTTCATTTGAGTATTTAACCTCTACTTAAATCATATCCTCACCGAATATAAACATCTAGAGCTAAACTGAAAGGGAAATGATAAACTAAATTATTTAACACTTCTTTTATTTTTGAAGTTCATGAGATAGTCGAATGAAAAAAGTTTATAAAACAATTTCTGAAAGAAAATGTCGTGTAGAATGCAAATTTATTTTTCCGTCTGAAAGTGCTAATTAAAATTTCGAATACAGAAGCAGTGGAATGCGTTAGAATAAAAAAAGACATTTACAGTGGATTAAGCATTGTTTACGTCAGGAAATTTTTTTATTCTGAAAATTATTTCACTTACCGTTAGAGGAAATAAGTCCTAAAACATGGCCTGATATGTCAAGAGAAAATTTGCTTCAGAATATTTCCATAGAAATTTCAATTACTTTATCTGAGGTTAAAATTACGAATAAAATTATATTATATTTTTTCTTTCCAGTATAAAAATATAAAATATTCGTAACTTTTTTTCAAACACTATAATTTTATATTCTACTTTCAGCAGCTTGACTAGCTTCTTATTAATGGTATTTATATCCCTATTGTACTTCATAATATATTTATTATTAAATCATTTTGCTTTAACTCTCTAATTCTCCTTAGCGACTAATATTTAATTCGATGTCATCTTTAATGGATGTAATATAGGATGGAACGTAAAAGGTTCGAGAATTTAAGCCGGCCCAAGCGGGTAGCCGATACGGCAGGTTTTACTACCAATCACAAGTCGCCGCGACGGCAACCTGCTCTACATCAAGCAACCCCCGGCACAGACACCCAGCAGCACCTTCAGCCCTTGTGTCCAATAGGGCACCGCACATCATCCGAAGTCATAGTTCAGCTAAACACTACCGTTCAATCCTCGGCCAACGAACAGAGTCATACCAGGAGCCAAAAGCGAATTAACTTCTTACCCCTTTTGTTACCCAATATTTGGGCAACCACCACATTGTCATGTACATCAACTACCTTTTAATTTTATTAATCAAAATATATTACAATATTAAAATCCGTACAATTCTTACTTCAAATAAATTATAGAGTCAGTACAACTCGTACTGACATAAAAAGACAAGCATATGTAAACAACAACTACTGATGACAAGCAGAATATTACAAAATTAGAGTCAGCACAACCCATGCTGACAACAAAAGACAAGCAAATATGATTCATAACAACAATTACAAACAAGCTCAACTCGAGCCAACGCTTTAAATACATAGGTCAAGACTCTCTAAAAGCTTGTTTTAAAACAAATAGATAAGCATATGAACAAAAACAAGAAGAGCAGCCAAAGCTACCGCAACGGCCCCGAGGGACCACAGTCCGTTCTTTGTATGATCCGTTCAATCTCCGCCCTATAACAACTACACTTATAACTGTTCGGCAAATGGTCCGTCTCAATTTCTGTGCCAAATTTACTTCGAACTCTGTCACAATTTCTACAAACAACTTCTCCTTCACACGGCTCTGGATCATGAGCTTCTCTTGCGCTATCGAATTTATGACGAACTACAGATGGACGAAAGTGAAGATTTGTCTTTTTGGTTTATTGTAACGGTAAACAAAACATATGTAAAAAATAAATAGAAAAATGTTTCCCCAGATAGGGATCCAACGGTGGGTTACATGACCCTTTTTTACGAGGGCGAGGAGCGAACTGAGAAGCGAAAACTTCTCCCTCTCTACGGGCGTCGCAGCGCCCCCTCGATACAATTTTCTACACACCCCACCGTGAACAAAATGTTCACCTCTAATTACACAATATGTTGGGTATATAAACTACTTAATAAATGTCACTAACACTCAAAATACAATACAAATAATTAAATTTACATCAATACAAGAACAAATATTATTTTAAACTTACTAACAAAAAGAGACCTAAATTTAGAAGTACACAGTTCTTCAAAACAAATTAAAAATTTCCATAATCTAAGAAAAGGTATTAAAGTATATACAAAACATTAATCATTTAATTCAAGAGGATATATAAGTTGTATGGGACGTTTATACTGGCCACTTGAAGTACGAACAAGACAAGATCTTACGTGTCCATCACGACCTACGAATACTTCATCGATGATACCTAAAGACCAAAGTAATTTAGATTTCGCTGACCCTTCCAACAAGACCACATCACCTTCTTTTAAATTATCTTTAGGAGAAGGAACTATAAAATTATGGGCATTTCTTAATTGAAGCAGATAATTTTCCTTCCACTTACGCCAAATTTGCTTCAAAAGTCTAGATTGGTACAATTTTCTGCGATTTAAATGTTCCTTTGTGGATAACTCATTGTTGAAAAGATCAGCAAAATGAACAGGATAACTATAATTTTGACCAGGAAACAAAAATTGAACCGGAGTAAGAGGCTGTGGCTCATTTAAATCATTACTTACGTAGGTAAGTGGCCGATTATTTAAAACACATTCGATTTCTGTGAGGATAGTCATCATTTCTTCAAAAGATAATAAAGCCTTGCCTAGGATCTTTTTCAAAGGATCCTTAACACTTTTCATGAGCCTCTCATAAAATCCACCCCACCATGGGGCACTAGGCACAATAAATTTCCATGTTACGCCGTTAATAGCAACAAAATCCTTCAAATTTTTGTCTAGAATGATTTTTGAAAATTGTCCTAAAATGTCATTTGTGTTTTTTAATGTTTTAGTATTATCCGAAATGATGACTTCACAATTTCCCCTTCGAGCTAGAAATCGCCTTAAAGACAAAATAAAACTTCTAATTGACATGTCGGAAATGAGTTCAATATGAACTGCTCGTGTCACTCCACAGGTAAACAAAGCAATGTAGGCCTTACGAATGTCCTTACCTCATTTCAGATAAACAGGTCCTGTGAAATCGGCCCCTGTAACTGAAAATGTCGGCCTTTGCAAAATCCTGTCCTTTGGCAGCTGATCAGTTACTTGTCTCGCAGGTTTCAAAGTATACTACCGACAAATCAAGCATTTATTCAAAATTTTCCTTATCTCTTGCCTACCCTTCACAATCCAAAATTTTGTACGAATTTTCGCCAAAGTAGCTGACACCCCACCGTGTAAAATTTTGCTATGTTCTCTAATAATCAATAATTCTACAAATTTTGATTTAGGCAAAATAATAGGATGAATTTCATTCTCAGATAATTCACCCTGCTCAATCCTCCCCTTTAAACGATTATTCCATTATTGTCTAAGAATGGGGCTAAGCTAAAGATTTTCGATTCGGTGGAAACTGGCTTGCCAGTTTTCAAACAATGCAATTCCGAAGGATAGGCCAGACATTGTTCGAATTTTATCCAAATATTTTCTGCCATTTCTAATTCAGTTGCAGTAAGTGGACCATTTTCATATTCTAAATGTCTCAATTTCGCGATAAAACGATTAACCAATGCAGTAATTCTTAAAACTTTCATTAAATTAGAAACATTGTTCAAATTCAAAATAAATCCTTCGTTCTCTGAAATACAATTATTTTGCACAATTACTTCACAGTTTTTTCTCAATTCAAGATCACAATTAGGTTCAAAATAATCAGAATCAAATTTTTCACAAGGGGGCCAAAATTCCGGTGGTTGTCTCAACCACGGCGGTCCATACCACCACAATGAACTTTCAGCCAAGTCTGTGGCGGACATACCCCTAGATAGCACATCAGCTGGGTTCTGTTTACCAGGGCAAAAATGCCATCTGCCAGGTTCAGTTAAAGATTGAATTTCTTCAACCCTATTTTTTACAAAGGATTTGTATTTGCTAGATTTACCCTTAATCCAAAAGAGTGTTATCTGAGAATCACTCCAATAAAAACATTTAGCATCAAATTTCAAGCATTCTTTCACTTCTTTAACTAACCTAGCAGATAACAATTCTCCCATTAATTCCAGCCTCGGCAAGGTTATAGTTTTTAATGGTGCTACCCTGTTCTTTGAGCATATGAAACTTGTGATTACCTTACCGTCAGCAGAAACACTTCTCAAGTACAGCACAGTTCCATAAGCTGCTAACGATGCATCTGAAAAACAATGAAGTTCAAATGAAACAAATTCACAATTAAACTTGGAAAGGTAATATCGTGGAATCTTGACATTGGTCAATTGTTCTACATCCTTGCACCACAAGTGCCACTTATGAATCAGTTTGTCTGGCAATTCTTGGTCCGAGTCCAAACCCAATGTCCACAGTTCTTGAAGTAGACACTTCACCCTTACAATGAACGGTCCGAGAAAACCAATCGGGTCGAAGAGTCTACCGACAATTTGTAGAATAAACCGTTTAGTGTCTATCTTGCGAGATATAAATTTCACAAGTTCTGTGGTGGAAAAGTATATCATATCACTATCTGGATCCCAGGCCAAACCTAACACCTTCGACGATAAGCCAGAAGGAACAAGAGTGTCCGGCTGTTCGACTTCAATGTTATTGGCTCTCCACAATTCACGAAGTTCGGATGAATTAGTTGTCCACTTTCTGAGCACCATTCCAGCATCGCTGAATATTTTTGCACTTTCTAATGAGGTTTTCAGAGCATCTGAAACCTCTTCTCTTCCTCCTATTAGATCGTTGACGTAGACACAATTCAAAAGTAGATTCGATGTAACTGGCAGTTGTTCTTGGTATTTCTGAAAATGGTACTTCAGAGTGGCTGCAAGAAGGTATGGACTCGATGTTAGCCCAAAGAGAATCCGCGTGAAGTTGAGCACAAATGGTTGTTCATTAGGATCATCAACCCAGAAGAAACGAGTGAATTGACGATCTGATTAATCCAATTCAATTTGCAGAAAAGCCGACTTTACATCAGCTGTGAACGCAACAGCGTCTTTCTGGCGAAATTTTAAAAGCAATTGGAATATATTGGGATGCAAGTTCGGACCTGCGTGCAAACAGTCATTGAGAGATATTTTCTCTTTGTCATGTGCAGATCCATCGAATACTATGCGTACTCGACTAGTTGTTTTGTCTTTCCGTATAACAGAGTGATGGGGCAAATAAAATGATCTTTCTTCCCGATTTTTTAGAGAAGTTTTTTCAACGATACCTTCTTTCAAATATTCATCAACAATAACTTTGTACTCATCGAAAAACCTGCTAGCCACCTTAACCCATTTAAGACTGGCGTTGTGAAAACGCAACATTAATTTCTGTATTTTTTAAAGGCATGTTGAAAATTTTGTACGTCTGATGTAACATTTTTATTTTATTCTCTATACTTCAATTGATCATAATAATTTTTTTGTTTCCTCATTTCCCCTCTTTTAGCGGGGAATTGTTTTTTTCTGGTGGTTTTTTTCTTGTGGTTTTTTTCTGGTGGTTTTTTTCTGGAATTGTTTTTAAAAAAATTGTTTTTTTCTGGTGTTTTGAAAGGGAAAAAATGACTATTTTCAAATAATAACCTTAGATAGCAGCACATGTTAAATTTCCGATTTGATGCTTGTTCCGAGTTTACTAGAGACTAAAGAACAAAATGACTTCAACAGATAAATTATAATTTTTGTTTTTATGTTTCTAAATTCCTATTTTTAAAAATGTTGCGAAAACGCAACATCAGTCCAAAGTGTATTACTTATTTCCAATGTGTTTTATTAGTGCTGCCTAGTTTTTCATGCAGTAAATCGGTATTGTTTGCATTTCGGATAAGTTTGTCTCTAGAAAAAACCAATTTTTGACATTGGAAGAGACATTGGAGTATTTTCATGGGCTAGATGATGATATTTCAGAATCGTCTTCAACAGAAGTTAATGAGGAACCATAATTCGTCATTATCCCTCCAGATCCGGATGATTTGACGGATGAAGAAGCTATTGATGATAATATTTTATGTGAAAATTTCGAATCACCTAAAGACATTGCAGGTGAAATCGACATTTTTTTTCTAATAAATGTAAAAGCAAGCAATAGAGTAAGAAAAAGGAGCATATTGTATGGGAAAAATGGAGACTCACATGGATGTAATGAATTCTAAAATAAGTTTATTAAGAGTTTAAGAGATCTATATCTTTGAGAGAGCCATATCTTTGATAAAAAGGCTTGTAGAAATGCAGAAGAATTCTGTTTTACCTAAAACTTCACATATTGGAAGACCATCTTCAATTCAAAATCTAATTCTCAACAAAACTCGGAAAAACCGTATGGGCCATATTATTACTAAAAATAGTGAAAATAAACAAAAAAATGTAAACACTGCAAAAGTCAAACAATTTCTGTATGAAATAAGTGTAATGTACCTCTTCATGCTAAATGTTTCAAAGATTTTAAAAAATTTTTTAAAAATTTATAATTTTAAATTTTTATATTTTAAAAATTTTTATACCGCTTTGGACTGATGTTGCGTTTTCGCAACATTTTGTAACTCTCGTAAAAATAAATTTAATTTTATGGAAACAACTTATTTGTGTAATTAATGTTCTAAGAAGTGTTAAAAAACTGTTTGGTGCATTTCCAATAATGGAAACATGGAGCGGTCCTAAATGGGTTAAACTTGCGAGTCAATCCTTCAAACCGTTTACGAGCAACGCCTATATTATCCTCTAAACCATCCTTCACACCCGACCTCCACGGCAATTTTACTCGATAGCGCCCATCAACAAAACGAATCGACTCATTGAACTCTCTAATCATCTTCTGATCCCTAATATCAACACCTGAGTCACAATCCTGCACCCCTAAACTCTCCAACTCCCAAAACCTTCTCAATTCTGCCGAAATTGACTCTTCTTGATTGAGGACCAGATTGACAGACGTAAGTTCGTCAGCCTCACCACATCTCCCATGAAGCGACCACCCTAGGAAGTTTCAATTGCCACTAACGAAGAATTCAACCTTTCGACACCTCCAGTAGTTAAATTCCAGTAGTAGTCCGATCCTATCGATAGCGAAATAGACTTGTCTGGTCACTCATCAGAACATGTCAACACAAATCCCTTAGACTTCATTTCTTCCGACACCTCTTTACTGGGAAGTTTCACAACAGCATTTGATATTTCCTCGACCTCTAGAGCTTTAACGATAAACTTCTCTCCTTTCAACACATTTTAAAAAGTATCTCTACTCTGAGACAAATTTCGGTACTAGGAGCCTTAGCACCAAACGAATAAATTTTCAAATTTTTGGAACCCAAAATCTTTAAACCTAATCTCTCCGACACTCTTTTTCGAATAAAACTACGTTGTGCACCATTATAAAACAAAACTAAGGCTAATTCCGATTTTTTCCGACCCACTATTTCTGCTTTAACGCACTGCAACAAAACCCCACTCAAATCATTTACCACATGGCTTAATGACACGTCATTCTCAACCTCCACTCTCGGCTTCTTGTCATTCTCGAGTTTAAAGCAAATGGCTTTGGGGTGGCGACCCTTACAAATGCTACATGTTGGCCGCTTGCATCTTTTTACGAAACAGTTAATCTTACAACACATCAGACAACGTTTTTCACGGACTAGCTTAATTCTCCTTTCCTGGAGAGTCAAAATATCACACTCTGAGCTCCCATGCTGTGAGTCATTGCAAAAAAGACACCTGCTAGAACTCGCGCTCTTCGATACATTGGTGTTAAGTTCCAAAGCTGACTTATTTGTGCGATTCGGCTGAGAGTTAGCCCCCCCTCTGAGTAGCAATGGGGAGAATTGAGGGGTGGAGTGACCTTGGATTCGCTGAGCCTTCTCCCTAGCGAGAACCGCTTTGTACAAGAAGCTCATTAACTCTTGCAGATCATAACATTTCTCTGCACTGACTTTAGCAAATTCTAACGTTATATCATGTGGGAGATTTTTCAAGATTATATTTGTCAAAAGAGTAGTGTATGTTTCGGAATCTATTCCCAGACTTTGCAAACACCAAATCTGTGTTTGACAATCGAAATACAAGATACGCAAAGCCTGAACGTTAGAAGAATTTTCGACTGGTTTAATATTAAGCAAATTTGAGATGTGCGAGTTTATTAAAATATCCCTTTGGCCAAAAGTTTCAGAAATCAACTTGATTGCTTGCGCGTAATTTTCTTTATTAATTGTAAACCCCTTTATGCTGCAGAGAGCCTTACCGCCTAACATGGACTTTAAATAGCAAAATTTATCAACTTCATTTAAATTTGGGATATTGTGGATTGAATTTTCAAATTGATTCCAGAATTCAAGAAATTCGGACGGCTCTCCATAGAATTTTGCAATAGATAATTTGGGAAGTTTGGCAGTAATTTCTACACGAGTTTTCAATGGTAACGAATTTTCGGTGGTTCTATGTTCAGTGGTAGAATTTAAATTTAACGATTTAATTTTATTTTGCAATTTAATTTTTGCAGAAATTACCTTTTCACAATATTCATCTACAATTAAAACATCAGCCCTTATTTCATCCTCATCATTAATTAGTTTATCTATGTCATCATTTAACATACTCAAAATTTCACTTTTACTAATTAACTGTTCAAACAAAGACTCACAGACATCAGGATTCAGATCCGGTTCTAACAAATAATTATCAATTTTGTCAATTATCTTTGTTAATTGTTCTCTATGAACATCCCGTTTGGTTTTGAGCTTTATCAATTTCGACATTTTGATAATCGCTAACACAAAACAACAAATAACGCAAAATCAAAACCTCAACTACAACAATTTGTAACAATTAAACGAAACCAAACTAACGAAAACAGAATGGCAAAGTCAACAAAATAACTAACGACAATCAAAACAAATGTCACAATAAACCAATTCAACAAAAACATTAAATTTCTCACCCAAAATGACGACTTGAACACACTTCGAAAACGAACCGATGAGCACAAAAAGTCCAATTACGACAGTCCCGATTCTACACAAAGGCACAATGTCCACTTTAACGAAACGAATTTTTAAGGTGGAACGACAACAAATGTTCTTGACACTATTTAGTAGTAGAAGGCGACTTCTATAGTAGACTGCAAATTTTTCCGCCGCATATGCACCACTATCGAATTTATGACGAACTACAGATAGACGACAACGAAGATTTGTCTTTTTGGTTTATTGTAACGGTAAACAAAACATATGTAAAAAATAAATAGAAAAATGTTTCCCCTCATAGGGATTCCAACGGTGGGTTATATGACCCTTTTTACCGGGGGCGAGGAGCGAACTGAGAAGTGAAAACTTCTCCCTCTCTACGGGCGTCGCAGCGCCCCCTCGATACAATTTTCTACATGCGCAGTTCTTGCACCTTTTCTTATCCCTCCAGTATTTTGCAATGTGACCCAATTTCCTACAATTGAAGCAGACCACAGGTTTTATGTGGTCTTTCCAGTAGATACACTGCCAATCCAACTTTAGCTTTTTCAATTTTTCCAACTTCCTGTATGTCTCTCCTTTAATGCTTAGGATCCAATTATCCCTGCTCTTGGTTGTATACTTCGTCACTACCCTGATTTCCGCATTAGCCACTTCTGCGTTCTACGTCACTATTTTCCTCTTCATTTCTTCTTTCTCGTGAGGGTCCGTGAGCCCAAATACTATGATTTTGGGATCCCTTTTCCCCTGTTTATCAATTTTATATTTATTATTCAACTTATCAATCTCTCTAAATTCAGCAATCAAAATGTCCAATTCATACTTACTTTCAGTCCCTATGAGGTTGCCTCCTCGTCTATCTTCCGACAGGCTTTAATACCAACTCTAAGTTTTTCCGGCTTTATCAACTCCTTAATATCTTCTTTAGTTTCTTCAGACTTCTGTTCTATTTGGGGAACGATCGTAACAATATTTGCACCTTCTCCTTTGGCTTTCTTGATTAACTTTTTATCCATCGGTTTCTTTCTAACCGCATCAGCATATCCTCTGTTTTCTTTCCCATCCAATATGCTTATCCTGCCCATTAAATAATAGATCTCTCCTTTATTTATGGGTCGCTAAGTAAACCCATAATTTCAGACAGACCCTCATTCACTTGTCTCTTGACCTCGTGGGTCAATTTAGACCCTAGACCCTCATGGGTCTAAATTGACCCAACATATTTTTTTTGAAAACAAAATATTCAAAATATGATATTTTAACAAAATATTACACATTTTAAGCATTATTAATTTTTAGATGCAATTTTTACATTTCGATGAATTTCTCTTTCAGAATGAACATACAATATAAAAGGAAAGTCTAATCCCTGTTGTGACACTCACATTTGTGTACAGTCACATTAGGGCTGAACCAAAATTTTTTTTTACTTACAGATTTCCTGTAGTCGGCAAAAGTTGACTTTTAGATTTAGAATAAAGAATATAAAATTTTTTCACTCTAGAGCTTCAAAATGGATATTTTTATGAAAAAGTGATAAAAATTTGTATTTTTTAAAAAAATTCTTTTACAGTATATTAAAATAATAATATATTTTTTTGTAAACAAAATATTCAAAATATGATATTTTTGCAGAAAACTTATGCACTGCATTTATACAGTCGCGATAATGGCGAGTCGAATTGCGAAGGGAGAATGTGTAAACGGTGGTCTCACCGTTTCTCCTCGCCAATCATGGCGCTCGTTTCGGGAGCGGTTTTCTGGCACGAGTCAAAGGGGCGAATGGCGCTGTTGCGACGGGAAGTGTTGTTCACAACAAGAGGCGGGAATGTGAGAAAGGTCACTTGCGTCGATGCAGGAACGTGACTAATGTCTCTCGAATGTCTTGCGGGTGGCGCGATCGCGAATGTGTAAATGCGGCAATACATTCTAAGTATTACAAAATTTATAAAGGCATTGTTGAACAATTGATTTTGTAGAATTTGACGATTTTTATCATATTAATTTTACAGTAGCATATTGTCATAATACACATTGTAATGAAAGAAAAACAATTTTTAATTGATGGGCATTAATTAAAATAAACAAATCATACTTATTTAGAAAAATATTAATATGTCTTTAAAGGCATAACATTATTTTGAATAAAACATTTATCTTTTTCAAAAGTCCATAGTAATCATACACGGTTTCCATTATTTACTTCACTGACACAATGAATTTTTTTTTTCAAATTTTGGCATTATCTTTTGAGAATGTACAGTAGGATGGAACGAAAAAAACTTTTTTTTTTATTTCAATATGCTCTAGTTTTCAAAAGTTGCCTTTTAACAAAATAAAAACGGAAATTAAATATTAGCGTAATTGGTGCATGTTTTCAGTTAGCGCAAGAAGGGCAAACTTTTCGTTTTTATTAAATTTTTCACAAAATTTGCAATTATTTTGAAATTGAATTCACTTGTAGTACAAAAAAGTAGCAAAATATTTAATTTAAACATTCCTTTTAGTCAGGCGATCTGCTAAACCGATTATATAATACGTTTTACTTCATAAAAATAGTACACATAAAGGCACTTAAGGACGAGGCACTTAAAAGACACTCGGAAATCACTGTGGACCGAAAAAAAAACATTTCAGAATTTCCATATGCTCTAGTTTTCAAAAGTTGTCTTTTAAAATTAAAATTAAGAATATAAAATGTTTTTGCTCTACTAAAATATTTTCAAGTGCCGCAAAGAGCTTCAAAATGGATATTTTTATGAAAAAGTGATTATATTTGTAATTTTTGTTAATTTCTTTTATAGTATATTAAAATAATGTATATTTTCTGTAAATAAAATATTCAAAATATGATATTTTGACAGAAAACTTACATATTCTAAGTATTTCTAATTTTTAGATGCCATACAGAACAACTGATTTTGTGGAATTTCGCGATTTTCATCATATTAATTTTACATTAGCATATTCTTACAATACACATTGGAATGAAAGAAAAACAATTTTTAATTGACTGACCTTAGTTAAAATAAATAAATCACACTTATTTAGAAAAATATTAATTTAATGTCTATTAAGGCAAAACATTATTTTGAAAAACAAATATTTATGTTTTTCAAAAGTCCATATTAATCACACATGGTTTCCATTACTTATTTCACTGACACATTGAATTGCTTTTTTTTCAAATTTTGGCATTATTTTTTGAGAACGTATTCTTGTTTTTATCAATGCATCTCTTGGAGAAGTACCACGACCGAACAAGGATGAACAGGTAACTAATTTAACAATCCTTTCTACTACTTGTGTGTGACATGGAATGTTGTTGAAATCAATAATTTGTTTCTCATGATCAGATTCTTTTGCTTCCTTTATAAACAGTTTTAGTTTGTCATCAGAAACATCCCTCGTCATAGGAAGTTCTGTTACTTTAACATCATTCCATTCAACAATATCAATATAATCCTTGGCATAAAAGTTTATACTGGAACTAAATTCTTTCTGATGCCTCCTTCATTTTCCGCCCTTGCTTTTAGAATCCGACGTAATCCAAGCTCTGCGACCGTCTAATATCATACAAAGGAGATTTTCCGAAGCGGCAAAGTATGCATTTCTTTGAATGACAGGGTCAATTAAATTTTTAAGAGGCTAATTGAGGTAACGTGAATAGCTTACAAGTTTCCACAAGTGCTTCGATCCACGGATACAAGATGGTTTCAGCTTTATGTTAAACCAAATTGGTGCATAAACTTTCAAAATGTACTCAGTCAGTATTCGGAGATTTTTTGCAGGACATTCTGTTCCCACATACAAGTGACGTATTCGGTTTGCTAATGTAATCCATCGTGAAAGACAAAATTTTCCTGGTTTTCTCATGGACAAATCGGTAGAGCACTTTCCAACAGAGATTGCATTATACATTTCTAACAAATATTTTGGGTCCACACTTAAATCATCCTTAATTTCTAGTAATGGAATGTTATTTTCAATAGGTGAAAATTCAATCACTGGAAGTTCATAGTAGTTTTCTAGTTGTTTTACCTATTTCTCCTCAATTCATTTGGACCTTTCGTTTGTTCCATCTAGGAAACAAAATAGGTGACGTAGGGGCAGTTCATTTAAATTATTGACTTCAACAACATTCCATGTCACACACACGTAGTAGAAAGGATTGTTAAATTAGTTACCTGGTCATCCTTGTTCGTTCGTGGTACTTCTCCAAGAGATGCATTGATAAAAACAAAAATACATTCTAAAAAAATAATGCCAAAATTTGAAACAAAAAAGCAATTCAAGGTTTCAGTGAAATAAGTAATGGAAACCATGTGTGATTAATATGGACTTTTGAAAAACATGAATATTTGTTTTTCAAAATAATGTTTTGCCTTAATAGACATTAAATTAATATTTTTCTAAATAAGTGTGATTTGTTTATTTTAACTAAGGTCCGTCAATTAAAAATTGTTTTTCTTTCATTCCAATATGTATTACAAGAATATGGTAATGTAAAATTAATATGATGAAAATCGCGAAATTCCACAAAATCAGTTGTTCTGTTATGGCATCTAAAAATTACAAATACTTAGAATATGCAAGTTTTCTGTCAAAATATCATATTTTGAATATTTTATTTACAGAAAATATACATTATTTTAATATACTATAAAAGAAATTAACAAAAATTACAAATATAATCACTTTTTCATAAAAATATCCATTTTGAAGCCCTTTGCGGCATTTCAAAATATTTTAGTGGGTCAAAAACATTTCATATTCTTAATTTTAATTTTAAAAGACAACTTTTGAAAACTAGAGCATATTGAAATTTCGAAAAAAAATTTTTTCGTTCCACCGTGATGTCCGTGTGTCTTTTAAGTGCCTCGTCCTTAAGTGCCTTTATGTGTTCTATTCTTATGAAGTAAAACGTATTATATAATGTGTTTAGCAGATCTCCTGACTAAAAGGAATGTTTAAATTACATATTTTGCTACTTTTTTGTACTACAAGTGTATTCAATTTCAAAATAATTGCGAATTTTGTGAAAAATTTAATGAAAACCAAAAGTTTGCCCTTCTTGCGCTAACTGAAAACATGCACCAATTACGCTAATATTTAATTTCCGTTTTTATTTTGCTAAAAGGCAACTTTTGAAAACTAGAGCATATTGAAATTCAAAAAAAAGTTTTTTTCGTTCCACCCTAATGTACAGTGTGTAACAAAATTATAAGACTACCCAAAATATCACTCATTTTAATATTACACTGCATAAAATGAATAATTTTAAAATTTGAAGCAAATGAAAAAAGTTATATTTTCTCAAATAAATCGCTTAAAGGAAAAAAATTGAGTTAATTCCACACAGTAAATGATTTTTTGAAATCTTGGTGTAACATAAATATAAGACCACTTGATTTTTTATTTAAAATCGTTTGGGTTTTTAAAACTATTTTATTTTTTCTTTCAAAATCGTAGATAAACTGTAACTTTACATCACAAAAATGTCCAAACGATAATATTGTAAAAGAAAATAGAATTTAATTTGTTTGTTTTTATGAGGAAATTCACAATGCCGCGTGGAAGAGAATTATCTGAACGAGAAGTTCGAAAAATTGGGTTTTAAAAGGGCTCTGGAAAATTAGAACGTGAAATAAGTAAGATACTTAAACGTTCTAAAACTGCTATTCATAACGTTTTAAGTAAAAGATATTTTTATGGAAAATATAAAAGATCTGACAGAAAGAGTAAATTATCAGCTCGCGATAATAAACGAATTTTCAAGCTTGCAACGAAACAGGACTTGTCTACTCGTAAAATAACACAGTAGACAAGTGAAACAATTTCACATATCACAGTCTGGAGCACTTTAAGATCAAATTCAAATGTTGCTCTTCGGAAATTAAAAAGAAAACCAAGACTGTTAAAGCATCAAAAAGAAGGAAGTCTGAAGTGGGCAAAGGAAGTCATGACCTGGTACGCTGCTTGGAAAAATATTATTTCTTCCGACGAAATAAAATTTAATTTGGATGGCCCAGCCGGTAATATTTCCTACTGGCATGATTTACGAACGGAACATCGGGTTTTCTTCAGTAGACAGATGGGTGGTGGCTCTGTGATGGTATGGGGAGCTTTTGCATATGATGGGAAATGTGATCTGCAGCGAGTTCTTGGAAAAATGGACTCCATTTGTTATCAACAACTGCTTTACCAACACCTTATACCTTTTAGTCCATCTTTAGGAGGATCAAACTGGAAATTTCAGAAAGACAATGTGCTATGCCATGTGTCTAAATCAACTAAAAACTGGTATCAAAAAGAAAAATAGAGGTCTTAAACTAGCCAAGCCTTAGTCCAGACCTGAATCCCACCGAAAACTTGTGGGGCCATTTGGCTCGTCAAGTGTATGCAAATAATCGTCAGTATGATTCTATGTATGAATTGGAACTAGCTATCGTGGATGAATGGGACAAAATTACCAAATATTTGCTCGAAAAACTAATTAATTCAATGAAAAATCGAGTATTTGAAGTTATTCAGAAAAATGGTGGATCAACATCATATTAGTTTTATTAAAAAAATTTGTTTTAACTAGTGGTCTTATAATTTTGTTACAGATATTTGATTGGAAAAATTTGAAATTGTTGATAAAATAATTAGTATATTTAAATATCTCTTAAATAATATACATATATTTTATATTTCATTTATTAACATCAACCTAATTTAATTTTTAAAAAATTATACTACACTACTGGCCACTGTAAATGCAACACCCTGAAGGAAACATGCAAATAACAGGAAATTTACAACATCCATTAGCGGAGGTGAGATATGCAAATGATTAGAATTTCAACGCAGACGCACATCACGCGCGCCTGTGGCGCCACTTCAAAGCGCTATTTAAGGCTTGGAGATTTCGACGATTTCAAGTTCGGCAATTGTGTTTTTCTTGTGGATTTTTCAAAAAAACGACCAATTATGCCTCGTCGAAAACAGCGATCATCTTTTGATCAAGTATCCGAGTTCGACAGAGGAAGGATAGTGGCCTACCGAGATTGTGGATTATCTTTCAGGGAAATCGGTAGTCGTGTTGGAAGAAACCAAACAACTGTAATGTGGATATGTGATCGTTAGATGCAGGAGGGTACGACGGACCGGCGTGTTCGATCGCATCGACCTCAGCGCACCACTTCATGTGATGACAGGCAAATTGTGCGCATGGCAGTGACGGATCGCTCAGTCACATCACGAACCATAGCACAGCACATGCAGTCTGTAACGTATCATCCAGTGTCTGCGCGTACCATTCGACGCCGTTTACAGCAGAGTGGTCTGTCCGCAAGACGTCCATTGCTTTGTCTACCCTTGACGCAGAACCACAGACGCCTCCGCAGCCAATGGTGCGATGACAGAAGGATGTAGACGGCAAAATGGAATGAAATTGTCTTTACTGACGAGTCACGCTTCTGTCTGCAACACCACGATGGTCGCATTCGAGTCTGCAGACACCGTGAAGAGAGGGTGCTGAACAGCTGCGTTATGCACCGCCACACTGGTCCTGCACCGGGTATTATGGTATGGGGCGGTATTGGATATCACTCTCGCACACCTCTAGTACGCATTGCCGGTACTTTAAACAGCCAGCGCTACATCTCCGAGGTGTTGGAGCCAGTTGTCCTTCCTTACCTTCAGGGCTTGCCGACAGCCATATTTCAACAGGATAATGCGCGACCACACGTGGCACGCATTGTCCAACGGTTCTTCGTCAATCGCCAGATTGAATTGCTTCCCTGGCCGCCTCGCTCTCCGGATCTTTCGCCGATAGAAAGCATGTGGTCCATGGTTGCTCTACGATTGACCCAGATTCCATCCCCAGCTGCCACAGCAGATCAACTTTGGCAACATGTGGAAGCTGCTTGGTCTGCTGTACCCCAAGAACTCATCCAAAGTCTCTTTGAATCAATGCCGAGGCGTGAGGCAGCGGTGATCTCCAACAATGGCGGCTACTCTGGCTACTGATTTTGGCAGGAACCACACTTCACAGAAGTCTATAAATTTAATCATTTGATACTTGGTCAACATGTTATCTACAAAATAAATTTTGTTGTGATATCTCTTGTCTTTCTTGGTGTTGCAATTTGGGTGGCCAGCAGTGTATTTATAGTAAAAATCACAAAATCCACAGTTATCTTATAATTTTGCTACACACTGTATTTTTGTTTTTATCAATGAATCTCTTGCAGAAGTGCGACGAACGGACAAGGATGACTCGGTAACTAATTTAACAATCCTTTCTACAGCTTGTGTGTGACATGGAAAATTATTGAAGTCAATGCGTTGAATCTCATGATCAGATTATTTTGCATCCTTTATAAACTGCTTTAGTTTGTCATCAGAAATATGCCGATGCCTCCTTCATTTTCAGCCATTGCTTTTAGAATCTTGCGTAATCCAAGCTCTCTTATCTGACTGCGATCATTTGATATCATACAAGGGAGAAGATTTTTAGGAGCTACAAAGTATGCATTTCTTTTTTTGAATGACTCGGTCAATTACATTTTTAAGAGTCTGATTGGGGTAACGTGAATAGCTTACAAGTTTCCACAAGTGTTCGATCCATAGATACAATATGGTTTTAGCTTTATGTTAAACCAAACAGGTGCATAAAATTTCAGAATGTACTGTGTCAGTATTCGGAGATTTTTTGCTACACGTTCTGTTCCCACATGGAAGCGAAGAATTCGGTTTGCTAAGATAAGCCATCGATCCCATGCTGCTGGGGAAAGTATTCATGCCGAGACTAATGGAAATGGGCAGAGACTATTTGAGTTTGCTGTTTCAGTGAATTTGATTATTGCCAGCACGACATTCCCACATAGGTAAATACACAAGTATACTTGGGTATCACCTGATGGTTTAACTTTTAACGAAATAGACCACATACTTGTGTATAGAAGACATCGTAGCAATGTGATGGATGTGAGAAGCTACAGAGGTGCGAATGTGGATACTGACCACATGCTTGTTTTTCCAAGGTCAGATATAGAATATGTAAGAAATTATATTCAAAGAAAGAGAATCCACTTTTTAAACCAGACATTGCCAAAATGAGAGTTCCAATTATTCTTAAAAAGTATAAGCTCAAGATATCCGAGGATTTAGAGCTAGAAAACAGAAAGCAAAATTACGATATTAGTTGGCACTCTGTAAAAGAAATAACTTTGAGATCAGCACTTGAAACACTCTCAAGACTAAAACCTAGTACCAGAAACGATTGGTTTGATGACGAGTGCAAAGAGGCCACTGAAAACAAAAACAAGGCTTACAGGACAATGATACAGAAGAACTATACCATAATTCACGGGGAAAAATATAAGGACATGAGGAAGATGGAAAAGAAACTACATAAAATAAAGAAAAGAGCATTTCAAGAGGAAATACTAAAAAAATCGGAGAAACTAAAGAACCAGAAAGAAGCTAGGAGGTTCTAGAAACTAGTCAATAACACAAGGAAAAAATTCAATCTGAGAACTATCACATGTAGAAATAAAAATGGAGAACTTGTGGGTGAACTCCATGAGGTATTGAACGTATGGAAAAGTTATTTTCAAGACCTGCTTGAAGGAAGAGATGAAACTGACGACCCTCATGGTACCTTTGAAGAACCAAATACCTCCCTGGATGCGAGAAATCCCCCCCCCCTATCACCACCACCACCACCATCTTTAGATGAAGTGAGGCTGGTTATTAGGAAACTTAAAGATAACAGATCGGCTGGTCCCGTCTGTATACCATCAGAACTACTGAAGGTAGATGAACTTGAACTTATAAATATCATTAATAAAATTATGAATAAAATATGGATTGCGGAGAAAATACCCATTGAATGGGAAGAAGGCTCCTTTTTCCCTATTTTTAAAAAGGGGGATCAACTTGAATGACGTAACTATAGGGGCATTACACTTCTCAATACGGCATATAAAATACTCTCCAACCTACTATTTGCACGACTGCTCCCCTTTGCTGATAAGGTGATTGGAAACTACCAATGGGGATTTAGGTCCCTTAGGTCTACTATAGATCAAATCCATGTCTTAAGACAAACCCTTGAAAAACTAAAGAATATAGTATTAAAACTTATTCGAAGGAGCTTAGGCCAATATTCGCGGAAGTCGCTGTAAATATTGGCCTATGCGGATGATATACATATTATTGGAAGGTCAAAAAGAGCAGTAAAAGAAGCTTTTTCAGCTATCGAATCCTCCGCTACAAATATAAGCCTCTCTGTCAATGAGGATAAAAGAAAATTATGGAATTCTGACCCTCCATGGTAAACTATAACAACACTCTGTGTATTAAGGATTACACCTTTGAAAAGTTTGATGAATTTAAGTACCTTGGCAATATAATTAATGACAAAGATAAACTAAGAGTAGAAATTGATAACAGAAACAAAATGGCTAATAAATGCTTCTTATTAATGGCTAATAAAGGCTGAGAAGACAATTGAGATCTAATCTTATCAGTCGCAAAACTAAATTAAGAATTTATAAGACACTAATACTACCTGTCTTACTTTACGCAAGTGAAACATGGACCTTGAGCATAGAAACGCAGCGCTCACTGGAGATGTTTGAGAGAAAAATCCTCAGGACTATCTTTGGCCCACTGCAGGAAGAGGGACGTTGGAGAACCAGATATAATTTTGAACTGTATAGGGTTTATGGGCAATCACATATAACACAAGTCATCCGTAGTAATAGGTTAAGATGGCTTGGCCATGTTTGGAGAAGCTCGGAAGGTAATCCCACTATAATCTTGACATTTAAAAAACCCGACGGATCCCGAGCTAGAGGTAGACCACCGATTAGGTGGATAAATGGCTTTAAAAAAGACTTAAAGACTTAAAAGAAAGTTAAAAATTGGAAAGAAGTCGTCGCAGATAGAAGACGCTGGGAGCGCGTGGTTGGGGCAGCCAGGGCCTGTAGGAGGCTGTTGTGCTTGTGAAGAAGAAGAAGGTAAGCCATCAGTAATGACAAAGCTTTCCTGGTTTTTTCGTGGACAAATCAGCACTTTCCAGCAGAGATTTCTAACAAATATGTTTGGTCTACACTTAAATCATCCTTAATTTATAGTAATGGAATGCAATTTTCAATAGGTGAAAATTAAATAACTGGAAGTTCATAGCAGTTTTCTAGTTTACCTATCTGTCCTCCAAATTCATTTGGACCTTTAATTCTTCCCTCTACAAAACAAAATAGGTAATATAGGCGCAGTTTATTTCCACGAAAAATACAAATCAACTACTGCAGTGGCTTTCTAAATTCTTTTTCCAATAAAGAAATCGAATCATTATTCAATCCAGTGTTCACGACACTTCCATTACATCCAATTGCGGAAATGTTTAAAAAAGTGTTGATCGTTGCCACTGAAAAATGCCATTATGCTGTCTTTTATACCTTTTACAGTCCAAGAAATCGGTGTTACATGATCTAAAAACTTTTATCCGGGCTCTTCAACAAGTGATATATGTTCTTCCATAGCAGTTTTTTTAAATACTTAATTCTTTTCTTTTCTTCCACAATAATCTTGTCTTTTCTTCCATCAAAAATCAATACTTTATTTTTCTGTAACCTGCTTTATACTTTCTTCTACATATCTTTTGAGTTTCTTTATTCGTTCTCGTGTAATTTTCACTTTGTCTATTACTATACTTCTTCCTTTGTCACTAATCAGACCAACATCCTTAATTGCAGCGCTTGCAATTGTTGCAGCAATTTTGTCATACTCCAGTTCGATCACAGAAGCTACAGTCAACAGAAGCTACAGTCATTCAAAGAAATGCATGGTTTGATACTTCTGAAAATCTCCTCCTTTGCATGATATCAAATGTTTTTAGTCATGTAAGAGAGCTTGGATTCTAAAAGTAAGGGCTGAAAATGAAGGAGGCATCAGAAAATTTTTAATTCGGCGTATAAACTTTGGTGTCAAGGATTATATTGCTATGATTGAATGGAATGATGTTAAAGTAATAGAACCTCCTATGACGAGTTATATTCCTGATGAAAAACTAAAGCAGTTTACAAAGGAAGCAAAAGAATCTGATCATGAGAGTCAACGTATTGACTTCAATAATTTTCCATGTCATGCACAAGGAGTAGAAAGGATTCTTAAATTAGTTACCGAATCATTCTTGTCCGTTCGTGGCACTTCTTCAAGAGATTCATTGATAAAAACAAAAATACATTCTCAAAAGATAATGCCAAAATTTGAAAAAAACAATTCATTGTGTCAGTGAAGTAAGCAATGGAAACCGTGTATGATTACTATGGACTTTTGAA
This sequence comes from Dolomedes plantarius, assembly GCA_907164885.2. NCBI lineage: Eukaryota > Metazoa > Arthropoda > Arachnida > Araneae > Dolomedidae > Dolomedes > Dolomedes plantarius. The sequence continues at coordinate 76,446,377 of OU015494.1, read as the reverse complement.
AAAGATGAATGTTTTTTCAAAATAACGTTATGCCTTTAAATACATTATATTAATATTTTTCCAAATAAGTATGATTTGTTTATATTAATTAATGCCCGACAATTAAAAATTTTTCTCTCTCATTATAATGTGTATTATGACAATATGCTACTGTAAAATTAATATGACGAAAATCGCGAAATTGTACAAAATCAATTGTTCAACAATGCCTTTATAAAATTTGCAATACTTAGAATGAATGCCAAAATTTGAAAAAAAAACCAATTCATTGTGTCAGTGAAGTAAGCAAAGGAAACCGTGTATGATTACTATGGACTTTTGAAAGAGATGAATATTTTTTCAAAATAACTTTATGCCTTTAAGGGAACGGTGGACTTTTATTTGAGCAAATCTCGTCATTCTAATACTGATTGCGTTATTGTAAAATATATATATATATATATATTTCTGTAGATTATAAGTACCAAAATAATTTTTTTCAAGTAAAAAATCAATTATGAAGATTCTACAAAGTAATTTATAATGGGTAAGTGTAGTAATAAATTTTAAATCTGTTTTGCATTTGCATCTGTCTGCATTTTGCAACTTGACTTCATTAAGGTAGTTAAATTTGATTAATAACTTTTTAAAAGGCAAAATTTTGATGAAAATCGGGACGGAATTCAGAAAAAAATCTCTCAAAAATTAACTATTCAAGGGATTAAATAATTGATACCCAGATTTGTTTATTATACAGTTTAAAGAGATTAAAATGCAAAATAGAGGAAATATCTCAAAACTTAAGTAGCGAGGAGCATTTTAAAATTTTGTTTATAAGTTTAAAATTTTTTTAAAAATCTTCAAATTATAATGAGATTGGAAATTTCTTTTAAGGTATTCTATTTATTTATAGTGAAATGTGTATATGTACAAAATTTCGTATCTCTATGATGAAAAGTAAAAAAAGTAAATTTTAATGTCCACCGTTCCCTTAAAGACATTATTTTAATATTTTTCAAAATGAGGGTGATTTGTTTGTTTTAATTAATTCCCGTCAATTAAATTTTTTTTTTCATTACAATGTGTATTATGATAATTTGCTACTGTAAAATTAGTATGATGCAAATCGCGAAATTCTACAAAATCAGTTGTTCTACAATACCTTTATAAAATTAGTGATAAACTGGTGTAAGAAATTAAGAGAATATGCAGACTTGGTCGATTATCTCTAGAACTACTTTACCGATTTTAATGAAATTTGATATGTACATACATTGATACAATGCAAAACAAATAACTATTCAATAATTGTAATACACACGCATGATCGTGCTTAACACTTGTTGGAATCGGAAGGTATGAAACAGCGGTTGCAGAATAAACAAAAAAATGGGTTAATAGATGGGTTAATAGGCGGTATGGTCCCCTTTTACAGATATACAGGTCTCGCAGCGTGATTTCATAATTGAAATAAGGCAGTTTATCATTTCCTGTGGCAATTGGTCCCACTCGTTCAGCAACGCTGTTTTCATTCCCTGGATGGTTCCCGGAGGGGGGATCCGAGTTGCAATTGCCCTCCCCAGAGCGTTCCAGACATGCTCTATAGGGTTAAGGTCTGGAGATCTGGCTGGCCAATACATCCGGTGAATATCCTCACTCTCTAGAAATTCGTCGACCAGAAGAGCTCTATGTGGCCTCGCGTTATCATCCTTTAAAATGAACTCACGGCCAACTGCCCCCTGAAAAGGCAAACATAGGGCTCCAAGACCTCATCCCTATACCTCACACCAGTCACAGTGCCTCTTTCAAAGACATGGAGAGGTGTGCGGCCATCCAACATGATGCCTGCCCAGACCATTAAACCTCCTCCTCCATAATGGTCGATTTCGTGGACATTGGAGGGTAGGTAGCGGGTCCCTGGTTCTCACCATATCAACGTACGGCGAGAATCGGTGTTTAGGCTGAACCGGGACTCATCAGTGAAGAGAACGATCGCCCATTGATCCATACTCGAATCTCTCTGCTCTCTGCACCATGATAAATGGATTATCCTGTTCGTAGAAGCGAGCGGGACTCAAACAGCAGGTCTTCTTGCAAACAACTCTCTCTCATGAAGTCTTTTGGAAACAGTCACCCTTTATACACGGGTACCTGTTTCTGCATACGAGTCCCGAGAGAGCTGAGAAGCTGTAGCACTCCTGTTACGCCTCGCTATAATCGACAAATGGCGATCTTCTCTGGCCGTCGTGGCTCTTGGACGACCTTGCCCAGGCTTTCTCTGGTATCCTGGAACTGTTTCCATAAGTTACACACGACGCTCGGCGTTAAATTGAACTCTCTACAAATTTTGACTTGAGATTGGCCTGCTTCTAGCCTCCCTAAAATTCGCCACCTCATTCCATCATCTAAATGTTGGTGGTTACTCATTTTTACTGTTACAATTTGAAATTAACCGATTGCTTCAAAATAACACCATCTATTAACCCATTTTTTTTTGTTTATTCTGCAACCGCTATTTCATACCTTCCGACTCCAACGAGTGTTAAGCACGATCATGCGTGTGTATTACAATTATTGAATGGTTATTTATTTTGTATTGTATCAATGTATGTACATATCAAACTTCATTAAAATCGGTACAGTAGTTCTAGAGATAATCGACCAAGTCTGCAAATTCTTTTAATTTCCTACACCAGTGTAGTTAGGATGTGTAAGTTTTCTGTAAAAATATCATAGTTTGATTATTTTGGTTACAAAAAATACATAATATTATTTTAATATACTGGAAAAGAAATTTTTAAAAAATACAAATTTAATTACTTTTTCATAAAAATATCCATTTTGAAGCCCTTTGCGGCACGGCACTTGACACTATTTTAATAGAGCGATAAAATTTTATATTCTTTATTCTAATTCTAATAGGCAACTTTTGCCGGCTATAGCAAATCTGTATGTAAAAAAATTTTTTATTTCAGCCCTAATGTACAACTGGTCACAAATGTGATTGTCACAACAGGGATTAGACTTTCTTTATATTGTATGTTCATTCTCACAGAGAAATTCCTCGAAATATATGTTCAAAAGAATGCTTATTAGCATACTTTTAATTTATATTTCATATATACTTTTTAATTTATAACCTACAAATAATATGAAACTATAAAATAACATGAAATAAGAAGTTTTTTCGTAAAACACTTTAATTTATACTTCATATTTTTAATATTAAATAATTTAACTTTTACTCTCCAATTCTCCCTACCGATAAATAATTGGAAGTCCTCTTTAATGGATGTACAATTGGTCCCAAAAGTGAATGTATGATTCATTCTCAACGAGAAATTCATTGAAATGTATGTTTAAAAGAATGCTCATTAGTATACTTTTTAATTTATAATTATAAAACAATTTCAGATATTCAAGGTAGAATCCTGAAAAAAAAAAACTTGTATGCAGCAAAACCTTCGCAACAAAATTTCAGACACGTAATTAAATTACCATGAAATCGGGAAATTTTTCAGTGAATATTTTGCGGTACATCCTTTGGTTTTTACAGGAATTTTTATTTTCTTAAGAAAGGAGTCAGGTTTTTTATTCTAGCTCTTATATTATCTAATTTAGCATGTTTCAACTGATTTTTTGATCTAAAGTCATGTGAGTGTTTTCTTTTCCGTCTTTTAACTTCAGAATAAAGTGCTCAATGGGGTTAAAATCTTTTTATCCGAGGTGTTTTATCACATCAGAAAAATTGTAGATTTATCAGATCTCGATATTTAAAGCCGTCTGAAAATATGTGCGGAAAATTTTTCAAACAAGGGGGCTCCAAAAAGAATAAAACGTAAAATAAAGCATTGCTATCAGTACAGTAATATTTAAATTTTCATGTCATGCAAAATATTTTGTGAGGAAATGGGTAGCTAAAATAGATTATACTTTAAAAAAACTGTATTTCAGAAAATTAGCTTTTAGGATTTATATCGAGGTATAAAAGTTATGGATCATTTTAAGAGTTTTCTAAACCTGTTTTAAATTTTGAAATCTCATACAGGAACACATAACTTCTTAAAATCCACAATATAAATAAAGAAATGGCTACAAGTTTCGAACTAAGGAATAGGTCATCGTCAGATCGAGGAGCAATAAGTAGGATTGCTATTATGAACAATTCACAAACGTCAAATCCAATCCATGTGGCCATTTCTCTCTTTATATTGCGTATTTTAAGAAGTTGCATTCTCCAATAATTTTCTGTAAGTTTTCTGAAACGTCATATCTGTAGTAAATTGTATTATAGCTGGATATACAGGTGAAATATTATAATAATCTAAAAATCATTATAAAACATGTGTGTTTCTCTTTCACAGTCAAATTATTCCTATAAGCATACTAGAGTGATAAAGGCGGCGGTATGGTGTGTGTGTTTATGTGTGTGTGTGTGTGTGTGTGTGTGTGTGTGTGTGTGTGTGTGTGTGTGTGTGTGTGTGTGCAATGAATCAGTGTGTGCTTAAACTTGTGAGCACCCCCCCCCCCAAAAAAAAAACTTTCAAACACGACAGTTTATTTTATTTTCAATTTTTCCGACACAAAAAAATTTAGGTCACTCAAAAAATAAACAACCTGATATGTCTTTATAACATAAATTAAAATTCTGTGTTTTCCAAAATAAATTTAATGAATCTGCACTCTAGATTGCTCAAAAACAAAAGTCAAATCCCTCCTGAGAAGACGAATTAAATCATGTAAAGTCAAGGGAAAGAACTAACTAAACATTAGAAAAATTGGAGAGATTTACTTTTAAATTTTTATTCTATTGAACAGTCTGGAAACGTTTATAAATTATATTCTATTAATATTTGTACAATTTTATTTTTATGATATATATACCTTATCATTTTTATGAAAACTTAAAAAAATACTGATTTTAAATTTGAAATATTTAACATGACTTTTTTTCTTTTTTTAAACATCTCAAGGAAATCCTTTTGCAATGAACGTGTCCGCTCACTTTTTCATTAAACTACGAAGTTTGTAAATTTATTCGATCTCTTGTGTTACATTTTCAGCTATATCATACTTACTCGCCCTGAAACTCACTCGTGCATGACATTTTGGGACTAAAAGTTAAATTATGAGAAAGAGAAATAAAAAATTTTTAAAGAAAACCAAAGTTACTACAGTCTGAATTTTTTTCTTTCTCCTTAATGTTGTTTTAAGTAAGTTTAAATTTCTGACTATTGTATTTGTTTTAATCTCAAAACATTTAGAAAATTTATCGCTTCCAAAAAATTTATCCTGATTCTAAAATTTATGACTTAAAATGTACAGTTTCTTAAAGCCAATAAATCTTCAGTGAGATAAATGATGTTTCAAATATTTCAATGTTTAGGGCTCAGTGAAAGTAAAAAAATTCCATAAAGTTTTCCAATGAGCATTTAAGCGGTATGGGGAAAAAACAGCTGAATTGTAATTAAAATACCAATCATTGACTTGTAGAAACTGACGAACGTTTTATTTGCTTAGGGCCAAATGTTTTAATTAAGCGTATCGATTTCGTAAAAGTTGGATTTTTTTAGTTACTGAAGGACAGCTTTAGAGTAAGGAAGCTACTTCTGAAAGTTAATTGCGCGATAGATTTAAGAAAATCCATACGAAAAAATGCAAAAATTTCATTAATTTTCTACAAACTTCTTGAAAAGTTATTTCTTCGACTAACATAAATTATTTCTCAGTAGCATAGCAATTTTTTCCTTTAAAATTTTATTTCTTGCAAACCTAAAGTACATTTATTTACATAACATTTCCCCCATAAATTATTGGATAGATTTTACACATGAATAGGCTCAAAACATTTTAATTTCGATTGATGCAAAAACAATCTATCTACGCAAATCTGCTATTAAGAATATCCAATTAATTAAACATACACAATTTCTCTAAAGCATAGGATTCTCAATACGAGGGTTGCTCAAAAAGTAGCGAGACTTTACAGATTGATATTAATTGGCAGAGAAAATACCTAGAGCCAGAGAGAGTACCGACCTGATTAACTAAAAAAATCCAACTTGGGTCTGATAACACAGGTCTGCATTGAAAAATTTTTTAAGAGCAGTTTTGGTTATTCCACATATTCTTTATATTTTTCTGTACACTGAATCTGAAAATGACCTCCGTTCTGTTATAGGACATCACGTTTCCTGACAATTCAGCTAACTATGTTAAATAAGGCAATACTTCAAAATAAATGAAAATAGACTTAGAAAATTAATTTTTATTTACGAATTTTACATGAAAGTCATTTTTGAACTGAAATGAGCTCACTAAAACACACTTAAATCGTTTCTTCTTCTCTGTGAGACACCTCTGGTACATTTACGCTTGTGAGTAGCATCTGGAATGTCTCTCTGAGGCATCCAACAGTAGTCTGCTATCATTGTAATGCTCCATTTTCCCTGATATCTTTTTTCCATCTCTTTAATGTCCTGGTGAAATCGTTAACCTTGTTCTTCACTCACAGCTCCCAAATTTTAAGGAAAGTAGTCAATGTGGGATTGGAAGAAATACAGTTTCAAACTCATCAGGCAACCTAAAGCTTGAAATGCTTCCAGCATTCGTCCGACCATCTTTTTGTAGTCAGAATCTTTCTTATTGCCTAAGAATTTCCCTACGACCTCTTTAAATGCAATCCATCCTTCTTTTTGAGAATCCGTCATGGTATTGACAAACTCTTGATCAGCTATAAGCCTTCTAATGTCTGGTCCAATGAACACACCTTCCTTCAATTTTGCCTCCGAGAGGCCTGGAAACATGGTGACCAAATATTTGAAGCATTCTCCATCTCTTGGAAGTTATTTCCCGAATTGCTTCACCAACCCCAATTTTATATGGAGAGGTGGTAGAACTTTATGTGGAGGTACCAAAGTTTCTCGTAGGTCATTGTTTTGACTGACTGTGAGCACCCTCGGCTGCCAACTCTTCTTGGTCCAGTGATTTTGTCGGTCTCGACTGTCCCATAGACACAGAAAGCAAGGTTATTTGGTATATACAGCTTGTTGTCCGAGAATCATGCACAAGACCTTTAAATCCCACACACTTGCCAACTATAGTCTTCATATTTAAGTTTGCGAAGAACCATTCCAAGTTCTCGTAGGTTTCCTTCAAGTGTATGAAAAGACTTACAGGGATGGAAGCATAAAAACCACCGTTGGGGAGCAAAACTGCTTTGAGACTTCTTTTTGAAGAATCTGTGGAAAGACGCCATTGCATTGAATCATATTGGATTTTGAATTGACCCATCAAACCTTCGACAATAAACCAACTTGTCTTCCTGGGCAAAGTAAGGAACGAACTCCTTTTCACGATGTCTGAACCATGAAAAAGATACTCCTGGCAACAATAAATTCTTGCTTTTGAGCCTTGAACCGAGTAACTCAGCGGCATATTTGAGAAGATTCAAGCCTCTTACCAAATCATTCATCGCTTCCTGGGAAAAAAATTTTGGTCGTATCATCTTCAAAGTCAGAACTTGATTAGTCATCTGGTTCAGGTATGACTTCACCTTCATCGGAGCTAGGTATCTGTTATAAGGTAACAGAGGGATTGGGTACTACTATATCTGTGCCATAGGGGATGGGACGAATTACTAAGTTGAGAGTGGGATATGAAATGGAATGCTTCCATTTGGAATTATATCCTTTCACATCGCAGGAACAAAAATTACAGTCTTCACTATGGTTCTTTTGCTATCACCATACCATAGGAATCCCATAACGCTTTTTTCTTTCCCTTGAACCAATTTTGGAGGTCAACAACACACCGTTTACACACTTGAGGGCGCCCAAACTTTATCTCGATCTCCAAGTATTAGAGCCTGCGCGGTTAGCTTGCAACATGTTGATTCTGGTTTCCATTAGCTCACTCTGGAAGTTTATTTCTCTGAAAGTTATGTTTTTTTGGCATTGTATATCTTAAATGTACTGATGTTAATTAATTAAAAGTAATTTTAACTTTAAATTTAATTAAAAACCCCAAGATAAAAAAATACCAAAAATTGAGAAAAATTTGCTAAATTTGAAGAGAATTTTGCATTTTGTGTATAGTTAGCTGACGCCACATTTTGTAGGAATACTAACAAGACGGGGGACGAAGGATTTCGCGAAAAAATAAATTAGTTCCAAAAGTCAACGCTAGGGGAATATTTGGCGCTGTGTAATAGAAAATAGAGTGTTAACAAATGCAAATTAATACGGAATAAAATTACCTTTTATTATGCACATTTTCTTATTTAGTTCAAGTGCAATATGGCAACACTTTTAAAAAAGCGTAAAAGCTGTTCAACATGTGGCGATATTTCTCTCCGGTAACAGAACAGGTTTCCGGTCCTGTCGGGGTAATGTTCTCATAGAAGAATGGACCTACGATAAATTCCGCTGTGAACCCACACCAAACAGTTACCTTTGGTGAATGTAAGGGAATTTCTGTGACTGCATGTGGTGATTTGTCATCCCAAATTCGGCAGTTCTGGGTATTCACAGTTCCATGCAGGTAAAAGTGGGCCTCGTCTCTCCATAAGATTTTCCACGGCCAAGCATCATCCACCTCCATTCTGGCAAGAAAGGTGAGAGCAAAAGTCAATCGCTTATCATGGTCGGGGTACAGTAACTCCTGTACACGGCTGATCTTGTACGGATAGAAGTTGATAATCTTTCGTAAGATTTTCCATACCGTACTGTAAGGCATATCCATATTCCGAGTTAATCCACGACCGCTAGAGGTGGCAGCAATATTGTCTGGTCCTCTGCCGACAATCGCCGTGGCAACTGCTTCGATTGTATCCTGTGGTACAGGTTTTCGTCCTCTGCCTGACTGAACCTTCAGAGAACCTGTTTTCTCAAACGTCGCAACCATTGCTTTTAGCCCATTAACTGACACAGGACCGTTACCTTTACGCATTTTTTTGTGCGTTCTAAAAGCACGAAGAGCGGCTGACGCGTTGCACTGGTTGAGGTAAAAGAATTTGACCAGTAACGCACGATCGACTAAAGAAGGAGACATTGCACATAAACTTTCAATCCGATTGATTCGAAACGTAACACATTGCCTTTTAAAACCCAAGCAGCTGGCACTGTGCCAATGGATGTAACGTGAAATTTGAATAAAGAAATTCTTCTTCTGCTCAGCGTACGTGATATTGCAGATCACGAGACTTTATCGGTGTTTATGTAGATTTTACGCTTTTTTAAAAGTGTTGCCAGATTGCACTTGAACTAAATAAGAAAATGTGCATAATAAAAGGTAATTTTATTCCGTATTAATTTGCATTTGTTAACACTCTATTTTCTATTACACAGCACCAAAAATTCCCCTAGCGGTGACTTTTGGAACTAATTTATTTTTTTGGAATCCTTCGTCCCCCGTCTTGTTTAATCCAAATTGTGGCGTCATTCTCGCAAATAGATCGCGCTACAGAACACTGTGAGCACTGTCAGTTTAATTATGGCCACCCGGTATAATAGCCCTAGGAGCGATTCTGAATTTGCTGGAATCAAATTTATTTCGCAGCTACTTGGAACCATACGAATTTTCCTGATGTATGATGTGTTTTGTGGACAAAAATCTGGGCTAAATAAATCTATGATCGTTACTCCGAGCAAGCTTTCAAATAAAAGCTTCGTCGAATATACTTTTGAGCAAGAATACAACAATAGGCACGATGTATTCAACTGAAGGAAATGTATCCTAGCAATTATTCAGGTGTGTGTTTTCTTGCATTTTTACTGTGTATATTGTGTTCAATCTCGTCATTTTTTTTCATTTATAAGGGGACTTATACAATGGCTTATAACTATTGCAAGAATTGATGAAACTGATTGGAAGACTTCATTAAATGCGTAAAAAGCTCAAGTTCGACCCTGTTCAGAAAACAAGGATTTATATGCATAGTGTAACTTTGTATGAAAGCAAGCTTTGATATTATCCTTGAAAAATTTCCTTTGATTATACCCTTTCATTTGACGCCAACTGTCATCAGAATGTGATATCAAAAGTACAGAGAGAGATATTGATTCAGTCTCGTAGTAGTTTCAATTGGAAGGGTTATAAAATTACAAATAAAATGTTATTGCCAGTGAGAATATACTAAACAGAAACCTTTTTATTGTAATTTTACATTTTATTACATTAAAATGCTCTTTCATCTTTAACAGAAGAAAACGTATACGCTTACTCCGAAGTTCGTAAAACAGTAAGTACCGCAGGATGCCTAATGCCAAGGTCAAAACTAATACTTAAAAAAAAACCAACCCTTTTACATATTACTTAACCCGGCCTTGTGGTACAGCGCGCTGGTTTTCGCTGCTGAGGGTGCTCGGATGGAATCCTGGCGAAGCGCTACTAAAATGCCTCTGTTTGTGTCGTCCCTTCATAGGGAGCAATGTTGGTCCGCCTATATGGCGCCCCCATAATAAAGTGGCCAGCAAAAACTGCGGTGAATTATAGGCGGTGAATTATAATATCTTCGCGACAAGTGCCTCCGCATTGAAAAGAAAAAAACATATTACTTAACCATTTTAAAAATTTAAATCTTGTTGTGAGTTTGAAAAAAAAAGGTTATTAAATTTTGCTTCATAATCTAGCTTTAACTTCCGAAGATATGGAGACTTTGTTCATGTCCTAGGGAACCCACACATGAATGAAGGCAAAAATGACTGAAAAAGGCCAAAGATTTTACCTTGGTTCAAAAACAATATGACTGACTTTGATGGCTTTCCAATTATTGAATCATTCCTTGGGAGCAAAACAGCTATGCGAAATTTATGTCGATAGTAAAACATCTGTTTGTGACATACCTTAAGTTTTAGGTTGAATATTTAGGCCCAGAGACTTTATTCATGTTTGTATGTAATAAATTTTCTTCCCAATAAAAGGATGATACTACCTTAGTATTAGAAATTCCTTTTATTGATTTCCTGTTCCCATGTAGAACTAAAGTGCATTACATTATATAGGAAAAATCGCTCAGAAAATAAACACAATAAAGAAAAAGGAATTAACAGACATATTCTCTCTCTATTATCAATGAATATTTTGCCACACACTACCAAGCATAATATCATGCTCCCAACATACTGTATTCATTAGTGGTTTCAATTATACAGTCTTTTCCCTGTTAACAATTATAGCAATGAAAAAGCCTTTAAATTCCCTTAACCCTTGGGAAGAAAAAATTTTAATTGTAGTAGTATCTCTCTGTTTTTCTCACTTTAGTCATATTTGTACTGGTCATAATCAAAAATATAAAAGTTTTATTAACCTGGATTATGGTCGTGCAATCCTAGAAATCAAAGCATATTAAAAAATGCAGCATCTACAGAATTAATGAATTTTGGCACAAATGTACATTATCTAGCAATAATTATTTTCATAGTATAGTAAAATGTTGATTAAGTAATATAATAAAAACGTATTACATAAAATAATAAACACAGATTTAGAAAATTTTATATATAAAATAGCTATTAAAAAATAACATTATCTGAAGCATTCCAAATGGGGAAAATTACAATAATATATGACACAAAATATCAAATACGATAAAAGTATAAACCAAAACATAGTTTTTAGCAGGTAAATACAGCATAAATAAGCTAGTTAAATAAACAAACAAACAAACAAATAAACAAACAGACACACACATATATATATATATATGAGTATGTATGTGTGTGTGTGTGTGATAGATACAGATTTGTCATCACAGAAACGGAAACTGAAAACATTACCCCTTCTTTATCTTTCGGAATTCCTCTTTGATAACGAGCAGCGTCCGTTTGAACTTCCACGAATGATTTCTACTCTTGTGCAGTTCTTAAATTCTTAGAAATTAAGCTATTGCGCTCCTAAATTAGCACGCGTATAATTTTCCATACACATTTTGTATATAATTTGTTTCACTCAATAATTGTATCAAGCATCGCTATTGGTATTTGCTTCAAAACTTTTAAATATAATGCAAATTTATATTTTTTACGAGTAAGGTTTCATTGTCTTCATGTTGAATTTCAACTAGGATATTATTTATAGTCTCAATGGCTTTCAATTTATTTAAATGAATATAACTCTTTAATTTACCTTGGTTTCATTTCAAAATATTTACCGTAAAATGGCCACGTGCTGCGCTTGTTGGCAAATGAGTTTTGGAAATGTCACAAAAGATACAAAATGAAACAGGATTAGCAGACAGAGATCGATTGAAGACAAATGGTCTTGAACTAAATGCATATTTTTCTTTTTTATGTACTTTCTATATTGAACAGAGATTCTAATTATAAACTGTAAATTGCATTACATCTTAATACACGAGTCCGAACACGTAAGCTCCGATTTCACAGTGTTTTCTAAATACATTATAAGCAAGAGTCCTTAAAAATGAACTTGACAGCGCATTGAAAATATCCAATGGAATACACATTTTGGTCAGACACATACGATAAAAGTTCACCCCGGTGCAGTGGAAAAAGTTGTTCTCTAACGTTTCCTCCTTCACTTGACAAACAAGACATTTGCCTGAATCCTCGAGATGAAAGTGTTTTAAATGGGCTTGATAACTATGCGGCCGATTCTAGCTCTGGCTAAAATGTAGCAACCTCTCTAGAAACCTTTTTAAGTAAAGTAAGGTCATTTGGTTCTTTTAGAAAGCGAAAGAGGTAACGACCATTTCCAGTGTTTATCCAAGACGAACACCAAAAGTCTCTAGACTCCGTCTTGGCTTTACTTAAGCACTTAGAGTGACCTTGGTAGATAGCACTGGACCTATTTCTGAAGATAGTTCAGCCAGATTGTCAGTAATCTCGTTCCCGTGGACTCCACAATGTGCAGAAAATCACTGAAAGGTAATATCTTAGTCCCTTGAATTCGATATCTCGAATTTCGCGAATACGAAAGAACATTTGCTAACGAAGTAATCGTTAGGTTTGTCCTGTTGAAGGATCTGGAGGACCGCCATGGAATCTGTCAAAATACAAATTGGTCTGTCTCTCAATGAGCGACAACGAACCAAAGCAATATTGAATGGCAATAATTCGGCATCCAAGCTAGAGCATGGAGATGATGGCACAAAAATTGTCTCATTCAGATTTTCTATAAAATAAATGGCTCCAGCTCTAGAGTTGACCAAATAAACAGAACCAATCGTAAATATCTTAAAATGATCAGCGTATTCGGCGTTTAAAAGACTTAGAGTCAGATGTCTCAAGAGTTGAGTATTATACCTCTTGGTGGCAAAGTTAGGGATGTTCAAAATAAATTTACATTCCAGTGAAATTCAAGGAGGTTCAGAAAACATGACTGGAAAATCTAAAGGCATAATGGGGCAGAAGTGTGTGGCAAGTGAATTTACTCTATGGCTAAAAGACTGTTGAGGAAAAAGATCTTAGAGGACTGAGATAGAACTTACAGAATTATTTATAGGCAACAAAATGCTTCTCAAGTGTTTAATCCAGAACATTCCGTTGATATTCAGTTCTAAAGGTTCCACAGAGAGCTCTGGTTCTATAGAATCAATAGGAGCTGCTGTAGAGCATCCTAAACAGAGTCTTAAAGCTGCGTTTTGGATAATTTTTAACCTCTTGATGTACGTATCTGCTGCAGCACCCCATATTTCGCTGGCATAAGTAAGCTTAGATCGACTATACAATAAATAGAAGAGTCTAAGGGTATTTATGTCACCCCACCTATTTCTACTAGAAGGTAATTTTCATTAGTTTAATCTTTTGGAACAATTAGATACCAAAGGCTGAACATAAGTACTCCAAAGTAATTTGGAATTGAGCACCACCCCAAGTAACTTAGGGTGAGAATTATAACGAACAATGTTATGTGAAATCAGAAGTCGGGAAACAAACCCACTCAGGGAATATCTGTTGGTGAAAGCTGAGCGTTCCGTTTCAGACTGCGAAATCGCGAAAACTCATTTCAGAGTTCGAAATATGATCAATACCAACTTGAACATTTGCATTTGCTGTAATATGACAGATTTGAAGACCAGATAGTAATATCATCCACAAATATCAGTGCCTACACACCAGCAGGTAAACCACTCAGAACATCATACAAAACGATGTTTCCCTGGGATATGCCAGTAAGAAAAAATTCATAATCTGACAGAGTTATTTACTTTTGTTTTGATAAACTGTTATATATATATATATATATATATATATATATATATATATATATATATATATATATATATATATATATGTGATAATAATCACATTTGGAAAATTTAGCACAAGGGAAGTGATACGCACAACTTGGAGAGATGCAGTCGGTACGAGGAGTGATGCAGTCGGGCTGAGTTTTCATCCAGGAAAATACTTACGAAATTTAGGAGATAAACACATGGATCCAGAGAAGAGGAACACAGATTTTAGTCGATATCCAGGAAAATCACCTTTATTCAATTATGAAGCATCGCGAAGGTATTAGCTACAGTGGCCACATGACTTGTCCGGCGTCCATGCCAGGACGGGACTTAAAAACAGCAGTGCTTACATTGGAGAGTTAAGAGAAAAGCGTTGTAACCACCGGACTGTGGACAGTAGGTCCGACAGCAACAAGAGTTAGAAACGAAGAGAGAGAAAAGTCTTCTGTTCATGCAATATTAAATGGTTGTTTTGCGATATTGACGCCAGAGGGCCTAAACTACTTAATTTTTAATTGGGCGACTTCAGATTCGTGGAGTTCACGTGTCCACTTCAGTTTCCCGTGGACTGATAGATCCCGCACTTGTTAGAGCTGCGAACTGTTGACCTGGGCGTAGGATAAGTGGCCATAAAGTTCTTGCAAAGTGGGGTTTTTGACGTTATACAAGACATAAATTCAGAGTGGCTCGAGAGCTCTTCAAGAATTTTGACACTATACTGACATTCGGAATCTCATAAACTTCTAACACTCATATCTGGGGATGTTTTTGAGTTCCGATACTTCACATGCCTGCTTAATGATATGCAGGGCTAATATAAATTACTTACTTTACTTTTAGTTTGCAATTTTTGGAAAAGGGGTCGTGCTTTATTAACAAGAGAATATGCTTTAAAGTAAAGTAATTTAGGAAGACGCGTTTTCTTGTTACATATATATATATATATATATATATATATATATATATATATATATATATATATATATATATATATATATATTTATTTATTTATTTACATTAAATATAAACCCTCTCGTTGGAACACTGTCCTATCTATCCATTCCTTTTTTGAGCATATGGAAGAAATACTGAAATACACCAAAAATATAAAGAATGTTCAGAAGGTATAAAATGTTCCTGTATTCTGAGAAATAAAATAGAAACACTACCGCCAGATTACTACTTAAATATGGCTTCCGTGAAAAGTAAAAGAAAACTGAATTACATATGAGTGAATTGTATTTCCTAACATTCTATACGTTTCTCATATAAATAAGAATTAAAAGGTTGTTTGCCCATGCTTGAAAGAAAGATTAAAATGTGTGTGTGTTTATTAATATTCTTTTTCTTGAAAATCCTTTACTTGAGAAATAATACGAATAGAAAGAATTCCATCTTTCTTAAGATGATGTTTCATTGGTAAAAGGAAACCCTAGAGGAACGTTCTGCGAAAATAGAATCGCTGTGGTTTCTCGCAAGATTGTTTGCTATTTTAACGTACTGTTGTGTTATGACATCTAAAAGGAATATTTTCTATTACTCAAATATTTGTCTTTCAGAGAGAAGCATTTTTCAGTATGTATTAGAGCTAAAACATTTGTACTGGCAGGTAATTTTCAGGGATTTTTCGAATGTATATTTTATAGAAGGATTTATTTCAGATTTCCAAAGCACTTTTTTCCTTGAGCCGCTTTTGAACACTTTACTGATTCAAATCAGCTTCCTTACGATTTCACAAAATAATCTCGACTTTAAAAGTAAGCTAAGATGCAGGTCATAAAACAATTCAACAGGTATGCCTTCGTTTTCATAAAATTTTATTCACCAATAACTATTCGAAAAGATTATTAATCATTGCATGAAAATAAATTTCAATATGTAAAGTGTTCATACACACTTTATAGATTTTAATTAACTTATGCATACAATTAAGTAAATTATCATACTTTTTTTCTCTAACGTGGCAGGTTCTTTACCTTGAAGACACTGACCCACCCCCACCGCAAATTTGTTGCCCACTTTATTTGGGGATCCTCATATACTGCTCCCTATTAGAAGACCTCAGGGGAACTTTCATGCCTTAGTTGAGATTCGAACTCTATACTCCTTTGTAGATGCTCGAGACGTGAACCACTGTACCGTGTGAGTGACAGGAAAGCTTATATTTCTAAAGCAAGAGAGGAAAATAGAATAAACTTCATCGTTGTTAATATTCGTTCTGACAAATTTCCTTCATCATTAGCCCAAAAATATATATATTCGTTCCGTTATGAACAGATAGTGCCTAACCCAGTGTCAACAAGTTCGTTTTGGGTTAAATAGGGAAACTCTTTTAAACATCTTCATTCTATTAAACTCTTTTGTGACTATTTTTCTATAATCAAAAGATGAGTCGCATTAAAAAGGTATCCAAATTGACGTTCTAGATAATTCATATTAAGGTAATTTACAATAGAAATTTCTTGCAATTTCTTTCAGTATTATGTGCATATTCCTGGTTTCGTACATATCATAATGTGTTACCTACTAATGATATCAAATCAATGGTGAAACCAGAATCATTTTATAGGGTTTTCCAATTTTAGAGAGAATATTTTTTTGTATAAGTTACGGAAAATTTATCTAGGAAATACTGTGTTCTCCCGAATGTTAGGCTGAGGGGCTCGATTTTTCCACATCCCCCAGTTTCGCCACTTCAAGTTTGGGTTGTTTCATGAGTATAATGAATATTGGATTGTTTCATGAGTAATGCTTTATTACCCATGACCGGCTATTTTCTTTTAACGTTCACTTTTTTTTACCTCAGGGGGAAACCTTAGTGTCTCCTCTATGGTCTAAGACAGCGGACGACCAACAACCAAGGGAATAACTGACGCCCATTTGAGTATAAAAGAACCTAGGTGCGTACTTGTCAAATTAATTTGCTGCTCCTAGTTTTGAGGTTTTGGAGAAAATTATATATGTAAGAACTCCTTGTATACATTAGAGAGGGAGGGGGGGAGCAGACAACAAAAGTTGAAGTTATGACTAAAGGGGGAAGGTAGGCTATAGTCCTCCCCCCTTTGCTGTAACTGCTAATTAAGGATTATTTTATGTTTTTATTCTCAACCTTTACCATCTTATCAATATAAAAATATACAAGTATTAATCAAGTTAATGGCTACGTATGTAATTTGAGTGACAAATTCATCAGTCCAAATCTTTCAAGGATTTTCATTCATCTTGTAGTTACAGTGTGAGTTCGTTTTCCGTAAATGATTATAATCATCTATTCCTTATAATTGTGTATTCATGGAACTTAGAAAGCTTTTCGCGGAATCACCACACAACAGTTTTTCCTCTACCATTGTTCTAATTAAGAAATCTTGACTAATATCATAATTAGAGGTATAGGGAAGATACCGAGTATTTTTTATTGGTAGAATGCTGATAAATGTTCTCCCCAAATGCATCAGGTGCATGCGCCCTTAAACAGTAACGCTTTTGAAAATAAATGGCTAACGTTAAAAGAGGAAAAAAGAACCTTTTCAGTGTTCGTAACATGAAGGTAAATAATAGAATCTATGTTATTTTTTAAAATATTAGCACGAACGGCTCAACCCTTTAATAGATGCCCAGAATAAAACTAGAGAATGAAATTCCTCCTTAGAGTGTTGAAGCACAATCTTTTACTGCCTCAAATTTATTGCTTTGTTTCCTGACGCAAATGTGATTGCTATCGTCACGAAGAAATCCTTTAAAAGTGTAGACTATACATAATTCACTTTGTAAAAGAGAGATTTATTGCCCTAAAACCGTATTCAAAATAAAATTCTCTTTTACTTGAACTGAAGACAAAAGTTTTATGTTACTTAGAGTAAATTCAGGCCGCACATTCTTTTGATCCAGTCAGGAGAGCACGAAATTTCACTTAGCGTTTGCCTTCCGTTTATGTGAAAAATAACTCACGTAAAAGGAACACGAAATAGATCGGAGGAATCAGATCTCCAGATAAGGAAAAAATTGCGAACTGCGTTTTTGTTAGCATCCACATCAGCAAAATTGATTTGGATGGGATTTTTTTCTGCCTTATAATACATACGAAATAAACTAAAGTACTATATTTCCTCGCTTTTTCTGGTATTAAAGTGAAAATAGTGGTCAAATTATATCGATAACAATAAAATAGATTTTCTCGATTTTAACAGTTGATGGCGTGTTACACTCGAAAGGCTGGTTTATGGAGGGGTATCTCATTGGGCAATATCTCTCGAACAATACTGTAATCTTTAAATATAGTCCATTGAGGTGAATAAATATGTTATTTATATATTCACGTACTACCAGAGAAATAAATTTTCAGTTTTTAAAAAATTTTATTTTTATATTATCATTTTATGATGGTGCGGGGCTTAAAGCTCGAAGAAGCATATTAAAAATAAAACTGTTACCTTAAAGAACGTTTCAAGATTAATAACCAGAGAAACTTTGTATGGAATTGAAACTTCGGGGAAACAATAAGATTACTAGTACTGAGAAAAAATCTTTAAAGCTGATCAAAATTTGCAATTTGTACTGATATAAATAAAAAATAATGAACTACTGTCATGCGAATGACAATTTTCCTTTGTAAATATTTCTAAATATGTCTTCAAACTTTCCGGGTGTTTCCAGTATAGATTTTTGTCAAGAGATATGTCAAAAAGAAACTGTGGACAGTGTTCTTTTTAATTAAAAACTTTAAATTAAAATTAAAAAGCTAAAAATAGATAAAATTAAAAACTTTTTTATCGTAATTTTTAAGCCCTTGACAAACATTATTTAAAAAGAAGTTCTAATGTAGTCGACATCCAGTTAAAATAGAAGTTAAAGTTTGACAAACTGAACTCGATTGATAAAGACTTTCTCTTTTATAGTTTTGAAAAAGTGGAAAACACATATTTTGACCGAAAAGAGCATTTTAATTGAGTTCGAATACTTAATATTAGTCTTTCAATGAAAAATTTTTGAAGAGATTTAAGGCAAAGTCGGAAAGTGTCACAGGAGTGTGAGTAAACTGAAAGCGATTCAAGGTAATTAACCGCTAGTACTGACACATTTGTCCCTCCGACTTACAAACTTTCATCTTACTGCTAACTCTGACTTACAAGCTTACAAACAGTTACTGATTACCTTCTCGAAGAAGTCCTTTAGTGGCTGATTTGAATCAATGTAACTAAATCTTGTGGGTATTCGTCTGACTCAAATACGTGTCTGTTCAGCTCATCGAAAAGACAGTCGCAGTCAGCTCACCGAGAGCGATTCATGTCATTCAGTTTTGGTCCTATTATGTGGTCCTGTCTGCAATGTATGTATCCCAAAGGAGTGGTCATCTCCTGTGGAAAGGAGTTGTTATTATTCTTATTTTGACCCTGACGGGCCATAGCATCTAATATACTGAACTCGGGGAGATTCTCACGTTACCCATTATACTGCTATGTTTCAACACTTGTGGGAGGGAAACAAGTTTCCCCCCCCCCAAAAAAAAGACTTGCACTGTGATTTATTGTCGAGGAGGGGGGTATAATGTTATTTATAGAAACCTCATGATAAATGTTATTTATAGAACATTTATCATGATAAATGTTATTTATAGAAACCTCATGATCGGAAAAACGCCAAAAAATGTGAAATGGGAAGATGTTACGCATCAACTGTACAACCTGAACCTTTCACATATGCAATAGTCATATGCATTTTATTTTTATGTATGCAATTTTATTTTTATTTTTATACAATTTTTTTTTATGCATTTACTCTCATATGCAATAGTCAGTTTCTCCAATATTTCAGATTTGTTTCTTACGTTAAATTTGGGGAAAATGCATAAAAGGTACCCAGTACTTCTTAATATCCAGAATGAAAAATTTGAGTGGTGACTAGTTTCGATCTAATTGATAACACGTGTCCGTGACCGTCCTTCATAACACATATGACCTTCAAAACTTCGACATAGGTGAAATGATGCAAAAGTGGTGAACGTATTCTGTACAACCTGGACCTTTCACACAGTTATTGTCATATGAAATACTCAATTTCTAATATTTCAGATTTATTTCTTGCATTAAACTTGGGGGAAAGGCATAAAAGGTACCCACTACATCTTAATATCCATAATGAAAAATAGGAGTATTGACTAGTTTCGAACTATTGGTAACACATGTACCGTGACCGTCCTTCATAACACATATGACCTTCAAAACGTCGACATAGGTGAAATGATGTAAAAATGTTGAACATATTCTGTACATCTTGGACCTTTCCCACAGTCCCTCTCATATAAAATACTCAATTTCTCTAATATTTCAAATTTGTTTCTTATACTAAACTTGTCAAAATACATAACAAATACTCATAGCTTCTTAATATCCACAATAAAAGATAAGAGTGGTGACTAGATTCGAACTAATTGATAGTTCTTCATCAGGCAGAGGGGTATAAGATGTTATTTTCTCTATGGACAATTCACAAAGGCATTTGTACATTGTTTCTAGATTGGTCATAAAGAGAATCACACTTAATGCATCTCGGCCAAATGAAGAACTGTTGACTACATTGAAGCTACAAACCTCATATTTTTAGCGTAGATATTAAGAAGCCGTGTGCTATTGTTATCGCAAATTTGTGTCGGCTGATGACGTAAAGAGGTAGTTACACTGATCCTCAAACAGTATCCAAGAGACATATGTGAACATGGATTTCTCATTAGTCAAAGAGATTTATGCCTTCGGTTGATAGTGACTTTCCATGACGTAAAAGTAATACTTTCCAACTTAATCACCCAAGCTCACTTTTGTTTGACTGGAGAAAAGGTGATTAATAATGCAGGATGTTTTTGATATTCTGTTACGCATTTTGAATGCTTCATAATAATAATTAGTTTTTCCGGTATGTATTTTTCATATTAAAATATAATGCCCGAAGTATGCACTGGTGTGCCAGAAAGAGGCAGAAAGGGATAAGTTAGACAAAAGCTTCTCAGTGCAGTATTGTATAGCAAATAGTTTTTGCATCAGAAATACTGAAGTCTGGATTTTTCAGGTGCTAACAGAGATATATGAGTAAAGAAAAATTTTGTTAACCAAATGTTTCATTCCAAGGGAACTAGGGTTAGGCTAGTGACCAGTAAGTTAGCTTTAAATGTATTAGTGTGTATATGATTGTGTATTGCAAACGTTTAACTAATCTTTCAGATTTATATGTTAAAATTTCATAAAAAAAATCAAAATTGTGCTGTCGGGGGACCCCTGTCAGGAACGAAGTTCCTTATGTTATTTTTTCAACTCTAAACGTGATTTAATATGTAGATTTCTATTGATTATATTAGTGTATTTTTGTCACTCCAAAAAGAGCAGCCCTCTTTTATTCAACCAACTCTCTCTCTCCCTCTATTTTATTAAAATTAAAAATTTTAATATATAAATTAATTATTTTGATTTAGATGTTACCTAGTATAATTTTCAATCGGATTAATTTTATTATTTAATCACCAACAAAAATAAATTAATGACACAATGTAAATCCCGTGTGAATTAAAACAATAACAAACAATAAATAAGTTTAAACAGAAAGACGCGATTCCATAGGGACGGTATAAAATCTTTCAAGTAAAGCATTTACAACTGGTAGAAGTTTATATAAACGATCATGTTGAGGGTCATCATGTGGTGGTTGTTTACTGTTGTCATTAGAATGTAGAAATTCTCTTATCTTTTCAAAGCGTTTTAATGACATACATTCTTTTATTACATCATTGCCTATGGCAGGTGACCAATATGTCCTAGTGTTTGGTACATGTACAATAGACATCATTATAGAAATACCAATGTATTGTTTAATTTCTAAATTCGTTACATTGACACACTTTTCTGGGTTTTTTTGCACACTGAATAAATTTGTTTCTTGAACTATATGCTCAATCAAATCTTCTGTAAAAAGATAACTAAAAAAATTTAGAGGTGTGTTTAAATTCATAATTTCAGGAGCGAGATTCTCGTCACCTCGGAATAAATTTGATCATCATTTAGAAGTAAATTAGTTTTCTTCCAGTTGATTGCAGGCTTTGTTCTCTCTGTATTATTTCTATTAGTTTTTGGCATGTTCCCACCATTAGGCAGATCAAGAACATAGCTATTATCAAGCAATGATACCTCATCTTCCGAATCACTACTACCATCAAAAATTCCATCACAAACTTTGTTTGGTTTATAATTAGGATCACCTGTGCTGCCATCGCTTTGTGAATCAGATCCATCTTCACTATGATCACTTCATGATCTGTTCATAAGTTCTTCGATTTCTTTCTGTTTAAAAAACTTTCTTCCCGTCATTTCCTTAAAAAAATGGCGTAAGCACACCATGTATCATTTTTGATACATAAAATTGAAATCATACTTGAATTTTTTATAAAAGATTAAAGAAGTATTTTATTAATAATTATAAAAGCTACGTACCTCTAAAATATATTTATGAAACTTTCAAAGATGTAAACTGACTTTAAAATACTGAAAATATAGCAAATACTAAGGCAGGTGTGGTATGAATTGAACGGCTACCTTTTATTGAGATCGCAGTTGTATTCCTGCTGCTATCTATACTACGAAAATGTAACTAACAGTGATTAAAAGCTTTGCTATGATGTTTCAAAATTAATACAAGGTGCACAAGTGGATAAAAAATATTACTTTTGAATATAAAGGGGAAAAATAACTTATGTATCAAATTTGATACAGTGTGCAGTGAAGGGTTTTTAAATTGCCGGTAGCGCTTGTGCGGGGATTTGAACCGGGGACCTCTGCAGTCCGATGGTCCAATGCGATAACCATTCAGCCACAGAGTCCTTGATAAAATGCTCTTATGAAGGGGGCATAACGCTTTTTCGTTACGTGACGATTCCTGCCAGTTCACTCTACTGTAAGCCGCGAAAAAGAACTTCGCTCCAAAAATAACCGCCTTTTTTTAATTGCATCAGAATAATTGCAGTTAAATTTTGAAATAGCACGCTATCCCCTCTTACAATTACCCAAAAAAAACGAAGGAAATTCTCGTGATGGAATATGAGAACATTTAAGAAAAAAATGAAGTATATTATAATGCGATCAGCATTTTGCTAAAAGCAAAGAACCACAAAGCACTAACTTTCATACTCCTCTTATCTATGTTTAAGAAACTCTGTGCCATTTATAAAATTAAGGTGCTTGCAAATAAATCAAACGAAAATCATTTCTTCTTAAATTCTTCTCGTTTCTGTTCTTGATGTATGCACAAAAACGTGTTATTTTGGCTCACCAGACAACTTTTATCCCAAAAGGTGAGTAAATGTATTGTTTTCAAAGAAGTTAAAATAAATTTTCCATCAGGATGGTGTTTGCATCTGTCTAATATTAATTTTGAATTAATAGAAAATTCTTAGTTAATCTAATTAGGAAAAAACTACATTAGATTGTCCAGTCTATGAGAAATTTTGGTATATTGATATTATCTATCATTGGGATTATTTAGAAAATGTTTTATTTAGAATATATACGTATACATACAAAACTAATATATATATATATATATAGGGAAACTTCTCTATGGTGGCCAGTAATGGTCCCAAAAAAAAAGTGGCCGATTTGAGGGGTGGCCGTGGAATAGAGATTTCTTCCATAGCAATGGGGCTCTTTACACGTACGCTCTTTCGCGAGTGCTTGCGCAGCGCGCGGGATTGTGCGCGGGAAAACTTGCAGACGTAATCACGCGTGCTTGCGTTTTCTCCTCATATGGCGAGTTTTTCGGACGCTCGTTCTTTCGCGCGCGAATACTCGTGTTATTTTAAAGGAACAGGGAAAGAACGTCCGTGTAAAAGGATTCGCGCATGATTGACCGCGTGAAAGTGGTGCGTGTGAAACACACACAGTTTTACTGGAGCGTTCAGTTAATTCGTTAGTGTTTTAGTAAATTTGAGTTAAATAATGGACTTTTAAGAAGTAGAACCATTTCTGAAGCCAATCGAGACTTCGTAGTAAAAAAAAAATATACAAAGTCTAAGAGGCTCTTTTTGGAAGGAACTGGAGAAAGTCAGTGACAGTCAGCTTGGTGGAAGAGGAGCAGATGACGTCTACACATCTTCCCTGTGGTACTACAATAATTTGAAGTTTACAAAAGACCAGGAACTGCCTGCTAGTAGTTTTACTAATGATGGTGAACCAGAGGATGGAAGATTAAACGTTGACGAAACTGACCAGACTGCTATTTTGACAAATGAGCAAGGCGTGATGGAGGGTGGTGAAACTGTGCAGCGACTAAAAGTCGTAAGTTGAATTATTTTGCATTTATTTACAACTGCATATTACAGTTACATTTGAAAGCTAATAACATACTAACTAAATACACTAATTCTTAATGTAAGCTCTCCCCATCGCAGGCATACGATCTTGTCACTCAACCTTTCCGTTGGTATTGAAATATTTTTATAAGTTTCTCTTTTTTGTTTAGCTTGTAAACTTGTATGTTCCGATACATGTATGTTCCAGACACGAGCATTCGCGCGCGAAAGAACGAGCGTTTGAAAAACTTGCAACATGAGGAGAAAACGGAAGCACGCGTGATTGCGTCTGCAAGTTTTCCAGCGCGTAATCCTGTACGCTCCAAAGCACCTTTCCCTTCCTCTCCGACACTTTTACACGTGCACTCTACCACGCGGAACTGTGGTTTCACGTGGGAAAGAGCGTACGTGTAAAGGGCGCTATTGGCTCTGTGGGGTCTTCAATCGGTTCTGACCGTTTAGAGGTGTGACCGGCTAGAGAAGTTTCCCTGTGTGTATATAAATATACACAATGTAATTAGCCTGTGAATGTGTATATAAGTGGTATTTACTAGTTGTAAGCTTTTTGAAATTTAAACTATTTTTAATTCATACTCTCCAGTCTCAAAAATCAAAAAATATTTTCCTTAATTTTGGTCTTAATAAGTGACCCACTCCTCAAATATACACTCTAAAACAAAATGTTTATTAATACTTTAAAAATTTCCAGTAAAACAGTAACAGGAAATTAAACTAATATCAATTTCTTTTACCAAACTCTTTAAAGTTTAATTTATTGCACAAGATTTGGAAGAGTGTATGGTATTGCATTAAGTAGGTTAAAGGTTTCTGGAGAGACGGAGAGAAGGCACTAGGAGGCGATGTTTCTTATTCTTTCAAAGTATGCTTTAAAATATTTAATTAGCTGCTCGAAGAACTTCGTAATCCGTTGTTTGCTCCCACTTATCAGAGCCTTTAAAAGACTTTCCAGTTAAAGGACTGACCTCCGGAAAAATCGATCGCTGCGCCGCTTTAATCGCATTCAATTCTGATGTTCATTAATCACTTAAATTGAATCTGTTAAATACTAACGAAACGTGTCTTAATTTCATGTTCGACATTCTGTCCTGACACTGCTAGAATTGTGAATTTTGTTAAACAGAGAACCAAAAAGCCTCCTCATAAATATTAATGAGCGTACAGTGCAGATGTATTGCTATGCGATGAGCGAAAGCAAATTAAATTTGTATTTAGTGCGAAAGTCACGATTTATTTATTTATTGAAGTTCTGGAAAGAATGTTGATATATTAAATGCTGGCTTCTTAAAAAAACCATCAACTACTGATCCTTTTGATTTCGTGCAAAACTTCTCACCCATCCACCCGATGTCACCAGTTCACTCCACAGTTTACATTTAAAATGTATAACACATATGAATTTAGTTTGAAATTCATGTAGGACTTATTATTGTACTAATAATTCCTAGCCTATATATTTATATAATTTGTTTTTATTTAATTTTTAAATTTTTGACAGTAAAATTAGGTTTTGTCCGTAATTTTTAAACAGAAAATATTTTCACTTAGAGGTATAGCAAAAACTTCCTATGACGCAGCCATATGAAAGAAGTTTATATTTCTTGCATACAGACAAACCAGTGAAATTTCAGAGTATTCCTGTAAAATATAAGAAAGTAGTAGTTAAAACTGCTCATGTAATTATCATGTAACGATACCATCTCCCACTCTGTATGTACTGTTTCTTATTTCTTTTTTACCGGCAGAAAAATTAAGTATTTTCAGAGGGGTTTTAGAACTTGTCATTTTCGGCATTCTCAGCCGATATCTCTTCGTTAAGCTACAGCGTCTAGTCGATATCTTTACATGCTCCATCACCTAGATTGAAACTAAACTGTTCCATGATTACTTAATTTTCACTGGATACTAATGTTAGGAACCCAACTCTCATAATGTGCGTGGTTTTATACTTTATCCATCATAAAAATGAACAATCACAAGAGCCGTATAACAGCCCAACACTTTCGGCGTTCTGAGCCAATATTCTATCCACTCAACTGCTGTGTCATGGTCTCTTTACATTTTCCGCCGCTCAAAGAGCAACTAATTTGCTTCATACCTCGGTCGAAATCATAATTTTTTTATTAAGCACTACTGTAACCACCTTTTCTCCTACACAAGAATCCTTCTTATTTTTTCACTATAGAAATAAGCCGTTGACAGTCTTAAAATCAACCCATAATCTTTGATATGGTCCGATATTCTATCTCCTGAACTACCACTCTGTGTCACTGTTCATCCTTGAAGCCTTAATTTTGAAAAGCTACACACCAGATTACAAAAGTATGAAAAATGCATGTATCTGATATTGATGCAGTAATCGTAATTCCCGTTTAGCTCCCTTTAATGGGCATCAGCACGACACAACCAGCTAATATACGGAGAAAGCTGTCCTGTATGCAGAGTTACTTAACATTTTGTCACCCAGGGGCTAATAGGTTAAAGACATCAGTCTGAGACATCAGTCTGACTGCCAGTCCGAGGGCGCGGGTTCGATTCCCGCATAAGGCTTGGTTGTAATCGGGGGAACTCGCCA
This sequence comes from Dolomedes plantarius, assembly GCA_907164885.2. NCBI lineage: Eukaryota > Metazoa > Arthropoda > Arachnida > Araneae > Dolomedidae > Dolomedes > Dolomedes plantarius. The sequence continues at coordinate 76,419,281 of OU015494.1, read as the reverse complement.
GTCTTCCGCCTTCAAAAACGAACCCCGTTGTAATGATGCACCTTCGAATAAGTGAAAAATTAAAATAAGAAAGTTGGAGAAGTTGTAAATGATCGAAGGCTTGCACCATTACATTTCACGAGAAAGAGGGGAAGCTGTCTTTGTAAACTAAATTACAGAGTAGAGCAGTAATTTTATGACTTAGTCAAATTAAGAGCGGTTTGTGAGGGCTATGTGCAGGTGGGGTTTGAAGATCATAGACGAGATAACGATGGCTGGTACCAGGAGTGACATTATGCCACAAAGATATTTTGTGAAAGGATTTATGACGGTCGGGGCTCATCTTGGAATACGAAGATCACGTGAAGCGACGTGGGGGAGAGAGATGATGATGCAATGGGGAAGGATACGAATGGAGAAGGAAGCCAATTGGAAAATAAAAGTTAAACCCAGGCGAATGAAAAGATTTAGGTTTTCCTGATTGGCTGGAAGTTTATATGAGGAGGTGTAGGCAAGGAAATGAGAGGATGAAAATATATATATATATAAGAAGAAAGAAGATTTTTTAAGAGACACTCTCTCAAGAGACTCTCTCACACTCTCTTACACTCTCGCGGAGGTTTGCTGGTGTCTAGCAACTTTTCTTTTCTGAGAGAGAGATTTCTCCGATTGCCTTGCGGACCTGTCGATCCTTCCAGGTCTCTTGTGACAATTTGATAGAGAAGTTTTATAATCAATAGACCCTGTCGAGCCTTCCAGGTGTCTATCATCATAGAGAGATCTTTGTTGCTGTCCAGACCCTGCAGAGAAAACCAGTTGAAAGAACTAGTTGTTAACAAATATTAAGAGAAGACGATTTTGCTGAGCGATCTTGTTGAAGAAGAGACCTTGCTGATAACCAACCACGGACAGACGTAATAATCAACTAGCCGGAGCAGAAGTCAAGACTCCCATGCCTAACAAGTCATTTTGAGCCCGAGTCCTGGTCCAGCAATCATCACAAACGAGAGAGTCCAAATCAAATCTTTGATCAGTTCAGGTCCCACTTGTTAAATGAGTTTTGTAGTGCGGGAAATAGTAGTTAAAAGTATCATTTTGGAAGAAGTTTATATAAGTTAGGTTATTTCATTACGCTCCCTAAATCTAATAAAGCATATTGAGTAAGCATCTGTTTATCTTAAACATAAAGAGTTGTGCTAACTAGTATAGTGAATTATAAGTATAATATTGATTTTGATGGTAAAAGTGTGTAAGTAATATAAATTGTAAATAAATAAGTTTTCTTTTTTTGCTGTTTAAAATTGGAATCAGTTTTCTTCTTTTAGTTTGTTTTTCAGAATTTCATTTTTAGGTTGGCAAAGTCATGATTTGTTCGTATGCCAATTTAATGTCCAGAATCTAGGGTTGGATTCAACAAAATATTTCTACATAACGCACCCATCTACCCCTTTATCAAATATAAAAAGTACTAACCATTTAAAGTACGAATTCGCGCCCAATAAAATAAATTTCGGACAGGCATCACGACACCCGTCAAGAGAGAGGAACTGAAATCCACCGTCCATCGCCGATGTCATCGTCTGTAAAATAAAATATTCTTCTGCGTGTGTCTTTTTATGCTTCTCTTTCCTTCCTTGTATTAATTTGTACGCCTTACTGAGAGCCGTGAGGCCCAGGAACCTTAGTAACAACAACTTAACATATTTAATAGAAGATAACTCCTCCTCCTCATTTTTCTTCGGCTGGTGTATGCTAGGAAACGTATTCATGAGAATGAAACGGTCCCCGTCTTTTGCTTGAATATTCAAGATATACATTTTTGAGACACTTGAAGACTGTTACCTTGTTATCCACATCGAAGATAAAACCCTTATATCATATGTATGATTCCCAATCTTATGGTATCTAATTATCCACGTGAATGCTGTTAACTTGAACTAGTTCATCTGTATATTTCATATGAGGAATTACTGAACTCATTTTTACTTTTAAAAAGTCATTTTTGTTATTATAATAGCAAGATATGACACTCGGCATTTTAATTTCTTATAAAAAAATTCTTAGAGGTCAACTTGTAAAACTTGGATTTCCTTTCAAAGAAATGCAAACAAATTAAACAACCTTAGGAAAAAATTACAATTATTATGACATTGACTTACACTAAAGCGTTACAGTATTATTTTTTGTTTCTATTCTAAAAGATTCTTCGTAAAGCTTCATGAAACTCTCAGCCTATTACTGAGCCAAAGAAGGGATCCAGAGTATGCTAAAATGATTATGTGACGCAGAAGCATCCAAACAACTTAAGAACGGCAAAAGGGGGTAAGTGTCCAGCTAAACATAAAGAAGATTATACAGAGTTTACTTTACTGGTACTAAGTAGACGATACGACAACGTTCGAAGATATTGGTCTGAAACCGCGTAAAAGAAATCGGATATCGTCAATCAAGATTTGAACTGCCGAGTTAGTAGAAGTCGTCGATTATTTATTTATTATTTCATAAGTAATGAGTTAGAGCGAGGACTATTTATTTTAAGTTTGGTATCGTTTATTGAAGAGATTTGTTGCTGATCTTACGTAGCTACATGTTATTATGTTAATGTGTTTGTTTTATTTATTTAAAGTTGGGTATCATTTATTGAAGAAATTTGTTACGGATCTTACATGTCGTTATGTTCATGTTTTTGTGTTATTTATTTAAAGTTTGGTATCGTTTATAGAAGAGATTTGTGACGAATCTTAAGTAGCTACATGCTGTTATGTTAATGTTTTTGTATTGAAAGATCTTTTACAGTTTGTACGTTCAAGTAATGTGGTATAAAAAGACCTTCAGTTTCTGATCAATAAGAAGCTGAAGGACTTGAACTTGAATAAGAACTTGAACTCGGAGAAGTGGGTTCCCCGACCAATTTTTTTTTCTGTGTGTTCAGAGATTATAGTTTGCACTACTTACCTCAGTACTTTTGGAAATTACAAAGAAGCTAGAAATTTAACGCATAAATGTCTGTAAAAAGCCATGCAGATAAGAATTTCAACACTAGATATGCGTTTCGTAGAAATTAATGATACTCTTTTGTCAGGAGAGTTTTTGAGTCCTGTCAAACATTTCCGAAAACGAGCGCAGTGGTAGAATTCCCCAGTAGCTCATAGTATTATACTAAATAATTGGAGCCTTATAGTATAAAAAGATGACAAAAGAAATTAGAAAATGGCAAAAAAATAAGAAGTAACTCAAACCATAAAATAACAATGTAGCTGCTTTAAAATAATACCAACAAAATAATATTTTATAAGAAAAGGGTATTTATAATAGTAGGGGGCTGTATACAAAAGAAGAAAGTATGAAATAAACTGAAATGAAAAACAATATTTTAAAATATTTATTGCACGTTTAAAAAATATTTTATTCTACTTAAATTTTAAAACCCTTTGTTATTTCTCTTTTAAGATTAATCAATGGTTTAGCAATAAAAGTTAATACATGAAAGTACTCTTTATGCTCAATAGAAAATATTTGAGGAGACGGAGCATAAAGTTTAATTTCTCATAAGAAGAGAAATAAAAGTTTATTTCTCGCATATCGTAGTCTATGGCAAGGACTATAAATGGTTCTTAATACTCAAAATAAGATTTTAAACTCTAGAGACTTAAATCGCAGATATTTTCTCAAATGCTTTTATCAATTGTGCAAATATAGGATATTTGCCCCCACATCTTCATGAAATATTAAATCAATTAAAACAATGGTTTATAACTGAAAGAATCCTTAATCTTTAAACAAACGGATATTGTTCATTTTAAGCGACAACAGCTGTGTATGTATAAAACTACAAAGGCAATCTATCCATGTGTTCAACATTATTTTATGCTTTAAGAAATTCTTTCAGAATCATTTGTAGACTTATAAGGTCAGGGAAACATATGAGTTTTATCTAGTACTTAGAATTTAGGTCAGATGTTCTTCAAAGGGGAATGACAGGTCCTCATGAATAGTACATGCCGATCAAAACTGAGGCTACAAAAATCCTTATAGGAGATAGAAAATTTTACCGTTTATATCAAACAGGAGTTTGGAAAAGGCTGTGCGCTTCTCTCCTTCTTATTTCCATTGATTAAATTCTTTTTATTCACTGTATAAAAATAAAAAAATTTAAATAAGTTTTTTATGTGATTGCGAATCAGCCAACAAAGATGTACTGCTCATTATCACATCCCTCAGTAAAATTCTTTATTCAACCTTTTGGATATTGATGGGACAAATCTGGAAATTTTCCGAAAGACCTCTTTATTTGAACACCGCCAGATGCTGAAATTCGTTTAAAAGAAAAATCTCTCACTGCACGCAGGAATTCTAACCACAATGCAAATGGAACTTCTCGATGATACGATTCCCTTTCCTTTGGAATTTTCCGCTAACCATCATCCATTTCTTCTTCCCTTACTGCACTCTGTTTGAAAACATCACTATCATATTTCATGCTTTTAATATATATATATATATATATATATATATATATATAGAAAGAAAGGTTTGGTTATTTTAGAGAAAAATGGTCAACGATTGCTACACAAAGGCTAATTAGACCAGTACCTACAGTCCAAAGTCACTTCAAAAAGGCTACAAACATCCATGCCAACAGTGGGGCTCGAACCCGTGGAGTCTGGACCGAATGCTAGAACCCTATCCATCGCGCCTTCACCCAACAGAGTGATGGAAAGGAAGAAGTATTCTTTACGCTGTCGGGGTATAATAAATCAACTAATCAAAATATCAGGGAGTTTATACATATATATATATATATATATATATATATATATATATATATATATATATATATATATATGTGTGTGTGTGTGTGTATATACATACATACATATATATATATATATACATACATATATATATATGTGTGTGTGTGTGTGTGTGTGTGTGTGTGTGTGTGTGTGTGTGTGTATATGTATGTATGTATGTATGCATGCATATCTTCAACTTTAAAATAAATTAGAAAAAAAATCACTCACAAATAATACTATGATTGCGAGTTTCTAAACTCTAACACTCGTTTTTCTCTCTTCCAATTGTTTTAATATTGTGCTTCTTAATAGCTGCAAAACATAAATTAGAAAAGAATAAGCCAAATATTTGAGGTCCATAAAATTAAATCACTTATTTGCACTCGAGGAATTATGTTCGTCTTATATGACGGACGGCGTAATGATTTAAATTTCAATTGATTAAAGACTAACCAGGGGTCTGATTTGATAAATTTATAAATTAGACAAATATATTCCCTTCTGAGAAAAAAGTGTATTTAAAAAAGTAAGCTCTTTCGCAACTCATTTGCTTAGAATCAAAAAATATTTTAAATTTTACTGATCCTTAATGAAAATAAACAAGACATATCGCATTAACGGATGAATACACAGAGCTATGAACATTGCTGTAGACAGTACATTCTAGATTTACGACGGAACACGATGCTGCTGTTTTTATAGGAATTCATTAAGTCTGTGTCAGAAATATAGGAAAAAATTAATAAAAATTAAAATAATAGAAAAAAGTTCAGAGCTGCCGAAAAATTCGGAAAAATAAAATAAATGAAAAGCATTCTTCAGTCATAAAGATAACGATTTTTTTTATTTCAGAAAAAAAGATTAAAAAAAAGACTACCATCGAAAATTGAAAAATTGTTTTCAGCAAAAATATATTTAAAGTAATTATAAAAAGGGAAAAAAACTTTTGCAATCTGCTTTTTTTATAAAAGGCAAATCCAAATTTTTTAAAGAATAAAACTTTATTTTTATCACATTCGAATAAAACAATGTTCAACGAAAGCTGCAGAGTCGGTAAAAAAAAATTTTAATATTTTTAGAGATTTTTTCGATTGATGCATTTTACTAGGTTCTGAAATGCGATAAACAAAGTACTTCCGCCTGCTTCCTAAACTGTTCAATAATATTTATCCTCCAAATTTACTCTCCTATCTGGCCGAAACAAACAAGTCAGATCCACAAGGAAGATTATTTTCTAAGTAGATACTTTACATCATTTTGTTAAAGGAACAGCTATTGCATCCAGATATTTTCTCGAATAAACATGCTGAAGATAATTTTTTAAGTCGAAAGCGACATATATTTTGGGACTTTATCAAATCATGTACATGTTCCCCATTGTTTTTATACCGATCTCATATATTACAACGTAAATAGCTGTCTAGTATGTTGAAAGGGTCATAAAAATCCCACATTTTGTCCAAACTGTCAAAGATTTTTAAAACTATATAGCACATTTTACTTTATAGCAATTCATTTTTCTGATTTATATATATATATATATATATATATATATATATATATATATATATATATATATATATATATATATATATCTTTATATATGTATATATATGCATATATATATATATATGCATATATATGCATATATATATATATATATATATATATATATATATATATATATATATATATATATATATATATATATATATACACACATACATATACAGTCGAACCTCCATATATCGAAGTAGCAAATTGCCGGAAAAAAATTCGATATATAGAAATTTCGATATATAAAATTGAGCTTAGTTTTATCATTATTCTCCTAAAAAAATTAAAGCTAATTTTCGTATACGAAACTCCATTTCTAATTTATATGCGAATCCCATTAAAGAAAGTTAATAACTAAAAAATGAATTAATATGAAAGATTTATTGAGTACTACATACCTTTAAAAAAAACAAAATTCCAGACAGTGGTTACAATGATCACAGTTACATTCTTTTAACAAAAAGCTACGAATATCTTGCTGAACAGCCAGTTTTGCGGAAAGTTCAAAGAAATGTTCGTATTTATTCAGTCCACTAAAAACTTAATCAAGGACATTTTCCGCGAATTGAAGTCCACGACGTATTGTTTCAAATGCCAAAAATAGGGAGATTTTATTCTAAAGTGGAATATAATCTCCCAATTTGTCTTGAAAAAAATTTCGATGCATAGAGATTTTTTCAATATATAGAAACAATTTTTCTATGTAATGAACATGGAGATTTGCTAAGAGTTCGATATATCGAAAATTTCGATATGTGGAAATTCGATATATGGAGGTTCGACTGTATATATATATATATATATATATATATATATATATATATATATATATATATATATATATATATATATATATATATGGGAGGGTGACCCATCGCTAAAATTTCTTCTTAAATCAAGATAAATGTCTTCTTGCAAACATTTTGTTACATTCTTAGGAAACTAAATTTCTTAACTCTAATAATGTTACCGGATTTAGGTATATTTATGACCTTTTAATTTTTAACTCTAACGATTTGGAATTTCTTAATCAAATCTATCCAAAGGAACTAACTTTAAACAGGACTAATGAAAATAATTATTTTGTGACTTATCTGGATATAAAAATTAAAATTCAAAATAGCGTATTAAAAATTGGGATGTATGATAAAAGATTAGATTTTAACTTTGAGGTTATCACGTTTACTAATTTCCATAGCAACCTGAACTATAAAATTTATTATAATATATTTCGCTCACAACTTAACAGAATAAAAAACACTTGTAATAACGCTGAAGATTTTTGGAGGCATGTGGCATTTTCGAGGTAAACCTACATAAGAACAATTTCCCTAATAATTTCGGTAATTTAAAAGTTTAAAAAAAATTACATTTAGATTCGGGTATATTTTAAAGACGTTTAGGATAGGGTTTCTGTTTCATACTCTTTTTAAACTTCATTTGGGTGTGGCGCTGTGGTTTTGCTACAGTGACGTAACTATTAGGGTAAAAATTGGCTGCTGTTTCGCCATAACCGTCACCTACGGAATTAGGTTATGTATGCATCTTTGGCTTTTCATTAGGATTGTATGTGTACTTGCATGTATAGTGCGTTGAGACCTTACTGTAAGTTGTCTCTGTCTTTTCATTTTCTTTTGATTAAATGTTTCAATGGGGAACTCGGGGCCTTGGGATGTCTTTTGGTTATACCTGCATCCTATTCAGAAAGTTCCCCTTGAGGTAACTGATTTGGTTAGGCTCCCTTATGACGAGACCAGTCATTTACCTCGATTTCTGGTTTAGTTCCGACACTACTACAAAATCTTGCCTTTGGTGCGTGGAGCCCTAACTGCTTGTTTTCTGTTTGTTTTTGTCTACATTCTTCCTATAATCATCTTGCTCTGTTGGACTATTTATTTTTAGTTATATTTGTCCATTTTCAATATGTGGGTTTGCTGCAACTTTTATTGAAAAGTTATAAATTTTCATCGTTAGACTAGTTTTTAAGTTAATTCGTTTGGCACTCTATGCCCGCTTTTTAATTTTTATGCTTATGTTGAATTGCTTATTTTATTATAATTAATATATATATATATATATATATATATATATATATATATATATATATATATATATATATATATATATGGGAGGGGGACCCATCGCTAAAATTTCTTCTTAAATCAAGATAAATGTATTTTTTATACAAACAAATTAATACCAATAATGTTAACTTAGGGTAATAAGAAGTACAGCTTTTCTAGATCCCCTATTTCTGAGAGAATAACATTTAAAAAATAAACTCGAAAACCTTTAAGCCTAGTAAACACAATGCCATTCCCAAAAAAAATTAAGTTTGGAAAACATCAGTAAAGCCAATGAACTAACTCGGAGAAATTTGCTCCGTTTTTTTTTCACACATAAACAAATAAAAGAAAAAGCATCTCATTACTCCTAGATTTTATTACCATATATTTCCCTTATTCCTTTTTTTCGTAATGGAGTGCAAATTTCCCACAAATTATAAAATATTCCAAGCGGTCGTCATCTTTGTATTTTAATAGAGTTAAATTCATCGCAATTAATGTAACACTTTTCCCAGAAATATGAAGAAATATTTCAATCTCTTTTTCTTACGTAATTTACGATTTGAAAATTTTTACTTGAAGTTGTCCGTCGTAGGATAATCTGAGATTATCAGATATCCATTTAAGAAAAGTTAAAATGAGCAACTTAATTTATCAACAACGGGAATTTTTAGGGATTATTTTTTGCTCCAGCTACGAAATCCTTTTACGAGTCATGCGCTAGTTTCTACCACTGACTAATTTATCTGTCTCCGTTCAATTCTATTCGAAATTGTTTACCTCGCTGTTCATAGTTAAAATTTAGACACGATATCATTAATATTTTATTAGTAGATTAAAAATTGAACGTATGTCATTAATAATATATTATAAATATATTATAATTTTAGATTATAGGTGCAAACCTACTTTTTTGCTCTCTATTATGAACTTTTTTTCACTAGTCTGCTGATAAGCCTGTTTTATATCTTACATGATGTTTCCATATTCGCATTTTTAATTTAGTAGTTCATTACTTAGAATTGACACCAGCTTAAGGTTGGGAGACCCTGGTTCGATTCTTAATCCTGGAAGTGGTGTCTGATCTGAAGAAAATGGTTATGGACCAATAGTCAAGGAGAAGAAAAAAATATTTCAGGTAGTCTCTTCTAACAAAACTACCACGGGTAATTAACATAGGATTATTTATCGTTGCTTATTTTTTAAACGCATTTTGGTACTTTTCTGTTTAACTGTTTACTGCTACTGCGTTTGGCGCGCTGCCAAAATTGTAACTCGCGACGGACTTTTAATTTTGTCTTTCCGGAGGACCGTTATTGAGGAACGTAATCGTATTGAGGAAGGTTTCATCGTAGAAAAATGTATAAATAAATAAATAATGTACACGTCAACATCTACTGCCGTTGGCCTCATAAAGGAACAGTGAATATGAGAGGACTGATATTCAAAATGGGAGAATTTCTCACATCTCCGGGATTGCTAAGTTAGTAGAATACTAACATCGGTTCGGATACCAGGTTTCAATCTCTGGTCCCAGCAAACGTAATACTTCTTTGCACCTGACGTGAACTGAAGTGTTTAAATTTACCATTTGTAAATTTATCTTGATTAATCAGTTAGAACATCACAGCAGATATTCTAATTCATTAACTATAGCCATATTAATTCAATCTCTTTTTAATCTTGATTAGAAAAAAATTAATGAAATTCAAATACAGTAGGCAGCAGGAATAAAAACTAAAAATATATATACAGGTTAGTATTATTTTTCTAATGAATAATCTTCTTGATCCCAAAATCAACGAAAAGGATAGTTGGGGAAAAAAAGTTTAATGATAAGGGTAGATAAGGGAAAGAGATTAAAGTTTTAATTAGCATTAAACGAATTGTACGAATGTTTTAAGTGAGCATTAATAGTTCTAATTCAAGTATGAGTAAATCTTGAAGTATTTCTCCATTAGAGCGTACGTGCGTAAAATAAATTGCACCAAACAAATCTACTGAATAAAAATTTGATTTAATTTTCTTTGATTCATCATGGATTTTTTCTTCCTTTAGCACTACATTTGCATGAATAAGTGTATTAATTAAAAATAAATAAGTAAACTTAATTAAAATTTTTAAACATTCTAACATAAATAATATTAAGGAAATCATAATCATTTCACTAATATATTTGTATGAAATGTAAGAATAACAATGTACGAATGATAAATAATAATGTACGAATAACAATGTTGCATTCGTACATTGTTAAAACATTTTTAATATATTACAGATATTAAAAACATTTTAAATACGTGAAGGATATTAAAATTATCTGCATCCACAATATTTTCATCAAAAACAAAATACAAGTTACAACAATATAAACTCTTTTCATAAGAATGGAAAAAATTTTAACCATTTTAACATAAATAATATTAAGGAAATCATAATCATTTCATTAATATATGAGTACGAAATGTACGAATAACAATGTGCGAATGATAAATAATAATGTACGAATAACAATGTTGTATTCCTACATTGTTAAAATATTTTTAATATCTTACAGATATTCAAAACATTTTAAATACGTGAAGAATATTAAAATTATCTGCATCCACAATATTTTCATCAAAAACAAAATGCAAGCTACATCAACATAAATTCTTTTCATTAGAATCGATGTAATACGAAGTAACACAATCCTCTATCCAGAATAATCCTGCATCTCATGAAGGCATAAACCTATTTATAGAGTATAGTTCCTTTTATTTATTTTTCTGCTAAGAAGTAACTTTGATGAGCTAGAGGATACGCATTTAATGCAAATCTGATGCACTTTTCTTTAGAAAGTCTTCAGAAAATGTTTGTATTCAAATCCCTCCTTCTTGCATTTATATGTCATGCTTTAATGCAAAATGCCGACAAATTAGAACCTAATTACATAATCAGTAGAATAATGGAAGAAGAAAACTTTTCATTTAATAGATACTTACCATTTGTGTAATTGTGTGTTTTCCCATTTGTATAATTTTTTTACATGTCTAGTTCTGATGTCAATAGGGGCGAATAAAACTTATTATCTTAGGATTTAAGGACTTGTTAAGGTATCTATTATAGTTATTGATAGTTAAGCATTAAAGCATATTCTTAAGTAATGGATTGAGCAGTTGGCTCTTTTTAATACTGAACTGAGTTTTGACTGCTCAAATTTAGAAACTGTTTACATTTAGCTACATACAGCTAAGTTCATTTTTTTTAAATCTTGTATATTAATCAAAAACCAAAACCCAAAGCTCTGTTCTTCTCTCTTTTCCGAATGTATAAATGGGATGATAGTAAATAAAATTAAATATAGGTTTATTTTACACTTTACAAAAATATACGCGGGGCATCTATAAGGTTCTTGTTTTGTCCCTGTTTACCAGAGGAGTGATGAGGTTGTTGTATTCATACGTCATGTTCAGGATATAGCAAGGTGGATAATATTGTTGTGAAGGATTATTGTTAGATAAGACATAGGTGAGTAATTTTAATAACTTCGACTTTTGGATATAAACTGAATTTGAATTGTTTTCCCTTTAAAGGTTTGGTTTGGTTTGGAGCGCAACGGTAAACATTTTGCTACACGAGGGATAATTAGACCGGGACCTACAGTTTAAACCCGATTCCGAACGGCTACACATATCTATGCCAACAGTAGGACTCGAACCCACAGGATCTGAACCGAATGCCAGATCCCCTAGACATTCGGCCATCACCTGGCTTTCCCTTTTAAAGAGTTTCAACTCTAGTTATAGCATAAACGTGACTCATTTTTAACGTAGGATTACGTTCCTCCATAACGGTCCTCCAGAAAGAAAAAATTTCACACGCTAAAACCTTCCGTCCGTACCTCGCGAGTTATAATTTTAGCAGCGCACCAAACCTAGTCTGTATCGCTTGGACAGACAGTAAACAGTTAAACAGAAAAGTACAAAATGCGTCAAAATTTTGACATATATATATATATATATATATATATATATATATATTTATTTATACATACGTACATATACACTGGTGTAAGAAATTAAGAGAATTTGCAGACTTGGTCGATTATCTCTAGAACTACTGTACCGATTTTAATGAAATTTGATATGTACATGCATTGATACAATACAAAACAAATAACCATTCAATAATTGTAATACGCACTCATGATCGTGCGTAACACTCGTTGGAGTCGGAAGGTATGAAACAGCGGTTGCAGAATAAACAAAAAAATGGGTTAATAGATGGGTTAATAGGGGGTATGGTCCCCTCTTACAGATATACAGGTCTCGCAGCGTGATTTCATACTTGAAATAAGGCAGTTTTTCATTTCCTGTGGCAGTTGGTCCCACTCGTTCAGCAATGCTGTTTTCATTCCCTGGATGGTTCTCGAAGGGGGTTGCGAGTTGAAATTTTCTTCCCCACAGCGTCCCAGACATGCTCTATATGGCTAAGGTCTGGAGATCTGGCTGGCCAATCCATCCGGCGAATATCCTCACTCTCTAAAAATTCGTCGACTAGAAGAGCTCTATGTGGCCTCGCGTTATCGTCCTTTAAAATGAACTCAGGGCCAACTGCACCCCTGAAAAGGCAAACATAGGGCTCCAAGACCTCATCCCTATTCCTCACACCAGTCACAGTGCCTCTTTCAAAGACATGGAGAGGTGTGCGGCCATCCAACATGATGCCTGCCCAGACCATTAAACCTCCTCCGCCATAATGGTCGATTTTGCGGACATTGGAGGGTAGGTAGCGGGTCCCTGGTTCTCTCCATCTGAACGTACGGCGAGAATCGGTATTTAGGCTGAACCTGGACTCATCAGTGAAGAGATCGGTCGCCCAACTGCACCCCTGAAAAGGCAAACATAGGGCTCCAAGACCTCATCCCTATATCTCACACCAGTCACAGTGCCTCTTTCAAAGACATGGAGAGGTGTGCGGCCATCCAACATGATGCCTGCCTAGACCATTAAACCTCCTCCGCCATAATGGTCGATTTTGCGGACATTGGAGGGTAGGTAGCGGGTCCCTGGTTCTCTCCATCTGAACGTACGGCGAGAATCGGTATTTAGGCTGAACCTGGACTCATCAGTGAAGAGATCGGTCGCCCATTGATCCATACTCCAATCTCTATGCTCTCTGCATCATGATAAACGGATTATCCTGTTCGTAGAAGTGATGCGGACGCAAACAGCAGGTCTTCTTGCAAACAACCCTCTCTCATGAAGTCTTTTGGAAACAGTCACCCTTGCTACACGGGTTCTTATGGCTGCATACAAGTCACGATAGAGCTGAAAAGCTGTAGCACTCCTGTTACGCCTCGCTATAATCGACAAATGGCGATCTTCTCTGGCCGTCGTGGCTCTTGGACGACCTTGCCCAGGCTTTCTCTCGATGGATCCGGTATCCTGGAACTGTTTCCATAACTTACACACGACGCTGAGCGTTAAATTAAACTCTCTACAAATTTGAACTTGTGGGTAGGCTAGAAGCAGGCCAATCTCAATTCGCCACCTCATTCCATCGTCTAAACGTTGGTGGTTGCTCATTTTTACTGTTACAATTTGAAATTAACCGATTGCTGCAAAATAACACCATCTATTAACCTATTTTTTGTTTACTCTGCAACCGCTGTTTCATACCTTCCGATTCCAACAAGTGTTAAGCACGATCATGCGTGTGTATTACAATTATTGAATGGTTATTTGTTTTGTATTGTATCAATGTATGTACATATCAAATTTCATTAAAATCGGTACAGTAGTTCTAGAGATAATCGACCAAGTCTGCAAATTCTCTTAATTTCTTACACCAGTGTATATAGATACATATATGAATAACACATACATACATATATGTAATGGAATATTTATATGTTACGGGATGTTATTTAATATGTTACTGAACAAACTGGGATACGGAACATTAATTGTGGAATTACAAATGTGGAGGATCAAAGAGGTTAAGAATTAATAATTAGATTGGGTGACTTACACTACACTTACATTACTATTGAGGAGAGTAGATAAACAGATGCATATCAATTAACTTAGATGCAACACGATTACACAGTAACCTGAAGCATGCGGCCATGTGCCAAAATTAGACTAATGCTAACGTGCATAACAAGAATAACTATGAAAATAATAAACCATGAAATTGCACAAGATGGCTAACCGTATAGTGGAAAACTTTATGCGTTGTGTATATTAGATTAAGTGATAGATCTACATACCTAGAATAAAATGCATAGCCTGCACAGTTTACAAAGAAAAGAATGGCCTGACTCACAGAATAGTTAAAAGAAATAGATTTATTAAAATTAACATTTAAACAAACACAAAAGTAATATCGGTATGGTCAAATGGTAATGATAAAAAAAATACTCACATTAAACACATTATTGTGATCACTTTGCCCCCCACGTGGGAACTTCTTAGGCCTAGCCTAGGAACACCTTGAGACACCTCACGACAGAGAAAAAAAAAAAAGGTTACTCCCTCTCTCTGCTGGAGCCTGTCCTAGCGCCCACTTGGCGCGATGGTTAGCTTGGGCCAACGCCAAAGGCTGCCATATTGGCGGGTTGATCGCCATTCAGGCTATTTTACAATAAATACCCTATTTATAGTTACAAAAAAGGGGGCCTGCATTAATAAGAAACTAATTAATAAAGTTACGAATAACTATTCGTGACATCCTCCCCATTAACGAGAGAAAAAAAAAATACTTCCTACAGACCTGTAGTTAGGTTGCGCAGGCCTAACCACAAGTTGGCAAGAACAAGTTTAAATTACTCTGTTATAAAACAAAAGCTAGTACTTTTGGTTGTTTGGCCCAGTACAGTCAAGATACAGAAATCAGCTTAGGTATACAGCATAAAAAATGGGTGTGTGAGTATTCAACAAAAACTTTTGCTCGACATATGAGCATATTACAAATATTGATCAAAATTTTGACAATGGTCAAAATACATTATACATAAGCCTTACTCAATTAAAATTTGAACACGCCATGCAGTGACAGTAAAATGTTTGCATGATATTAAAAGTTAGGGAGTTGCTGCAGAAACCTAGTGTGACAATAGTCAACACAACCAGGTCAGTCAATTACATGACATGTTAACCATAAAGCAGAACAGTGCTGCACTCCATAAATGAAAAGGTGAAGTGAGTACCCGTGCACTGGCACACACTAATGGAGCAAACAAATTGGTTAACTTAAGGTATTCTTAATTACCAGAATGCATTTAAGCATTTACAGCATTTCTCTATGTATCTCCCATAATAAAGATAGGTGGCCAGCCTACTTATTAAATTATTGTGAATCAAGGTCACAAAAATGTGCAATATTGGCACAGAGTATTGGTTCATAGGTAAGGCAAAAAGACAAATTGATTTAAAAGAATGTTTCATACAAAATTGTCCATCAAGGGATTAAAAATTAAACATATGTACTTAAAAAAAAACAATTGACCAAACACATAAATAATAATAGAAATGACCATACACATAAATAATGAGAGCAATTGTGCCTGTACAAAATTATGTAAAGCAAACAAGAAACAGGAAGGCACATAATGAGTGTGTAGATATCCAGTTGCACATAATAATAATTGTAACCTGAGTGATTATCATCTGGTGAGTAACAGGAACTATTAAGTAGCTTAACAATAAAAAGGACTTGTGAGGATTATGCGGAGACAATCTTCCCACGGGGACGCAAGTTGTATCTCTGGGGTGGCGAGACAACAGGTACCACAGGAACATCCTCACTTATATCTGCTACATGGTGACTTTGGTCAGCTGGAAGCGTTTCACGCTGTTCAACCACAGGAGAGACATCAGGATCCTGTTCTTGGATAGTAGATTCTGGAAGAGGTGAGACCAAAGGACTCGAACAATAATTATCGCACAAGTTAACATTAGTTTGTCTGGGTGGAGCCCAGAAAAGAAGGTTTATGTGTCTCCTTAGTAGAGGTGCATTAGGATTTTCACATTCCTGAATAAGCATAATAATTTTAGAAATAACCTTTTTTACAACATATGGACCCTTATATTTTGAATTGAATTTATTTGGCGACTTAAGGTATACTGTGTCACCAACAGATAACTTACGTAGATGTCTTTTGGCATTAACTTTAGTATTTTGGCTATTTTGGGCAGATTTTAAGTTTTCAAAGGTTTGCTGCATCAATGTTGCAGTGGTATCACACAAGTTCTGGACATAATGAGATACATCAAGATGAGGCATATTACAATCAAAGTTAAATGTATCAGTTATTAAAGGAAGTGCCCTTCCAAAATGCACAAGATTAGGTGATGCCTTAGTGGCAGGGTGAATTGAAGAATTATATATTGCACAATGTAAGGCGAGAGCATGTCTTAGTGACACTCCAGATTTTTGTAAGGCATAAATGGTGTTTTTAATGGATCTGTTTACCCTTTCTGAAACTGCATTTGCTTCAGGGTGGTAAACAGTTGAATGCTTTAACTGAATGCCAAACTTTTCAGTGAAGGTATTAAATACAGCAGAGGTAAATTGAGTACCATTATCAGTTAACAATGTCTCAGGACGACCAAAAATATTGATGTAATTAAATAAAGCTTCTACCACATCATTTGCCTTGATCCTGCTTAGGGGATACAGTTGAAGATGGCGAGAAAAATGATCCACAATATTAAGCACAAACACATTATTTTCAAATGGACCTAGGATATCCATGGATACTATCTGCAAAGGCCTTTCAGGAATGGGACTAGCCTGAAGTGGAGCTTTATGTATGTTTAAATTCTTGGTGGTAGCACAAGTTGAACAATTTCTGATAAATTGCTTGACCTTCTGAAACAGACCAGTAAAGAAATATCTTTTGGCCTCAAGCTGGAATGTTTTTGCCACACCTAAATGAATAGTGTGAGCAATTCCAATGGCCTTATTAAGTAAGGACTCAGGTAGACAAATCCTTTCCCCATGGTGACCATCCTTTGTAGTCATGAGGACCATAGAGTCTTTGTCGATTACAAACTGCCTGTCATCAGAACTTCCATGATTTATAATCTTATTATAAATGGGACCAAGCTTTTTATCTTTAATTTGTGCAGACAATACCTCCCCTGGTGTTATTTCATTTAATAGACTATTTTGCACAGTTGTCAACCTTAAGACCTTTTCAAAAACTATTTGCTTATTCAGTGTGCCCTGGTTACCATTTACACTATTATCAATATAAAACACATTATTAGATTTACATAAAAAAGATGGTAAAAACTTCTGAGTTTCTTCTTTACCATGACCATACCTATTAACAGGCTCAACCAAGGAATTATTTACAGACTTATGATTACCAGATTGCACCACATTACAATTAGAGCTATTATTCACAGTATGAGTATTAATGGATTCATGATTTATACAAGGCAAAATTTCATTTGATTGTAAGATTTCAGGATGAGATTCAAGTGTTTGAGTGACAACATTAGGTTCTCTGGATAAATAATCAGGCATAAAATTTTGTTTACCAGGTATATGGGAAAAAGTGAAAGTGTACTCACTTAAAGTCATTAACCACCTAGTTATGAGGTTGGCAGGAGAACTAGTCTTCCTGTAATGCTTAAGAGGTTTGGAGTCAGACAAAATATGGAAATGACGGTTATAAAGGTAGCATTACAGTTAAAATTGTTAATTTTTAATTCAATTAGTGGAAGTATAGGGTTTCTGGTTGATACATTAAAATTAAGATGCAAGGTATTATTATTAGAAGCTTCACTAAACTCAGTCTGTGTATTAGCATGACTCTGCATTCTAATTACACAGTTGGTTTGAGTAGCAACAGTTTTAGCAATTATAGGTTCACACTGAGGATTTACATTATAGTCACAGGAGGCATTAACTGATGGATGAGGCAACAGTTGAGAACTGACACCATCAGGTACATCAGCTCTCATTGAGTTTACAGAATTACCATTATAGGAAGCAGCATTTGGATTAAGATCAGACATATAATTACTGCGATTATGACTTCTATATGAATTAGGTCTGCCATTATTATTTATATTATTTCTTCGAGGGTGCTTATTTGACTGATTTTGCAAGGCATGCTTTAGTTTGAAACAATTCTTGGCAGTATGCCCTGCCTTCTCACAAAATTGACAGACCATTCTCTGCTTAGGCTTGAACTTACTATTATTAGCATTATTATGACGTACCCTGTTATTATATTTATAGCTCACATTATTATTTACATAATTACATTTTTGTGGGCTTACACTAGACACTATCTGCGAGTCATTTTTCGTACACTGGGAACTTGATCCCTGGTCTAAAACCTTAAGTTTTTGTTTCAGAGCTGACATTTCCTTCTTTAACAAAAAGACTTCAGCACTACTATCCACTGCTTCAGAATTTGAAGCACCAGTTATATGAGAGTCAATGGATTGAAGTGTTTGAGCTCTCCTTACAGCAATAGAAAACTCCTTTACATCCTCTTTTAAAAGCTGGGTTTTAATTGAAGAGGGTAAAGCAGCCATCAATTGTACAAATTTCAAAGAATCGATGGTATTCCTATCCTTGATTTGTGGATAGAGTTTTGTTATGTGCTGAGACAGTCTATACGAAAAGTTTTTTATTGATTCACCTGGTAGCAAATTTAACGTCACACATGCATAATTAGTGCACTCCTCCTTATTCAGAAAAAAATCACTGAGTTCATTAAGCACTACGTTTGGGTCATCAGACTACAACAGGTCTTGGGATGAGCTCACAAACTTTAATGCAGCACCGATCAGTTTGGATTTTATAAATGCAGCGGTGTGCATTGCCGACCATTTATTTAAGTCAGAGACTTGAGTTACTTGATGTTTAAACAAATTAAATGTTTCATGGTCGCCATCCCATGGAGCAATATTAATTTGAAAAGGATGTGAATTAGCCATCATACTATTATTTGATCTAGGCATAAGGCTAAACAAGTTATGACTAACACAGGCGAGGGAATAAAAATAAGTCAGCAGTGAAAGAAACAAAAAAAAACCGGTAGGTTTAGCTTTCTTCAAGTAATATTTTAAAATATTAAAATAACACATAATACGACAAATAAAAATGATAGGTGACATGTGCATATACTTATGAAAAATACGACACTTACTAGTTACAAGCAAAATAGATTCGAAATGCATACATAATTACACACACTATAATAAATATGAATTCAATAAATAGGTAAAATGACTCACAGATACTAAAACACTGGTTGAGCGTGTTAACAAAATTTAAGAAACATTTCCAATTTAGTATAGATACAAATTTACACAAAACACAAAAATAAACTATTCTTGAGTCAGGGAACCACACCAAACATAAATTACTATTTGCAATTAACTCAGAGCTGGTACGCGGCTCCATATGTAATGGAATATTTATATGTTACGGGATGTTATTTAATATGTTACTGAACAAACTGGGATACGGAACATTAATTGTGGAATTACAAATGTAGAGGATCAAAGAGGTTAAGAATTAATAATTAGATTGGGTGACTTACACTACACTTACATTACTATTGAGGAGAGTAGATAAACAGATGCATATCAATTAACTTAGATGCAACAGGATTACACAGTAACCCGAAGCATGCGGCCATGTGCCAAAATTAGACTAATGCTAACGTGCATAACAAGAATAACTATGAAAATAATAAACCATGAAATTGCACAAGATGGCTAACCGTATAGTGGAAAACTTTATGCGTTGTGTATATTAGATTAAGTGATAGATCTACATACCTAGAATAAAATACATAGCCTGCACAGTTTACAAAGAAAAGAATGGCCTGACTCACAGAATAGTTAAAAGAAATAGATTTATTAAAATTAGCATTTAAACAAACACAAAAGTAATATCGGTATGGTCAAATGGTAATGATAAAAAAATACTCACATTAAACACATTATTGTGATCACTTTGCCCCCCACGTGCGAACTTCTTAGGCCTAGCCTAGGAACACCTTGAGACACCTCACGACAGAGAAAAAAAAAAGGGTGACTCCCTCTCTCTGCTGGAACCTGTCCTAGCGCCCACTTGGCGCGATGGTTAGCTTGGGCCAACGCCAAAGGCTGCCATATTGGCGGGTTGATCGCCATTCAGGCTATTTTACAATAAATACCCTATTTATAGTTACAA